>CM044016.1:53068062-53668062 GCA_024085815.1 Flaveria linearis
TTTATTTGATTACCATCACATAAATTTACAGTTTAAGTCGAAAGAATCTGCAAATTACATTTTTTACCTTTATATTACGGAGCATTATATTTTAGTTGATTCTGGTAACTATTAATCAAAAGGTCGATAAAAACAATTTATCTTAGTATAATTTTGTATAAGATCACTGATCATTTTATTATGTACCTTTATGCATGTAAAGATGTATGCATATTTTAAGCACAATATAAATTTCTTTATTTAGTGGAGAATAATTTATAGCTTTAAATAATTATGAAAAGTAAAAAATGACTTCTTCATCTTTGAACGCAACCTGTCTTTGATGGTAATTTTAATTTATCAGGAATGGATTCACAAATTAAAAATAATAAAATTCATGCCAAGTTATAATATGCTTGTCTATACTATTACAACTCATTTGCTTATGTGTATATCTAGTCAATATGTTGAATTACTTTTGTTGTTTGTTAGTTTAAAGTTTTTTCTATTAACATATATTGGGGGAAGATTGATGATTTTTTTTTTATTTCGGCTGATTTTTGGATCTCATGAATTTCGTGTAATTTCATGATTGAATATGGGGGTTTAACTGTTTAACATTTGTTGTTTTGTGCCTTTTCATTTAGGAATGCCAAATTAATAGTTTAAATAAATGATGTACATTACCTATCACTATCCATTATAAAACAAATGATTTCAAAGAACACACGTTTAAAAACCGAAATAGAATGGTCCATTTTGTCGTTGTCATTCCCTTAACATGCTTAATTTGAAATTTGCTGGTTTTTTAATAGCTAAATGTTACATTATCTATCATGCTCCGTCTAATCGATAACACAACTAATTTACACCAACCCTTTACCCAACACTTTAACTTCAAATGACTTTATCACAATACTAAGCTCGCACTCTAGAATTTACTGTTATATGTTACAAGTAACTGACTTAATTCCATTCTATTTCTTGTAGGATGCATATACAGCTGGAACCGACACAACAGCAACAGTATTGGAATGGACGTTTACGGAACTTGTTAAGCATCCTATGGTTCTAAAGAAAGTACAAGATGAAGTGCGGATGGTCTTAGGGCAAGCAACAAATAAACCAAGACGACATAGATAAAATGAAGTACTTGAAAGCTGTATTGAAAGAAACTCTTCGTCTTCATCCACCGATCCCAACCCTTGTTCCTCGAGTAGCGCGAGAAGATGTTAAAGTCATGGGCTACGACATTGCAAAAGGAACTAGAGTCATCATTAACGCATGGGCAATTGCAAGAGATCCTAAAGTATGGGATGATCCCATGAGTTTCGACCCGAGAGGTTTTTGGATTGCAATATTGATTCAAAGGCCATGACTTTGATTTTATTCCTTTGGTGCTGGAGGAGAGGATGTCCGGGGATTTCTTTTGCCATGACGACAAATGAGAGTTTGCTGGCTAATCTTTTGCAAAAGTTCGACTGGAAGTTGCCGAATGGAGGGAAGGAGATGATCTAGATATGAATGAAAAGCCTGGCCTTACCATTCGCAAAAAAGTCCCCTTATGGTTGTCGCGACACCATTTTCTTTATAACTCTTATATGTTGAAGTAGTGGTGACTAAAAGTATGTAGTTAAACGTTTCAAATTATCATCATATTATATCGCTTATGAGTTCATGTCATACGTCGAATAATGTATCGTCTTCATTTAGTTTATCTTGTTAGTGTATGATAACTTTGATTTCATATATTAAAGATACGGATTTACTAAAGTTGATTATGTGTCATGTGTGATCATAAGTTCTAGTTGTAGGTTTAAATGATTCAATCACGTATTAGATTTTACAATTGGAATAAAATATGATGGCGATAATAAAATGTCAAAATTCTACCTCTATTTTAATTAATTAGTAGGTTATCCCCCAATCCCAAGCCCTAATTGTAGGTTTATAGATTACGTTTTATTTCTTCTGTATTAAGGGTAAAATTAGAAAGAAATAACAAATGATGTTCGAATTATAATTAGAAACAGAATTCAAACAGCAAACTAACGATTTGGGCTTCGTGTTCAAGAGCAATAATGCTCTCATATCAAAAAGTTTAGAGGAACGAATAATAGCTCAAAACTATATCTTTTTATATAGAGAGATATAACATTAGAAATCTCTCTACTCTAATAAAAGGGTATCTAAGATGACACATGTCAACATCATATTGCTTCTTAACAATTTTTTTCCCGCTTCTCTCTCTTATTTAATAATATCATTAATTACTATAATATTATTTAATTTTTTTATTAAATAGTTTTTTTTATAAATTAAGCAAGAGATATTTTATATTAATGTTATTTCTAAGGAAATATTTTTTCATAAATTATAAAACTTTTTATAACATCAACTTTTTAAAAATATAAAATATTTTATAAATGGTGTTTTTAAAAAGTATAACTTTTATGACACAGAAATAGTTAAAATTAAGAGCTATAAAAGAAAGTTTTAAGTATGACAATTTTAAAACTTTTGTTTTAAAATAACATTTTTTATTTTATTTATTATAAAAAGATTTCAATCATAGCTTATTTTAATAAATCGATTTATAGTTAATTTATTTTCATTTTATTTCTTTCTTTTTATTCAACCCGTGTAATACACGGTTTACTAAACTAGTATAATAAAAGCAAACCAACTAAAGATAATGATAAAAGCTATTGTTTATACTACATAGTTTGTTAGTCGTAAGGTCTGGATGGAGATCGGTCAAAGTGAATGTAGCGAAGGACGAACCTAGATGCGGTGAGTTCTAAATAGGGGAACTTGATTAGCCATTTATAGAGCGATTTTATTTTCATCTCCAACGTTCAAATCTCCGACCACATCCTCCCCCCCCCACCGGCGACCACCGGCGCCCTCCGACGACCTATCCTCACCGGCGACCTCCGCCGCCTAAGCTCTCTCGATCCCGATCGACCCGAGAACATCCGTGAACATCTCTCTCGATCGACCCGAGAGACCCGATCGACCCTGCTACGCAGCCGAGAGCATCTCGCTCGATCGACCTCTGCTTCTCATCCGAGGCATCTCTCTCGATCCCGATCGACCTCTACTACTGGTTTACCGCTGTTAGTCTTCTTCTGCCTTGGATTCGCAACCCTAAGTGAAGTTGCTAAATCTAGGCTCATCTGAAGACCGCACATCTGGTTAGATTTTTCCATCTCTCTCTTTTAGTTCTAGTTTAGGCTGATATTGGCTGAGTTAGGAGTACCAGCAGCTGTTGAGATATTCTGTGTTGCTTTCTGTTGCTCTTTACTGGTTACTGGTTTACTGGTGCATCATTTGTGTGATCTGTTTTTGTTGTCCTTTACTGGTTTGTTGTTTTAATCCTTGACTCTTCTTGAGTCTGATATAATTCTTGTCTATTTTTCTGCTGACCGTTTAGTTCTGTGGTTTGTGCCTAATTGATTAGTGGTTATAACTTGCTGATTAGTTGTATAATTGTTAGTGTTTTGATATTAATTGCTGAGTAGTTGTATATTGTTGGTTGAGTTGGTGTGTTGAGCATTTGAGGGTTGTTGTCTTCATTTCTGGTCAATCTTCGAACTGTTCTCTACATAGGTTTCATTGGCTTATTTGAATCTATACTCAGGATAGTGTGTCATTGTGTGAAGTGGTGATCATTGTTGCTATTTTTTGATTAAGTTCTGGTCCATAGTGTACTGTTGACCGCGTGTGACGGATTGCTTTTGATTGTGCTTTACTTCTGCTACAATTCCTTTTTAGGGGTTGTTTCTAGTGGACCTTGTCAGCTAATATAGACAGCAGGTGTCATTATGCTGCCCCGAGATCATGTTCAGTGACGAGAGGTGCGAATACAAGGAAAAGGATTTTAGATTAAGAGTGGCATCGTGGAATGTAGGAACCCTAACTAGTAAGTTACTAGAGTTAATTGATGTGCTAAGGAAACGTAGGGTCCAGATAGCGTGTCTCCAGAAGACTAGATGGCGGGGTGAGAGAGCAACAGAGTGCAATAGTTATAAACTATGGTATTCAGGGTCTGACGGAACGAAAAACGGAGTAGGGTTTCTAGTTGCTAAGGAACTCCAAGATAATGTAGTGGAGGTAAGAAGATACGATGATAGAATTATGCTGTTAAGAATAGTAATAGGGATGAAGTAGTGGCAGTAGTTAGTGCGTACGCTCCACATGTTGGACTAGGAGAAACAGAAAGAAAAAAGTTCTGAGAGAGTTTAGATCACGTTATGGGTGACATACCTACAGATGAAAAAAATATGCATAGGAGGAGATTTTAATGGGCATATCGGTAAGGATAATGACCACTTCCAGTTGGTGCATGGAGACTTTGGGTATGGCCTTAGGAATGAAGGCGGTAAGGAGCTTCTTGACTTTGCAGTAGCGCATGACTTAGGAATCATAATTTGTTTTTTAAGAAAAGAGAATCTCATCTAATCACGTTTAGCAGCGGCGGGAGACACACGCAGATAGACTATTTGTTGACGAGGAGAGAATATGAGCTCGTGGAAGGACTGTAGACATCCTAGGAGAGACAGTTGTGACACACCATCATATGTTAGTGGCGGATATACGCGTGAAGAGACCAATTGTCCAACAAAACAAGAGAATTAGACATACGATCAAATGGAGCCAGCTCAAGGACGAAAACATTACCATTTTTAGAGACAAGGTCATACCAATGAACCATCCTGGACCACAGGAAGACGCAAACCAAAAGTGGGAGCCATGGCAAATACGCTCATCCAAGCAGCTAAAGAAACGCTTGGAGTTACAACAAAGACAGTCGACCATAAGGAATCTTGGTTGTGGACGAAAATGTACAGGAGAAGATACGAATTAAACACAAAGTTTCAGAGAGCTTATACGCTGTAACAATGAGGAAGAACGCCCAGAGCTAAAAGATAAATACAAGGAGGCTAAGAGAGAGGCGAAGAAATCGTGTCAGAGGCAAAGAACGCGGCGTATGAGATGATGTATAACGACTAGAGACGAAAGAAGGAGAGAATGACATGTTTAAGTTAGCCAAGGCAAGAGACAGCAGAAGACAAGACCTTAGAATTGTGAAGTTTAAAAAGGTTGTGGATGGAAAGTTTTGGTGAACGACAATGACATCAAGGGGAATGGAAAACTTACTTCGATAACCTTTACAACATAAAGAACCCAAATCCACAAGCTGAGATAGATAATACAACCCAACAACACAACAAAACATTGCTATTGTAGTAGCATCACAGTAGACGAAGTTACGAGAGCTATGAAGAAAATGGGAAGGGCTAAAGCAGTGGGGCCAGACAACATACCGATTGAAGTGTGGAAATGCCTGGGAGATGAGGGGCTCAAATGGCTAACAGATTTATTCAACACTATCTTTACGACAGGGAAGATGCCGACCAGTGGAGAACCAGTGTCATAGTCCCCATATATAGAAAAAAGGAGATGTACAAGTTGCGAAATTACAGGAGAATAAAGCTATTGAGTCACACGATGAAATTATGGGAAAGAGTTATCGACACGAGAATTAGACGAGAAACTCAGATAGTGTCAAACCAATTTGGATTTATGCCAGGACGCTCTACGACAGAGGCAATACACGCCATAAGGAGGTTAATGGAGAAATACAGAGAAAAGAAAGGGACCTCCATATGGTATTCATCAACCTAGAAAAGGCCTATGATAGCATTCCGCGTCAACTAATTTGGGAAAGTCTACGACTTAGAAGGGTACCAGAGAGGTATATCAAAATAATCAAGGATATGTGATGGGGCAAAAACGTGTGTGCGAGCCCCGATCGGAGACACAGACTCATTCACAGTGGAAGTGGGACTCCACCAAGGATCGGCACTGAGCCCATTCCTCTTCACAGTAGTGTTGGATGAGATGACCAAGTCTATACAGCAGCCAGTTCCGTGGTGCATGCTCTTTGCGGATGATATTGTCTTAATATC
Source organism: Flaveria linearis (assembly GCA_024085815.1). Lineage (NCBI taxonomy): Eukaryota > Viridiplantae > Streptophyta > Magnoliopsida > Asterales > Asteraceae > Flaveria > Flaveria linearis. The sequence goes on from CM044016.1 coordinate 53,074,017, forward strand.
GGAATCTAAAGGGTGCTAAACGACAAGCTAAAACAGTGGAGAGCAGCACTAGAGGGCAAAGGTTTATGGATAAGTCACTATAAGACAGAATACATGCATTGTAACTTTAGTGGCGAGGCGGAAAGGACACCCAAATCAGTATTCAGGGTATGGCGGTCCCACAAACGTCTAGGTTCAAATACCTGGGCTCGTACTTGCAGGAGGACGAGAGATACACAGCGTTTAGCGCACCGTGTTCAGGCAGGATGGTGCAAGTGGAGAGCAGCACAGGGATCCTATGTGATAAGAGGTTTCCCCAGCAAAACTAAAGGGAAAGCTATATCGATGGCAGTACGTCCAGCTATGTTATATGAAACAGACCGCTGGGCCATAAAGAAATCGCACGAAAACAAATAGAGGTAGCGGAAATGCGAATGCTGAGATGGATGTGCGGTCACACAAACTTGATCGGATAAGAAACGAAGTATTTAGACAGAACTAGATGTGGCTTGTATCGCAGATAAAATACGAGAGGGAAGATTAAGATGGTTTGGGCATGTCAAGAGGAGACCAATGCGGCACCAGTAGAGCAGTGAGAGAACATCATATTAGAGGGAGGAGGAGTAGAGAAGACCTAGATTGACTTGGGATGAGGTAATTAGGCGAGATATGATACACTTGCACTCTCTGAGCACATGATCGAGGATAGGACTGAGTGGAGGCGTAGAATAAAATTAAGGACTTCTAGTTCGACCTATAGACAGGAAGGGTATTTGAAGTCTGGTGCGGGCCTGATGTCTAAGTAGCCCATATCTGCCCTTTAAACGGCGATTCTACATGCACCTAGGATATATGTAGGCTATTGTTGTATGATTTATTGTGTACTGTATGCTATGTGTTGTATGATTTATTGTATGATGTCTTGCTATCGATATGGCTTTTTGTATACTATGCTATGTGTTTTATGATTTATTGTATTTGGTCTTGCTATCAGTATGGCTTTTGCTATCGAGGCCGGGGTCTCTTTGGAAGCGGTCTCTCTACCTAACAAGATAGAGGAAAGACTCGCCTACACCTACCTCCTCACCCAGACCCTGCTCTTGAGTGGGATATACTGGGTTTGTATGTTTGTTTGTTTGTTGTTTATTTGTGTTTTTTTGGAGGTGTAAATTCGGTGCTCTCTAGGACACTGAGAGTAACGTGCCATATTCTTCGATGAGTAGAGTGTAAACGTCTAAGAGACTTGAAACTCTAAAGGCAATGTCAAGGTGCAGGTTAACAAACGTATTTAGGACAAGTTAGCCTTCTCCATCGTGTTCGAGACTCGTATACGTTTATTTAGACAACAATAGGCAACTCCATTGTGTTTCTTCTAACCAATCATTAATATAGTTTTATATCACAACCAATTTTCTTTCAAAACTAATTTAACCACTATTTTCCAACAATAATCAAGTCTATCTGTAGAACACGAGACGCAACACGGGTTAGCTTAGGTGGTGAAACAAAGTAACTTTATCCCTAAATGAAATTACCACACAACAGTATAAAGTTACTGCTTGTCGAATGCTCACTAACAAAGTCCATAGAGCGTGTGTAATCAAAGAGAAGATGAAACTTGTGCGCGCTACCATCAAAACCACCCCAACTTGGTCAACGCTGCAAATAATATTTTGGCGGTAACGGTTATGCGAGGTTAAAACAGTTCATCTCCAATTCTCCAGTGGTGCAGATAAACAGAATCAATATATTTAATCATAAACAAACACATTTACTATGTCTTGAGCTTTATATGCAGAAAGGTAGCGTCAAGTGTACTGAAACATGAACATTATCAAATGACCTGACTGAACCTCGCGTGCTATCAGTAGCCACGCAGCTGAGCTTCCCTACTAGTGAGGGGAACGTAACGTACTGCAGTCTCAGTACGCACTTTCACAGAACCATCCTCATTCTTATCGACAACTTTCAGTTCCTGAAATATGTTTCCAACTGGAATCACCAACCTCCCCCCTGGTTTTAATGATTGATAAGTGGTTTTGGGATTTCTGGTGCTGCAGCCCCGACATGAATAGCATCATAAGGTGCAAACTCCGGCCACCCTTCTCTGCCATCTGTGTCATACATGTAAATTTCATAAATTGTTAATTAAGATAGAAATATACATGAATCTACAATTATGAGTGTTATAACTCACCACCAACATGCAAGGCAAGGGATCCCTCTTTGAGTAATGGAGCAGCTGCACTTTTTTCAACATTCTTGAGTGACATTGCAACCAGCTCAGGAATATGCTCAACGCCAATAGCATGGCCCTGTGGGCCGACCATAAGTGCAAAACATGCGGTTAAGTACCCGGTTCCTACAAAGTTCACACGGCGACAATCAGTGAGAAGAACCTAACTGTGTTCAACATATGATATAACTCAATCAAATAGACTCATTCAGGTCTATTAGCCAAAATTATTGTCTGATCAAGCAATCAACCTACATGTATGTTGGACAGTTGTAGTAGTCTACAAGCTCCTTTTTGTCACACTTCCAGTATTCATTCTACCATTAATGTTGACTCAATGCTAAATTTAGTTAAGGTTTATGTTCCTATGATTCTCAAACTTGTACCAGCTAATGATGACAACGACAGTTGTGTGTTTATTCAATTTGACAATTTGTATGATTGTTTATCCAAACGTCCATCAGACATGTTAAAGGCTTGCATAGTAGAGGTATACCAGACATTGAAAAATGGTTATCCAACAATCCATCACAAAATGATTGTTTACTAAACCGTCCATCACATAAGTCATGGACTCATGGCTACATGAATGAATTTGTTGTCACATGACCATAGAGGTATAATAAAGTAACACACTTAGAAAAATGGTTATTTTGGTAATTTTCTCTTTTCTTAAAACTTCAACTGACCAGAACTGTAGCATCTCCATACACCAACCACCTATACATCTCAACTGATCTGTAAAAGAATTCAATTCTAACTTCCTACTTTCAAAAGTTAAACGCTAATTGCAGACATCATATATGCAGCTGATGACAAGAAAAAATAGAAACTACCTGAACCAACATCTAAAGCATGCATCCCGGGCTGTAAATGTTTCTCCAACAACTGAAGGCAGGTAGCATGCATATGAGGTGCAGAAATGGTGGCATTAAAACCTATTCGCATGGGACTGTCTTCATAGGCTGGGGATCCATCTGGTACAAACAATGCCCTGTCAACAGTCTCCATAACTTCGGCTACTTTCTTCGACTGAATGATTCCATAATGCTGCAATTGCTCCACCATGCCTTTATTCTTATTGACGCTACCCCCTGCCCAGAATTGCTGTTGTATGCAAACATAAAACAATATTGTAAAAAGTAACACACGGTTCCATGACATTACCTGTCCAAATTGAATGTCAGCCAGCAATATCAAAGCCATTGACATGAAAAGTAGTTTTTAACACATATTTTGCACACTCATCCATCATGTCAGAATACTAACAGACAAATTTCATAGCTCACTCATCACCTCATGCTTCTCAATGTTATTGATCATAAGCTAATATTCAGTGAATGACACATGATATCTGACAGAAGAAGCCATAGATTTTTTTGAACAATGCCTTGTCACCAACAATTTAACCATAAACGTGTGCCTCCGTTTCAACATTGAACTTCAGTAATATGAGTAGGCATGTAGCCTAAAGACCAAAATTTACCATCACATGCTCCCAAAATCCCAGGTCCTAGCCCATGTAAAGGCTAAGACATGACATACTGACATAATCACCATAACGATACAACATCAGGGTCATCAGCCAAAGTGGAGAACTATATCCCATATATGCATCAGCATTTTCAATCATCATCTAGTACCGAGAACATAAAAATAAAAATAAAACAGATGCTAAATGATCAAACAAGCATTTCAACTATACACATATTATGTTAATCACTAATAGTAGTATTGTTAACTAGATTAGTTCGTCTTTCTTCGCCAGCTCCCCCCAGCTTCTTCATTTATAAAATTGCTAGCCTAACACACAGCCTCTAAGAGTTTCTAAAACTAGACTTCTTACCTTTACCTAGATTCTATAAGGTGAGCAACTGAGTATTTAGAAAACAAGAAAAAAAATCTACCACCATATCCTCTATTCTCTTTCAGATTATGGTTACAGATCAAAGTTTTAGACTTCAATAAATTTTGTATGACATCCAAGGTCTTTGCTCTTCAGCCTTCAGTTTTTCATTGAAAACAGATGCAATTTGTTACTAATCATCAGGTTAGCAGGCATGACAAGTTATAGTATCCTACTTTCTAGTTCACTCATGTTAGGCTATGTGTTGCCGGAGCCGCGAGCCTGCGCTTGAGACACATGGCACGCCACCCTGGTCGCGCACACCGCAACAACCGGGCACGATCAGGGGCACGATCGTGAGTGCGTTAGGGAGGTCGCGAGGCGTGAGTGAGAGCCCTTGATCAGTGGTAAAGCTTGAACTACACTATAGCGGGGCGGGGCCGAAAGTAAACTATTTGTGCGTGGAGGGGGCCTCTATATATATTAATAAAATTACACTAACCGGTCAACATCCGGTCAGCCACACATTTCATAATATTACAAGATATCCCCACAACACACGTTGATAGAGCCCTCTACAACCCATAGCCTTAAAGGTTACTCTTATACTGATTGTATGCCTACTTACACACACAAAATACCTAAAGGTGATATTCGAATATGATTCAAAAATTACTACAGAACATTGTCAAAATACAACTAGGAGCTACATCCAATAGAAAACATCAAACAAATTAAACGATCGATAATCAAAAGCATCTAAAAAAATACAGATGTGCAGAAGTCAAAATCGAATTCCGTAAGATTATGAACGCAATTCAAACCAATCAAAGATCATAACAGACAAAAATCAAACAAAACATTAATAACAAACACAAATTAAGAAGTATTTATTGACAAAATCACCTCCATCGTACGAAACAAAAAGTTCCTCGCGAACGAAATTGAATTAAGAATACTGCAAGAAGATGAAGAGGTTCTCACGATAACGATGCACGGTAAACGGATCCGACTAACGGTAACGGCGTTGAAGAAGGCCGGAGACGACGGTGCTAACGGTGGATCACGGCGGAGGATGTACGCTAACCCTTGAACTCGACATTTTCATTTTTATTTAATTTTTTTGCAGTTGAACCATCTATGCCTCAACGTGTTGTCAACTTGGTTGTTTGACACGTGTACGCCTATTATGGGCTATATAATAGGCTTGTTGGGCCTGTAAAACTACCCAATAGATGCAAATGCATCTAGGCCAATAACCCAATTATGTAAAAGCCCATCGTCAATGTGGGACTAGCCCATTTGATAGAGACATTGCCTCTTAGAGGGAGGTCTTGGGTTCAAAATCAGGTAATGGTGTAATATGAAGTAATTTAGGAGAAGAATAGGTTTACCGTTAAAAAAAATGTAAAAGCCCATCTGTAATTCTGTAAAGCAGTCTCGGACCCAAATCAGAATGTGAATTCAGAGATGGGGAAGAGCCCGTTTGGAAACTGAAACCAGTAACACGACCCGACCAGATTTTCAAACTGGTTTCAACCGGATCCAGCTAGTGAGTTTGAGATCGGTTTTTAATCATATTTTGGTGGTTTAGTTGAATTGGAAATCAAACTTCATATATTCGAATCATAGGAGCTAGCAATATCCTTGTTAGTGCTATACAACTGAACATCTATCTACATCCTAGGTCTTCCCGTTACCGGTTTAAAATTGAGTTGGTTTAAAAAAACTTATGTTGATCCAACATGAACCGGTTTCAAAACCGATTTCCAACCCGATTTCAAAACTGGGTCCAACCCGAATTATGTGACAAGTTGTAACACCAACAAAGAAACACAAGGAAAGGTGGGTCATGTCTATAGGATATTTTCGCTATGATTCATTAGTAAATCTTATAAATTTTTTTGTTTGTCATAATCTTTTTTTTAAACAACTCATACATTTTCATTTACTCTCACTACTAAACTACAACAACAGATATGTGTACTTTATTTAACATAACTAACACTTTTCATCTAGTCTGACTATTAAACTACCACAGATATATCAACTTGTTTGTTATTCAAGTACTGAAATAATGGGTTAAAACTAAAAGTGATTTTTTTAGGTTATTAATGCTAAGTTTTCTTTATTATTAGATACACAATAAAATAGGTACGCATAATAGATAATTATCTATAGATGGAGCTCGAATCATCAACATTAAAGGATTCCTATAACTTTAAATGACTTTAGAGTTTATCATTGAATCCAACCTTCACACAGTTAAACAATATCTATATAAAATAGTGGTGGCATTTAAATGAAAACAAGTAAATTTTTGAGATTGATTAAACAAGTGTTTTTTAATTATATGAAAACTGGAAAAGTTAAACAAAAAAAAAGTTGAAATTCCAAATTTCAAGAAAAGATAGTAGATGTAAATTCATAAATACGTGTCCTATGGGTTATAATTTGGAAAATAAGAAGGACAATTTTGTCATAGACCAAGTAAACGGATGACCTTGACTTCACAATTTTGGTGGACCGTGACCTTCATAGTTTCGGCTGGTTACTTTCATAAGGGTGTTGATTGTTTTGTCGTCCAACACAAAATGATTGTGAGAGACCGGTGAGAGATGGGACCCTTAGGGATCGATTTTGGTTTGATAGTGAGAAATCCTAATTTTTTTATAGGTGAGTAATATATTTCATTACCTGATATTAAACCGTATCTGTTACGCTTGAAACAAGAGGTCATCAGTGTTTGGGTTGTGGGTAGCTTTTCTTAAGCGCAAATAGAGTCGAGTTGCAAGAGGTCAATTTAATGTCCACGTCATAATAAATAGTGAATAGGGTTGTGCTGGGGACACCGCAGGGGTTTTTGGGGGTGGGCCGGTTCAAACGGTCACGGTTAGGGCTTGCGGTCATATTTTAGCCCCTAACCGTGACCGCAAGGCCTTGCTGTCACGATTTAAGATGGTACTACCCGTGACCTTGTGACAACAAAACGACAAAATGGCCTGATAAAGTTGAAAAGCGGTCACCAAACCGTCACGGTTTGGCCTAACCGTGACCGCTAAGGTACGAGGTCTCAGTTTAAGGTATAAGGTAGAGGTGATTTTGACAGAAGGCCGGGAATCGCGCCACGAACCGTCACGTGGAGACCAAACCGTGACGGTTTGTGCACCAGATTTTCACCTTATACCTTTCCTCTTTCAACACTCCGCATCGAATCATCTCATTCGAAATTTTTTTCATTTGAGCTTTCATTCATCCAACACTCGATTTTTTCAGCCTTCGTCATTCCAAAAAACACGTTAATTCGAAAACAATGTCGGGTTCGGGAGATCATTATCAAAAGCCGAAGCTTCCAGATTTGAATGAGGTGCCACATATCGAAGATTCGAACCAGGTTGAAATAGTATATGTTTTATTATAACTTATTATTTGAAATATCTAACCATTATCTTTTTTAGGAATATTACGTATAAGGGAGTCACCCTCCGTGGGGGGAGGAGGAAACCAACCCGTCGAACACATTTGCTCAATAGGCGTACAACTCTTTATTTAGACAGACAGGTTACGGTGAAGGGTACAGATATCCCCCTTGCAATTCTTACAGGCATGCCTCGAACACGTACCACTCACAAACAGAGCTGGATTACGGACATCCCCCGTACCAGTCAGAACTAGAAATTACACATGTGTCGGATACTTTTAATGGGAATGACACAGATGAGAGTGACGGTTCGGTTCACCTCAAAGAAAACCATGGGGACACCGCGGAGCATGATGAGGATGAGGATCAGATTCGAAAGGCTTCGGTTCCTTATAAAACAGATAAAGTACGAAGAGTTTTTATTCTTTTGTTTATTTTTTTATTTGTTTTATATATTGTTTTTTATGTCTAGCTTTATCATTTTTTCAGTATTTTGATTCTCGTGTGGACTTGGAGAGCTGAGCTAAAATGAGAGGACGCGAGCATGGGTGCGTCATTGTAGTGGGTCGGTCACGAAAAAAGGATGTGGAACTATTATGCAATCGTAGTGGTGAACCTAAATTCACTGGCACAAGTAGACATACTGGGAGCATAAAGAAGGGATGTCCCTTTAAACTCATAGGGAAGTACGTAGGAAAGAGTGACAGTTGGATGTTAGAGGTGAGAAACGAGAGGCATGACCATGATCCTGTTGTGTATGAGGAGGGCCACGCGCATCTTAGGAAGATGACTGCCGAAGAAATTGATCTTGTTGAGAAGTTACACAGGCAGCACGTGCGGCCACGACATATCCATTCAGTCGTAAGGGAGCACTTTCACCACAGCGTCTATGTTGTTCAAGACATATACAATATGACGTCGAAGTTTAGGGCTGAGGGGAGAAAAGGCATGACACCAATGCAGGAACTTGAAAACCTGCTACTATCTAAAGAGTTCGTGTATGAAACACAAACGAATGCAACTACTAAGGCCGTGGAAGATGTTTTCTTTTGTCATCCTACTTCGTATAAAATATGGCGCGCATTCCCGCACGTGATGTTGATAGACACGACGTACAAGACCAACATGTACAACATTCCGTTTGTTCAGGTTATTGGCATTACGTCGACGTCGAAGTCGTTTTGTATTGCGCATGCATTTATATCGAGGGAACGGCAGGACAACTTCACATGGGTACTGGAGCGGATCAGAGATATGCTCGATGGGTGTGTGGAGCCCCGCATTATTGTCACAGACAGGGACCTGGCCCTGATGAGCGCGTGTGACACCGTGTTCCCGAGTGCTACTAAAAACCTATGCAGGTGGCACGTTAGGAAGAATATCAAAAGACGGTAGAATATGATATTCAAAACCGGCATGTGGAAGGATTTTTCATACTGGTGGAAGACCTTGTGTTCGTCTCCCACAGAGGCATTGTACGATTACAATTGCAGGAAGATGGAAGAAAAGTTAACTGAAGATGGTAAACGTGGTAAGAATTTCATAGTTATTTTTACTCTAATAATTTATTTGTTCATTTTATAAATTTTGTTATTTCTTTCAGAGGTATGGGAATATATTTGAAATAATTAGTTGGTGTCGTACAAAGAGAAAATTATTACTTGTTGGATGTACGACTGCCTTAACTTTGGTGAGTTTACAACTAATAGGGTTGAGGGCTAACATGCCAACTTCAAGAGTTACCTCACAGGGACCAATAATACGTTGCACACACTTGTCGGATATGTTTGTGACCTCGTGCGCGGCCAGGAGATTGAAATTTGTAAAACATTCGAGGTGTCCCGTGTGAAAATTAAAAAAGACCATCGACTGTCATTGTTCTCAAAGTTGCATTATAAAGTATCCGTTTTTGCCTTAGCCTCCTTGAATCAGAGTTGACGAAAATGGAAATGATTCAGGAGTATGGGGGTTCATGTGGACACCAGTTGTTCACGTCCATGGGCTTGCCATGTGCTTGTCGTTTGGAGATATACATCCGAGAAGGTTATATTTTTCTTAATACATTTTTTACTGTTGTCACACGATTGCATATTTTTCATTAATAATTTAACCTTTAAATCCAGTCACAAGTATTCCACTCGATGCGGTAGATCCACACTGGAGGAAGCTTGATTTCGAGCCAGCGTACGTCGCGCCGCCTGAACCCGACTACGATCTGAAATTTGATGACTTGAAACAAAAGGTTATGTCGTCTCCCAACCCTCAAGTAAAGAAAAAATTGTTTAAGAAAGTATTTGACTCTTTGTTTAAGAGCAAGTCAAAACTTAAAAAACCTGAGGTGCGTCATGACCGACGTGGTCGTCCAAATATTAAGGAGCAACAAAGAAGAACGGACTCCAATACATCACAGTATGAGGCTGCTAGACACAGCTCCTATACTTCCTCACAACAAACTATGCCTGACCCGGCGAGGCATAGCTCATATACCCCTCAGTTTAAAATGCCCAATAATCATTCTAATCAGGCAAAGGCTGCTTCAAATGTACCGATTACGGGAGCTGCCCTAGGGTTTCCTTTAATATTGAAACCAAAGGACGTGATAAAAGTTATGAAGTTTAAGGATCAACTGCCCCAATGGATTCACCGGTACGTTTCGACTATAAAAGATGTGCGGCCTGATGGTAACTGTGGTTTTCGGGCGATCGCGGTGGCTTTAGGGAAAAAGCAAAATGAATGGGAATGGGTTAGGCGTCAAATGTTGTCGGAGATGGACATAAACATGAGGTTTTTTTATAAACATTGTAAATAATGATAAATACGTTTTTTATAATAATAGTATACATAATAATAATAATAGTAGTAATAATACCAATAATATAATAATAATAATTAACCGTCAACCATTAATTTTATAAACATTGTAAATAATGATAAATACGTTTTTTTCACAGATATGGATGCCGACGATGCTTTATTCCCGGCGTTGATGACTGCCAGTTTTTACAGTTCGGGCAGGGGACTACGCCGTACGAGCGGTTCAGGACCCTGAGAGCACGAGTGCCGGCACCGGGGACCATCCTGTCGGAGGACTTCTTACAGCTCGTTGGAGAGCGGGACCGTTTTTTTTGAGATTATCGGCGAGCACGGCCCGTGGGAGCAGCTGTTCCGGATGGGCGACGATATCCATCGAGAGCTGACCATGGAGTTCTACTGCACCTTCACATTCCGTCCACGTGAGCAGGGACTTGCGGAGCTGGACGAGGACGACATAGCGGACGGTCGTCCGCCCGCGGAGGTTTCTTTCCGGTTGTTCGGCCACCTCCACCGCATGTCACTTCGGCGGTTCGCCTTCGTCAGCAGCCTCTACACGGAGGTGGAGGTCGGACAGCCGATGTACACCACGGCCTTGATCCGCGGGGCCGACGACTCCGATCAGGTCTGGTGGCCTGCCATTGGCGATGGACCGTATGGTGGTCATACGAGGTCATCTCATATACAAGACCCTCTGTATAGATACATTCACCGACTCATCGCCACGTCCATCGCCGGTCGTGGGGCGGGGACCGACAGGGTCAACGCCGCCGACCTTTTTTTTCTTCGGTGTGTACTCACACACCGACACTGCCACCTCGCGCATGCCCTCGCTGATTATTTTGCTAGTTATTATCATCGGCAGTCGCGAGGGGCGTTAGTGGGCGGGAACATCATTTCCCGGATCGCTCGGGGCTTGGGGTACGCACACGCCATGTCCCAGCTCCCGCTACCTCCGACTCCTGTGCGCGTGGCCGCCCGGACCACCGCCACTGGGATGAGGATCGTTCGGAGGTTCCCCGACGGCACGTGGCACCTGCTCAGTAGATACCATGAGCCCGTGTCATGGGTGCCCGAGCCGTTGGTGGACCCCCCCGAGCTGGCGGGGGCTGAGGTCCACCTTCAGGATGCCCATGAGCCCCTTGGCGGCGGGGAGGATCAGCCCATTCCCCCGCCGCACGACCAGGACCCGCCCCAACATCCTCAGCACGTGTACTATGCCGTGCGATTGCCTGCTTATGTTCTTGATATGCTTCAGGACACACGAGACAGGGTCACGAGGCTGGAGGATATGACCAGGAGGCTGGAGGATACGACCACGAGGCTGCATGATATGATGGACTGGGTCGTCCAGCACATGGTCGCGGACTATGCCGCCTCGGGTACGCCGTTGTTGTCACAGCCACCGAGGCGGTTAGACCATGACGGTGCTGGCCCTTCTGGCGCGGGCGGGTCTGGTCAGGGCAGCGATCCGGGATGATAGATTAGATAGGTATTTGTTTGTATTTTATTTCTTTTTGTATGTAAAAACTCGTTGTATATATATATATGTGTGCAGTTTCAGTTATGATGACTTGTATATTTGGTTGTGTTTGTTTGGTTGTGTTTCTTTGTTTGTTTGTTTTATATTTGTAATGTTGATAATGTTAATTGTATATGTTTGTTTGGTTGTGTTTCTTTGTTTGTAATGTAACTGTAAAATAACAAAACACAAACTCGTATGTTACGATTAGGTTAACCGTGTGATAAAATAAAAATAAAAACAAACTAGTATGATTATATAACCGTAGGCATATTTCAATATTAAATAATGATAGTAACTCCATAACCGTAGGCACATTTCCCACTCTCATACATACACATACATACACCTATGACCTATATATACATCATTATCACTGCAGCTGTCACTACTTCAATCAAGATCATGACACACATTTGTAATCAAGGTGCATTTCAGTCGTCGTATGACATGAGATCATTAGCTACTAAAATAAAAATAAAAAAATTACTTGTAATATGATAAATTAATAATAAACACAAAACACAAACTCGTATATTACGATTAGATTAACCGTTTTGATAAAATAAAAATAAAAACAAAATTTAAAAAATTTAAAAAATATGTACAAAATATCACGGTTTGGCCAAACCGTGACATATACACCTCCAAAACCCTAACTGTCACCCCATTAATTACACATTAATTACACACCCAATAATTGCAATGATCCCGAGAACCTAACGTCACGGTTAGGCCTCACCGTGACCGCAAGGTCCTACACCCGACCTAAAGATCACGGTTAGCCCTATCCGTGACCGTTTGAGGTGGTATACCCTAAAAATGAGCGGTGTGTGCAGAATTTCCGTAGTGAATATTCTATCTAATAATAACCTATTTATAGAGTGTTCGATTAAAATACGTGACCTGTACTTTTTTATTTAATTCAGCTAAAAAAGTAATCATTAAATAATAATCAAAATAAGTTAAGGTTTTAAAAATATTCTTGACTAAATGAAATAAGTTAGAAATTTGAAAGTAATGGACATAAAAGCGAAATCAAAATATAAGCCTACTTTTCTAAAGGCAGGGCACACTGGATTTTTTAACCAAATTAATACAAAAAAAAATAGTTTTAAACGGTATTTATTTTTTTTAATTTCTTTGTAGATCAAAAACTTTAATACTACTCATGTATCTCCTATTTTTTTTCATTCCTTTGTAGAACATATAATACATGTTTTTTTAAAAACATCTCTTATGTTGTATGCTAACTTAACCTTTGTAGTGTCCATCAAGCTTTAACTTGAGGGCTTTCTAAAGGGGTGTTTTGTTCAAGTTTTTGTTTCTGTTTCTAAAGACGAGATACAACTTGATACATTTGAGACCATTTCAAACAATAATCACCTGTTTTACCCTAGTCTTGCAGGACCACATGTAGCCTTTACGAAAATTAATTTTCAATTAAAAACATAACATTTTTTCTAAAAAAATCAAAAGCAAATTTATTACCAAGAACAAAATTTAAAAAACCTAATCACTCTAAGGCTATCTTAATGCCATTTTCGTGTCACTTCCACTGTGCAACCGTCACGCATGAGTAGCACTAATACCACACATCCTGCCAAGCTACATCGGCCATTTCCATTGTACCACACCCAATTTCTCCTTTCATCGCGGTGTGAATCGGCAATGACATGTCTTTCAACGTAATACACCTTCACGTTTTTGTGCCTTTGTATACATCGCTATGAGACTATACGTCGCTATTGGGCCTCCAAACATTATGACATGAACACAAGTGGTGCTCTGAATATCAATACAAGATAATTAAAAGAGACTCCAAACTCACAGGGCTTCAAGCCTGTAACGAACGCCAAACATAACATTTCTTATTTGGTTTCATCAATAGAGACTTCAAACACTAGTTAACCTATATACTTAAATTAAAAATAACTTTAACAAAATGATTTTTATCTACACACCATTTAAATTATAATTTAACTACACAAACACCATGTATAATCTGAGCACTAAAGATAGCCTAAGATAAGATACTATGGTAGCATTGTTGTAACGGATAAAAGGTAATTTGGGAATTTCAACTTTAAGTGCACCAAATGACATGAAACTTACTATTTTTGAACAAAAAATTTTCCGAAGTCCAAATCATAATTTATTCCACACGGCTAGTGACCACACACACACACACACCAATTTTCCACAAATCCGACAAATAATAACACTTATTATAACTACACTTCTATTTCTTCATTAAAATATCCCACATTCATCTTCTTCTCCGGCGACCTCTCCGGCAATGGCCACCGTCTTTAACTTCATTCTCCTCCACTTCCTCACAATCATCCTTCTCGTTCACTCATCATTAAATCTCCAAACAACTGATCATGAAGCTCTCTTATCAATCCACAACGACCTCGGTATCACCACCACCACCACCACCACCTTTTGCACCTCCGCCGGAATATTCTGCAACCGGAGAATCTCCGCCAACTCCACCGTCGTCCTCCGCGTCACTCGTATCGTCTTCAACCACCGCCGCCTCATAGGCTCCATATCTCCGGCGATCGGAAAATTATCGGAGCTCAAAGAACTCTCATTACCAAACAACCATTTGGTTAACAAAATTCCATCACAAATCTCCGGCTGCCGGAAACTGGAAGTTCTTAACCTTCATGATAATAAGTTTTCCGGCGAAGTCCCGCCGGAGTTATCCTCCCTCCTCCGCCTTCGAATACTCGATCTTTCGTCGAATAACTTCTCCGGCGAACTCGATTTCTTAAAGTATTTCCCGAACCTTGAGCAACTATCACTCGCTGATAACATGTTCGCCGGAAAAGTTCCGGCCACGTTACGATCGTTCAGAAACCTCCGGCTGTTCAACGTCTCCGGCAACAGTTTTCTCGAAGGTCCGATTCCGACGATGGCGCGTTTGGAATCTCCGTCGGAGATTGACAAATTCGTGTCGAAACGATACATGTTTAGAGAGTCCAATTCAACTAAAGGAGAAGATAATAGTAATAGTAACAGTAATAATAATAGTAATAATCTTCTAGCTCCAGCACAGGCTCCTGTGGGGGAGCCGTATGGTAAGAATAATAAAAAAAAGGCGAAGAAAATCGTACGGTGGGCCGTAGGGTTTTGCGTGGGAGTGATAACAGGAATTATATGTGGGGCAATTGTGTCTATTATGTTTAAAACGGTTGTCAACTTGATTAGAGGCAAAAAGAACGACTCTGGCATGTCGATCTTCAGTAAAATGCTAAAAGCTGAGGATCTATCGTTCTTAGAGAACGATGAGGGAGTTTCAGCACTTGAGGTTATAGGAAAAGGTGGGTGTGGTGAGGTTTACAAAACTGAACTACAAAACAGTAAGATCAAAACAATTGCAATCAAGAAGGTGATTCAACCTCCAAAGGATGCTGCAGAGCTCACCGATGAAGATACGAAGCTTCTCGACAAGAAGATGCGACAGATCAAGTCGGAGATTCAAACCGTTGGGCAAATCCGTCACCGGAATTTGCTTCCGTTGCTAGCTCATGTATCCCGGCCAAACTGTCATTATCTTGTTTATGAGTTTATGAAGAATGGTAGTTTGCAGGATATTTTACAGGAGGTTAAAGATGGTAGTCGCGTGTTGGACTGGCTAGCGCGACATAGGATCGCGCTAGGAATAGTGGCGGGGCTCGAGTATCTGCACATGAGCCACACGCCTCGTGTAGTTCATAGAGATTTGAAGCCGGGGAATGTGCTTCTGGATGATGAGATGGAAGCGCGAATAGCTGATTTCGGGCTGGCGAAGTCTATCCCTGATGCTAACACGCACATGACGAGTTCGAATGTTGCTGGGACTCTGGGGTACATTGCGCCCGAGTATTATCAGACGATGAAGTTTACGGATAAGTGTGATATTTATAGTTTTGGGGTGGTGTTGGCGGTTCTGGTGATGGGGAAGTTACCGTCAGATGAGTTTTTTCAAAAGACTTCCGAGATGAGTTTGGTGAAGTGGATGAGGAATGTGATTGTTAGTCAGGAACCAAAACAGGCGATTGATCCGAAATTAATGGGGAATGGGTACGAGGAACAAATGCTTCTTGTTATTAAGATTGCGTACTTTTGTACGCTCGATGACCCGAGAGAGAGGCCTAATAGTAAAGATGTTCGATTGATGTTGGCTCAAATTAAACATTAACACCTAAGTTTATAAATTAAGAATAAGGATGCTAATAGGTTTCCATACTAAGTTCAGTGAATTATTACTAGGTATATTTATTTGTGGATATGTACCATGTTTTGTATCATATGAATCTTTTGTATTAAAGAACTCAAATTACTCTTTATTAATTCTATAATCTTCTACAGTAAGTTTTTTTTTTTAAATTAATTTGGATGATAATTATATTATGTATAATACAGTTATTAACATCTAGAATTTAATATTCAGTTATTCCATATATTTCTAACCGGATAATGTAATGTTAGACTAATTGTATTGGTTCTATATATCTGGAGCTTAGATATAAGCTTCAACATACAAGAAAACTCAACTTGCACACAGAGTGCCTGCTTGAATCAAAATTATTAGCCGATTTGCGAAATGATTAGGAAAAGTAATTACCTTGTTATCAACTAAGATTTAGTTACAAGAACCGGGTTCATAACCTCAAAGGGAGTAACATTTGATTAAGAGAGATTTAGTTTGAAACAAACTTTCTTCTCACTAAGCGAAACTCTCTGTTGATGTTATTAATTAGCAGAATGTTGATGAATATTATCGTTTTCTTGGCTTTATGGCAAGTGATGTTAACAGTTTGAAAAGAAGCAGATCACTCAATTCATTGTAGAGGTTACAAACAGTTTTTTTTTTAACCGAACAAGTTTTTTTTATATATATTTAAGAACCCGGTTATTTTTTCAAACCGTTTGGTTTCAAACTGGTTTTTCATCAATAATACTCAAACCGCTAAAATTGATTTAGACCGGTTTGTAAACCCCTTTTTTTAGAAAAAACCGGTTTAACCAGTTTTTTTAATTGAAACCGGTTTTGGATGCCGGGCTACCAAACCGGTATACAAACCGTCGGTTCGGGTCGGCTATAGTCAAACCGGATTTTTTAAACCCGTTCGGCTTTATTTACCAGTTCTTTTTTCAAACCTGTTTTTATGTGCACCTCTACTTCATCGTAGTGGTGCATAAACCGGTTTTTTTCCTGAAACGGTTCGGGTTCGAACCGGACCGGTTTCAGGTCAACGTTTCTGGGACCGGTTTCAGGTCAGCGTTTCTGGGACCGGTTTTGACCAAGAACCGGGTCGGATCCAGAACCGGTTTTGGGCCAATAAAACCCAACCCGGTTGGAACCGGTCCGGCTCGGTTCCTAACCGATTCGGGTCCAAAAACCGGTTCCAAAAACCCGGTATTTTTTCATTTTTTAGTTCAATAAATAATATATTTAAAGTATACAAAAGATACATACCGGTTTTTTGGGTCGGTTCCAAACCGGTTTTTTTTGGGCCGGTTCGTAAACTGGTTTTGGTAAAAACCCGTTCTAAACCGGCTTGGTCTAGAAATATACAAATCGGTTCCAACCTGCCAATTTTTTCCAGGTTGAGACCGGTTTAGCTTACCACCGGGTTGAAAACAGTTCGGTTCCGGTTCGGGTCGTGAAACCGGTTTCTATCATTCTATGTGCACCTCTACTGAAGTTCATTGTATTTCAAACTCCTAAAAACATCAAGCCAGCCCAGCCCGACGTTTAATAATAACAGGCCTTAGGTTAGGCCCAATAAAATTTACGAAAAGTTCAAAGCCCCAAGCCCCCAACTAAATTTATACAATGACATGAAATGATACATAGATAAAACATTAAATGGAAAACATAATTTAAATACTCTTATGTAAGAAGATTCGTTATAGTTGTGGTAATAATTATTTAGATTAAGGGTTCAAGTTGGCAGATAAAGTTAATGAACTAAAACACGACTTAGATTAGCATACGTGTCAAATAATAAATCCTAACTCAGTCACACTTGTATCAAGTTAGAAGAATAAAATAAATGAACTAAACACAATCCACATATGCATATGCTAAATACATTAAATCTAACCAGACACACATGTTGAATACAACATGAATTAATAGTTTATAGGTTGAACTAAAATATATAGTTTTATTACAAGTTTATAAAAAAATATAATTTTATTACAAGTTTAAATGGGTTAACAAAGCGCTATGCGGTTTGTTAACTTTGGTATAGCCCAAACGTGGCTCGCCAGCTAAATGGTTTTAACATATACACGAACTACAATCCGTTTAATTAAGACAATTAAACATAAAATTACAAAACATGATTATTTTTGTATGACTCGTGCCAGAAATTGAAACAACTCCGGTCACTAAAAGTTTACATGAGTTTTCTAATATCATTTATGATTTTATAACTTGTCACATCTGAATAAAATTTTTGTTTATATATATATTTATGTTTACTATAATCATTTACGCTGTGTTCCCGAGTTTACTTAACGAAAGAAAAGAAAGGAAACACTTTCTTTTCTTTTCCTTTCTCTTCTTTTTTTTTCTTTTCTTTTCTCTTATTTTCTTTCTTTTCTCTTATTTTCTTTCTTTTCTCTTATTTTCTTTCTTTTCCTTTGTCTCCATTTCCTTCCATTTTGGAAGGATTGTTTTTAGTCTTCTTTTTCCTTTCATTTCCTTCCATTTCTTTTCTTTTCCCTCGTTAAGTAAACTCAGGAACATGAATTTCTAACAATCCTTTCATTTCCTTCCATTAAAAAAAACTCTGGAATATAACTATTTCTTCTTTCCTTCCATTTTTTTTTTTTTGCTCTCATTAAATGAGACTCGAGAACACAGCGTTAGCAAGGTGGTGAACACTAAAAGATCAAATTTTGATATGTTTATAATTGAAAAAGTAAATCTAAACAAATTAAAAACATAAGTAAAACCAAAAGTTTGATTAAATTAATGGGTTAAAAGGATATTTCTCTCTCTAAAACTCTTTAGTTATCGGTTTGTTATGAGTAAATAATTGTTAGTTTATTTATTTTGATTATTAAAATAGAATTTTAGTTGGGTTAAAATTAGTTTTTGTCTAGTTTAAGTATAAATTTATGTACTCAGTTTTATTTGTCGAGTTCAATAAAAAAATCTTGAATTATGTTACTTCAAATATGTGTGTTTACATATATTTTCGGGTTGATCCAATTGATTATTCCAACAAACACTTTTCTTTTATCACGTGTTAGCATTCTATGGGTCTTTATAAAATAATTTTCTTATATTTTTCCTTTTCATTCTTTCATAAGATGTCAGTTCAGGTGTTACAACATATCTTTCTGCTATAGCGTCCTGCCGCCCCACTATGGTTGGAGTGTATGTTGATAGCATTTTCTTCCTTTATCTTTTAACAGATTAACTCTAGTTATATAAAAACAGAAGATTAAATAAAGCAATGCGAATTAAGATTGTGGCGTATTCATAACCATAGTAATCTCATAGTTTACGCCACCACAAATATGTTTGGCCAGTACATTAATGAGTATTTTAGCTACCTAATATTTTGCTTTACTATTTTAGGTTTGAAAGCTGAATTAAACTGATAACTAATGCAAATGAATGATCTTTAAATCAAAGATTGTTTTAATTACGACCGAAATTAACATCCAAATTCTATCAAGTAGCTGTTAAATGATGGTTAAACCTAATTTTTGTTACTACTCAGAGCATACACGAAATTTAGTTTTATCCACTATTTAGAGAATCTACGTTGCTTGGTGTTGATTCGAATCTCACAAAGTACAGAATAAGTGAATTTCTAAAAAAAATCTATGTATTATGATTTAAATCAATTTCTAAAAATTATAAAAAATCAATTTTATAAACTTTGTTTATTTTTAAAGCCACCTAACAATTTTTTAAAAATTTCATTTCTTATAATACGTTAATATTTTATTAAATATTTTCGACAAATGATACATGTAATTCATTTTTTTATATAAACAGACTTTAAATAATGGTTAAAATCACTAAATTATTATTGGTTCAAATAATATCTATGTATTATGATTTAAATCATGATTATCTCAATTAAATATAAAAGTTTTATATTTAAACCTTACAAATTACTACAAATGTGTTCGTTCATATTTTTATATAAAATATAGTATACTTCTTTCCATTTCAAGAAAATATAATTGAGTCCGTTTGTTAAATTCAAATATTTAACAAAGCCCCAAATTCCACTTGAAACCCTAATACTCGTCAATTCGTTAAACTTAATATTAAACTTAAACCTTGTAAACTTATATATATATATATATATATATTCTTAGGTACCTTGTGAGGGATTGCGTTGGAACGTTTATATTTCTTAATAATCATCATCCTTATACTTATTTGTCAGGTGAGTATTCACGACCCCTATTTTACTTTCTTTCCTTTTGGGAGAGAAAACATGCAAACATATTTACAAAATGGTTTTTAGTATTATTGATATCGCCTGTTACGTTAGTGCAAACACACTTGAAAGTCCTTAAATTCTCGAACCGTTAGTAATGTGTAGCGAGGTAATTCTGAGTAGTACTACTGGGTTTGACAAACCCCGCCCGGGCTAGTCGCGCTAGCTTGATTGGAGGTAAACGGGTGCATTATTGACCTAACATTTGTCATTGTCTGGTGAGACGTGACGGGAAGGCAACAAACATACAAACATGCGAACATACAAACAGTCAGCTTCGGTTCGAAACGCTAAGTAACTTGTTTATAGGCTAGCTACCTATCGATATGCTTTAATTACTATACCATTCGAACAGTTACAAACATTTTTATCTGTGATAAAACCTGTGATCTCATCAACTTTATGTTGACACACTTTAGCATGTTTTCTCAGGTAACAGGAACGCTTAATCTCATGATGCACGATTAAGGAACGCACTCAGGACATGCATTCATCAGATCCATTTATTTTGCATTAGACATTGTTTTGACTTAGCATTTCAGACTTTCAGTATTGTTTACATTTCGTTATTCGCTTCCGCACTGTTATTCATTTTATTTACGTTACTCTGATTTAAGTCAAACGTTTATTTTTAAACTCATATAGTGTCGTTTGATATGACCGTGTCTGAGATCCTGGTATGTCACACGCCTAATGGTAAAACCCCGTTTGTGGAAATTGAGGGTGTGACAATTTATTTAAAAATTATTTTTAATATTTTTATATTTAATTTTGATATATATTTATAATTATATATGTTATAAATAACATTATACATATTTTGTAATTGTTTTTATCATAACTTCATATATAATAAGTATTATTTATAATATATTTAATAAATTAAATAAATATATATATATATAAAGCTCGTTTAGGCTCGCGAGCCGACTCGAGCTCAATACCTGAAGCTCGGGCTCGGGCTTGATAATTAAATGAGCTTTTATTCAAGCTCGAACTCGGCTCGAGCTCGATAAAGCTCGGTTCATTTCGAGCTTTTATCGATCCGATCTCGAGTAGCTCGCGAGCGGCTCGGCTCGTTTACACCCGTAGTAAATACCCCTAGATTTCAAATAAAAGTGTCTTTTCACTATTAAGAAAACGTAAGGAAAATACGTAAATGCTCCTAGATTTCAATGGACGTGTCTGTTCGTCATTAAAAAAAGACTTACAACATTCCCTCACAAACCACCTCATCATCTCTCTAAAGTCAAGGATTATGCTTCTCTCACATCATTCGCTCGCTCTATCTCTTTTCCATCTAAGCATATACGACCCGAAGCCATGCATTGTGTATGCTTTTGTAATTCAACTACAGCCTCATTAGGTGTTTGGTGGTTCATGGTGTTTATTAAAGCTGGCTTCTTAATCATATATTTTAGGAATATGGTTAATAAAATCCTTAAATCAATATGCTAATTGTGTAGCGTTCAAGCATTTTAAATTCCATTTTATGTTAAAGGTCGAGTAGGGAAACATGATGATATTATGATAATGACATGAAAGAAATTAATATGATAGTTTGTAGACAAGATGATGAATATTGATGATGAGAATGACATATACACGAATGTTTTTACATGAAAGTGATATAAAAGCTATAGTCACTTTTACTTTTATGTTTATTTGTAATTTTATAAAAGATTATTTTTTATTTTCCTTGACCAATTATGCATTTCATAACATGTCAGAAGACATTCAATATGTATTCCACGCTTCAGCTGATAGGTTAACAGATCGAGACGTTTGTTAACTACTTGAGATTGGCATATTAAAAATTTCATTGGAGTTGAGGTTAAATATAAATTAACTCATGTTTAATAAAAGATCTTCACTCAAGATTCATAAATCGAGTGAAGCATTGGCAAAGCCTAATGAATCCAACAATATATTTTAGTTCCAATTTCATATGGTGCTAATTAACCAAACACATTATTAATCTTCATCCCGTTTAATTTTACATACTAAACATACATCTGAATTATTCTTTAGTAACAAAACTCTTTTTTTCCTCTCTTTTACACGCATATATCTATAGTTATGTATTAAAAATGTACGCCTTCTACCCTAAAAAAGATATTCAAAATATAAAGAATTGTGTATTAAAAACTTAGGAGTCGTAACCTTTTAAAGATAAATTCAAAGAAGATGATTCTCATAGATTGTCCTAAAGATGAATAATATCCATAGTTTTTAACATAACACACTGGATAATTATATATATATTAAAGATATAAACTTTAGCTACAGTACTACAGTTCCACCTCCCCGACGGACCGCTCCTCCACCGACGGCGCTCCTCCACCGCCGGGCCTCCTCCACCGCCGGCCCTCCTCCACCGCCGGCCCTTCTCCACCGTCATCATCCGCCGTCTCCACCGCCGCCGCCTCCACCGTATCAACATCTTCCATCTTCATCATCGCCAGATCCATCATCGTCGCACAACCACCAGATCCACATCATCGATTCCCAAATCCATACACTACACCACCATCTTCAGTCACCATCACTGTCGAATTATTCAAGTTGGGTACACTCTCTCCCTTCCCAATTTCAAGCAGTGAAACGATTAGGGTTTCATGAGAGGTTTCAGCCGCATCAACGTTGACGAGTGGTACGATGTTCCAACTAGGAAGGGTAAGAATTCCAGAGATCAGGGACGATCTAATAGCGAGGTAATCACTAAGTTTTTCGTTACGAACCTTCCACCTAAGTGCTCTTCTGTAGATTTGCTGAATGTGTTTACGGGTTTTGGCGATTATGTGGGGTCGTATATTGCTCGGAAGTCCGATAGGCTGGGTAAGAAGTTTGGGTTTTTATCGTTTCGTAATGTCACGGATGTTAGGAAATTAGAAGCGGATATGGTTGATGTTTGGATGGGTTCGTATAAGCTGTTTGTTGCTCGGGCTAGATTTGTTGATGGTGAGCGAGTGGAATGGGGTTCGGATGGCAACAAAGATATTTGGTGGAGTTGGAAGCTGTGGATGTATCCCTGATATGGTTTGTATCAAGACATTGCATTTGCACATTTTGATCAACTTGAAGTTTAATTTATTACAACAGAGTTTGTATCATGCAATATATGAGTTGCATTTTATAGGTTCATATGCTGTACCATTACCTGCTCCCCTCGGTTGATTTCAGAAAATATGCATGTCATACCACTTCCACTTCTAAGGTTCACTGAAACTAGCCTTTTGTTCATGTGTAGAGATTATTAGGTGACAGTGGTACTTCTAAAGTAAGTGTACTGTTTACAACCAACATTTCATAGCCTACTAATTAAACTTAGATATATACTTGTTCTTATTATACTTATTATTATTGTTGTTAATGCTTTAGTTTCATAATCATATTTACTTGCAACTTATGGCAATGAAACTACAAGGATAAAATTAAACGCTTTTGGCCCACAGTTAAAATTAAACGCTTTGAGCAGAATTCATTTTGACTCATTACCCAAACCACCTATTTTGCTACCTCTAGGTACAACCTTGACTGCATGACAGAAGACTAGAAGTCATTGAGGCACAAAATCTCTAGATTTTTTTCATTACGGGCTTAGGGCTTAGCATGCACTAAATCCATATTTGGAAAGCTTTGTCCTTTAGGACTTCAGAGTTTTAGTATGTGGAAAAATTCAAACTATGTAAAAGTAATATAATAGGGCCAACAATAACCTTCCGTAGCCAACGGTTAAGGCGAGCAGTTGATAACCTCAGACACCACTTTTTGTATGTCTCAGTGACCTGCTATTCTGCCTTTTCCTTCTAGTGCAGAAACAAATGCAACTGGTATCCCTGTCACCTGTTGTTAATAGTACCTGTCAGTTAACCTAGATGATACCATAAAAGGGGGATAACATGCACTACAAAGTCTCTGGCCTAAAAATATTTCAAGTGTAGGACTAATGGGTCAAGTTACGGGACGGATCACTTTTAAATTAATTTATTTCAGTCATATGTTTATTTATGTTTTAGTAGCTCATGGGTAATTAGCAAGTAGTGGACCTAGACTAGGGCTAGTGAAGTAGTGCTACTTGTTTTGAGGAGTTCATGTTTATTTTCTATATATGAAAGCTAAGCAAGAGTTAAAAACAGTGAAAAAAAAAACCTTCTGTTCGAGAGTTTTAAAGTGAATTATTGGGGCCAGAACCAGCATCAGTATGAAAAAGGATATAAGTTGGTCCAAAATTTATGATTTATCTATTATTCTTAGAGGTGGTGGTTTTCTACTTGTTTTAAGAAATCTTTAGTGGTACTTTTAGCCAATTTGAACATCAATTTCAGCAACAATATTGATGCTACTTCTTTTTTATTTATAATCTAACACTATTTGTCTTGGTTTTGTCTTTGAGGGACAGGTCATAACATTAGATGGAAGTCAAGGTCAATAATAAAATATGCATCAACCTCCAACCCATATTTGGGCGCAGGGTAATTTAGGTGGTGGTCTTGGAGGCAACATGACAAGATATACAACATACAACCATTGACAGTCATGCATTTTCAACCGGGTTAGTTTGTTATTGTGTAGTTTTTATGTTTAGTTCTGTTTAGTGCAGTGGTTTAGCCAAGTTGTAGTATCTTTCTTTCACTATTAATCTCATTATGTTGGAATAATAGAGTTGTTAATTTTGAATATACAAACAACAAATCCCGCGGCATCGCGCGGGTATGTTTGCTAGTTTATATAATATATGATTATAAAGAATATAATAAAACCACATGTTATAAATATCTAGGTGAACTATAATCGAATAAGAATGTCCATAAATTCAAGTGTAAAAGGATTTAAATTTCATGACTGGTGTCTCTGAGTCTCGTGCTCCCTCCAATGAGTATCATTGATTAAAATACTAAATAAGAATGTACATTTTTTATTCACAGGAACACATGAACTCTTGTCAACGGACACTTAATGTAATGGTATTTGGTGTGTAACGAGTGCTTTATACTTAAAGGTTGAGAGTTAAATGACATATTAGGTTAATGTAAAAATAGATTAATTGGTTGTTAGAAAATAGAATATGAACCACAGCTAAAGAAGAAACACATATTACTATATTTCATTCCATAAACTTTCAACTTTTACACTTTTACTTCTTGATAGTTTTTAAAAACTTCATAAAGTGTCATTTTTAGCTTCTTAAGTTTTTTTCGGGTTTACCTTTCTATAATTTTTACTTAAAAAACTAACTTCTTCATATATTTATATACGTGTTTGTATAAATTCGAGTTCGTCTACGTGTTGACGTAAATTTTATTTAGAAACAATTAGGTCATATAATAAAAAATTCATATGCTTATTTTATATGCACTTTGAGATAGTGTACGTTTCGATGTTCATCTATATTTTGACGAATTTTTATATGCGCGTTAAAAAATAAGTCGGGTCAAATATAAAACACTTTTGTACTTAGTTTTATATGCGCTTTTGATGTTTACATTTTGGCGTTCGTATACGTTTTGACGTAGGTTTGTTTGGAAATGTGTTGGGTCAAATATAACATGTTTTATTTGACGGTATAAATCCGAGTTATTATACGTTTTGACCAAAATTTAGTTCGAAAATGAGTGGAGAAAGTTGTAATATATACTTATCACACCTCATACGGCAGCGCTGCAAGTGCGTTTTATATGTACATTTTAAGTAGGTTTGCATTTCGATATATTTTAAGTTTCAACGTAAATTTAGTTCGAAAACAAGTCGAGTTAATTGTAGCCTACCATCTATCATGTCGCATACAATGTCCCCGACGACAGGTAAATAAAACAAGTTTAAAACATTTTTGTTACCGATAAACCAGACAAATGTTGAAAGCTTAAATAAGGGTTCCGATATTCAGACACCCTTTCGATATAAATCGTCACCCTTTCAATATAAATCAACACATTTTAATTCTTATACGTGTCGTATAACCCTATGACAACCATATGACAACCCTTTTGACAAGACGTATAAATGGAGTGGTGTATCTTTAATATCAACACCCTTAAACAAGCATGAGAATTGAGTGGTCACGTGGCTCGTGCTTTTGTCAGCCACTTTCACAACTTCCCAAAAACCCCGCACACACGGACCATCGCATATGTCCCTTGCCACTCCCCCTCGATTTCCTTTATTAATTATTTCCTTAAATAAACCACCAACTTTTTTTTTTTTTTTTTTTTGTTTTTTAAGCACCCACATCAACGTTTTGGATCCCTATAATATGTTACTTTATGAAAAATAAGAAGTTAATTTTTATTAACGTTTATCATATAATTTTATGTTATTCTGGCAGAGCTTGAGGAAAGGATAGGAGGCTGAAAGTCACGTGACCCAAATCAGAAGAGTATGAACTTAATATGTATAAAATTTTCGACCGAAATACGTATAATGTTTCACTACTGACTGATCGGGTGGTGAAAGCTCAATATTTAATGGTTTATTTTCATATTTTACGTGTAAATTTATGAGAAATAGAGTTACTTTTGGAACTTTATTGTTTTTGTAGGTTAAACATGAAGTATACGAAGAGATTGAAAGAAGCGGGACGAGAATTGGAGCTCGAGAAGTAAAGAAATGTTAAACCGAAGTTGCTGACAACGGTATCTTAAAACGGGCACTGGCCTATTGGGCGAAAAAAACAGAGGGAGCCG
Organism: Flaveria linearis; assembly: GCA_024085815.1. Classification (NCBI taxonomy): domain Eukaryota; kingdom Viridiplantae; phylum Streptophyta; class Magnoliopsida; order Asterales; family Asteraceae; genus Flaveria; species Flaveria linearis. Next base: position 53,100,989 of record CM044016.1, read on the forward strand.
CGGAAGAGGAACAAAGCTTTGCCGTTGATTCTGAATGTATAAATATTCACATTGTCACTATTTAATACAAAAGTTAATAAAACTTGATTAGTATTTGTAGTATCTAAGCGGATTTAAAAGCATGAGTTTAACGTCCTTAAAGTAGACATTAGATACGAGAAGCAAAATAATAAAAAGACGTAGAGACAATAAAAGAATAACAATACAATTAAAGGTCGGAGGAAACAAATAGTATACACGCTCCACCTTCGTAAAATATTTAGAAAAATTAAAAAAGAACGTAATATCAACTTACACTTCATAAATCCACTAAAGTTTGCTGTTTTTTTAAATATGATCTCACAATTTTCAATAATTAACTTAAAACCAACTCAAACACATCTAAGTGGCCTTTGGAGTTTGGATAGACACCAATGAAATCCTCCAAGATTGATATTGCATATCTTTTGAATTTTTAAAAAGGCTGTTTCAAATGTAATAAATATGGATTAAATTCTTTGGATAACATTATATATAGTGTTTCGTGGTTAGTGTGTAGGGTTGTTTAAAAACCTCGCACCTTGAGTCTCGCTCGGTAGTAAGTTGTTTGTAAACGAGCAAAGTCAGTCAGGGTCGGTCTGTAAACGAGTCAAACCCGAGTCAAAATCAGCCTGGCTCGTGGTTCGCTTGTGGGCGCGTTTAAATTAAAATATAAATCGTAATTTGTATAAACTATAAACCAAAATTATTATATATTATTTAAATAGACCATAAACATATGATCAATTTAACATTTTGTAATGAAAAAACTAAATATTAAAATATTAAAGAAGGTTATAATCTTTAAAATAGCAATCTCGTATTATAATTACAGCGAGTTATGATCAAGAAATATTAAAAAAACTTATTTTTTTTGTTTTTTATATATGATTATGTGTAAAAAAATAATTTCTTTAAATAAAAAAACAAGCTAACTCGCGAACCGGCTAGGCTTGGTTGTTTATAAACAAGCCTAGCTCAAGCATACAATTTGAGCTCGTTAAAACACAAAATATATATGAAAGGTGTGGGAAAATGAGAAACAGGTATATAAATAACCTTACAAAAATAAATAGTCATAAAGAGATACTATTATACATGCAGTTTTTTTTGAACGATAAACCTATTCTATTTCTACTTGTAAATTACATCAAATTACATTATGTCTGGATTTGAACCCAGCACCTCCTCTATAAGAGGCAAAAGCTTTACCAAGTGAGCTAGTCCCACATTGACACATGTAGTTTATGGTACTTGTTGCATCTATTCATCTCCACCTTCTAGTCTTATAACATTTAAAGTTTAACAAATAAATCAAATACTTGGTTTCATTAGCTTAACGTGATATCCAAAATTTTGGACACCATAAGCGTAACTTTACCATCTTAATTTGTTTATACCAATACTTTTATATTTTAATTTATATTTATTGTTAGTAAATTGGTCATAAACATATATAATGTAGTATTAAAAATGGCTTTAGAACATATTTCAAAACATTGAAGTAAGAAAGCTCACGAGAGCACGGATGTGGCGTCATTTTCAATTCAAGTCTTCCAGTTTTTGCGTGATCGTGTTATCACAACAATTCGAGTAAATTGAGATACTAAAAACATTTTAATACCACCATTTATGCCTTTTAAAAGAAGAGCTTAAGTATCATGATTTATAGACCGATGATAAACATTATTTATCTCTTACTAATAAATAAAAATTAATCATCATTTTAGACTATCTAATAATTTGTTTTCCGGCTTCCCTTTCCTTTTAATTACTAATGTTATAATAGCTATTTATTAATTATTAATAACTATACATAATTAAAATTTCAAATATGTTAACTTCAAATTTTTAAATATGTAATACATGGGTTTATTCAATCCGTATAATACACAATATTTAAAACATAATTTTTTATATTATAAACCATGTAATAGTAAATTTATTTAGCTAGTGTATCACACGGGATTGTAACCTGGTTTAGAATACGTTAAATAAACATATAGAAAACACAAAACCATTATAAGTTTTGTAGCTTTAAAACAAAGAGGTGATTAAAATCCGGGAATAATGTTTGAAAACCAAATTTGTTATCAAACAGGGTGTTTTGATGTTTAACTAGTTAGATTGGTCTAAGAAACCATTAATCATTTTAAACATAAAAGTTTCAAAAATAATCAAACAAACATGAAGTATGCATTTTTAGAACATGGTAAGAGTGGTTTGTTAAATCGGAAAAAATGGGTTCATCCCTTGAAGATCCATAACAAACGAGCTAAGCTAACGAGCAATGTTTTTAAAACCTGACCGGACAGTGAACCGGACACCTTACCGGTTCACTGGTCGGACCGGTTCAACCGTTCGAACCGTATATAAGAACGTTACCGGTCCGACCGCCGGTTCGACCGGTTCAACCGGTCGAACCACCGGTTCACTGTTAAAGTGGTTTTAAGCACCGAACCGGACCGGATTGGAGTCCGGTTCCCGGTCGGACCGGCCGGTCCGGTCCGGTTTTCAAAACATTGCTAACGAGGTGACAAGTTGCTAGTTTCGGTTTGAAAACAATGGCGGGAATTTGTTAAATTTCTACTTTCAAATAATAACACAAAAATTAATTACACAATGGTACATGTGTTATGTATTTTATGAATATGATTTTTTTTTTATTTTGAGAAACTATACATTTGGTCTATATATTTGTCAAACTGTAACATGTTTGGCACTTATCACTAGCAACTGCAAGTTTTAACTTCATGAAAACAAGTTTAGTCTTATGCTTGATGATTATCCTTCTCTTTCATATTTTGTAGCTTCAAGTTCGAATGAAAGCATAAAAAGTTCTAACATCTTACGTTTTGGAAACACGTAGATTAAATTTGCAATTTTCGAAAAGAACTATTTCTTCTATAAACTAACACGCTTTATATATTATTTGTGTAAATAACTCATAAAGCAGATACGTTTTTTAATAATATTTCTTTTACATAGTACATGTATCCACCCATTACTTTACACTTAATATTAAACTCGTGTACATCTTAATACGACACACCTTAAATAAACCTAAGATACTTTTAGACCAACTACGTGGACGGTGGTGTTCATTTAGGTGGTTGTTTTCTTTAATTAATCACATACATGCTTTATATATTGTTATTTTTATTATTTTATTTAATTTGATTTATCTCACGCCCAATTGACGATTCTAAATAACACAAGATTTTAATTCTAACAATTAACAACTTAGTTTTCAAAATTAGTCAAAATCCCAAAATATGAAAATTATAAATACACACTGAGTTATACGAAAAAAAAATAAGTATCGCTATATTAACCAAACTGTGACATCTATGTCTTAAAAATTCACAGGAGACAATGCAACTCGCGAAGTCATTCAGAAACAAAATATAATAAGGTACAAACTTCTATCTTTGTCTCAAGTCTCTAACATCACTTTACGCTCATACATTGGTCCAAACTCCTGACCAACACCGGGCTTGTCAGTTTGTTTGCCTATAGAGGGTCAAACACATGTTTTTTTATTAGAGAACCTAAACAACTTACTACCAGATCATCTTAAAATGATAAAATCATATTTTATCAGGTATATATTATACATGACTTGTTCATACACAATATGACTATCCTTTTCCTAAAATGACACATAATTAATCAACTCCCATTAACCATTTATAGTTACATCATACATGATTTTAATCCTCGTATTATTAGAAAAAAAATGGCGCATTTGTAATTTTGTATCACCAGGATTTGAGGCACGCGTTATATATGTATGTTACAATAAAAATAATAATAATAAATAATTGGTTATTGTTACACGAAAACAATGTATTTTCTTTTTGTTCTCTTTCCAAATGACCCCTTTGTTTTATTTACACTTCTAGCATCACATTTCACTTCACAGCTCACAAAAGCAAACTCACAACAAAAGCAATATATCATTTCCGTCGTCTCTCCGCCGTTAACCACCACTCACCACCGTTCATCTCACCGCCGATCACCTCCTCCAGCGAAAACACCACCGTATTCCTCCATATCTTCAAACCCCACATCGCACATCTACCGTTAATTCACATTTTTCACCCCCAAAACGCTGTTCGCCGGAGAACATCGCCGGAGATGGGAGGCGTGACGTCATCAATGGCGGCCAAGTTGGCGTTTTTTCCCGCCAAATCCTCCGTTTTACAAAGTGATTACGGAGAAATCAAGTGGGTTGTTGCTGTTGGACAGATTCCCTCACCTTGAAAACGTCGACGTTTTGAAGCTGAATACTCGTCGGGGGAATAAGATCGTTGCGGTGTACGTTAGGTATCCGATGGCGACTAGCACTGTGCTTTATTCGCATGGGAATGCTGCTGATATTGGTCAGATGTATGAATTGTTCATTGATTTGAGCATTCATTTGAAGGTTAATCTCATGGGGTTAGTATTTTTCGTGCCCTAATTTTTTTATCACCAAATTACTCGTTTGTTTCGTATGAACGTTGAATTAGTATGTAATTGAATGAATTTCATCCATGAATTGGGCTGACCCTGTTTGAATTCGTGCACATATATGCATAATCGATGTATTGAAGAATCAAGTGTTCGTATCGTGTTGTTATATGGGGATTAATTCATACATAAAAGATTGATCTTGATGTATTGAACAATCAGTATTAAGAACATTAATGTTTCTAAATATGATCAAATTAAAATGCATAAAATATATCAGGACTTGCTTATAGATTGTCATAGACACCTTGGTTAAGTATGTTGATTTGTTGAAACTTAGCAACTGTTAAGTTTTAAAGTTTTCGTTGGTAGAATCGCCGATTATTTAGCCCAAATCACTGTTTTTGCTTAAGTTTTTTATTTCTTCAGGCGGGTTTGACAGTATTTACTTATGGTTTTGTGACTTTATTGTATGTTCATAACTATATTGACTGTCTTTTTGCAGGTATGATTACTCTGGGTATGGACAATCTACTGGAAAGGTGCGTGAACGATTGGACTTCTGTAATGTCTTTTTAATTTTTGTATTAAAAACGTCTCTAAAATGGCTTATTGTGCAGCCGAGTGAGCACAACACCTATGCAGATATTGAAGCTGCATATAAGTGTCTAGAAGAGAGTTACAACACAAAGCAAGAAGATATCATCCTCTACGGTCAATCTGTTGGGAGTGGGCCCACTGTGAATCTTGCTGCTCGTTTACCTCGGTTAAGAGCTGTTGTTTTGCATAGTCCTATATTATCGGGCTTGAGAGTCATGTACCCTGTTAAGCACACTTATTGGTTTGACATTTATAAGGTATGATTGTATGATCTCATTTCATTTTTCTGATAGACTATTTATATACTATTTTTTGAACTTATGATTCTTCATTGGTACTACGCAGAACATTGATAAAATTCAGTTCGTGAAATGCCCTGTTCTTGTCATCCATGTAAGCATCATTTTTCTTAACTTCTTATTATAATCATTGATTAATCGCATTCCTTTTGATTTTGATTATTTTCTTGATGAGAAATTCCATCTAATCTGCTCATGTTTATCTTTGATAGTTTAAATGTTGCCATAAAGATAGAAACTTAAACTTTGTTAGAAACCCCTCAAAGAGGTTGTCATTACTCATTTGTCAAGATGTCAAAATCAGCATTAGGTGAAAGAAGTCCAAGTTTGACCCAAAAGTCAAATTTTGTCTAGGATGAGTCATTTTGTTTCTTAGCACAATAATTGATTAGTTAAGAGAATTGTTTATTAGATGATGACTCGTCTCATTTCTTGCTAATTATTGGTTTGACATTTGACCGTCATCACGTCACAAACTTGCAGGGAACTTCTGATGAGGTGGTCGATTGTTCTCACGGGAAACAACTTTGGGAACTATGCCAAGAGAAATACGAACCTTTGTGGATCAAAGGAGGAAAACACTGTGACTTAGAGCTCTTTCCAGAATACATTAAACACCTCAGGAAATTCATATCCGCCATTGAAAAACCACCATCATCACGAAGAAACAACAGTTCAAGAAAAAGCGTTGACCAATCCACCGCCGCCCACCACCACCATTCCAGTAGGAGAAAGAGTACTGATTGTTTTGAAGCTCCAAGGCAAAGCACAAGCAAGAAAGAGCCTTTGGATTTCATTAATGAACTCGAACCCTTCGCCTTGAAGTTTGAAATGACTGATGACAAAGTCGGAAAGCCAAGAATACCCTATGAGCATATGGAGAGGTCACGAAGGAGCGTGGAGTATTTTGAAAAACCACGAAGTAGTATTGATATCAAACCCGAGTGGCCCCGTATGAGTCTTGATTGTATTGACTGAATTCAAATTAGTATAAAAAAGGGTGTAAAATTACAGAAAGTGTAGAGGAATGGAGGGTGGTGATTGTGGGGTTTAATTTGTGTCTTTTTTTGTCAGTTGTGGTTCAAAACGTTGTCCTAGTTTGAGTTGGATGTTGATGAGAATTTGGAATGTTATCAAGTTTGTGAGATCTTTATAATAGTCTCAAGCATGGTTTTCACGACCGGATCGGACCGGCCGATCCGACCGGTTTCGACCGGGGATCGGTCCGGTGGCCGGTCCGGTCAGCTGCAGTTCAGTTTTGTCTGGTCGAACCGGCCGGTTCGTCTCGAATCGGTGGTAGGACCGGGGAACCGGACCGGTTCGAACCTTTTTTTTTTTTTTTTTTTTGGGTAAAAACGGGGTGTTGAACAATAAATTAATGTGTTAGATATACAAATATAGTTAAGTTTTTATATATAACTATAAAATACATATATAAATCATATATAAATTACTTATATTTGATTATATATAAACTATATATATAATATACTATATATATAATTATGACGTCATCCGGTTCTTAAATCCGGTCCGACCAACAAACCAGTAAGGCGTCCGGTTCGACGTCCGATCCGGTTCTGAAAACATTGGTCTCAAGTCAACAAAGAAACGAGGCCAACAAATGGTTTGGCCCGGGCTTGAGACCAGCTTATGACACAGCTCAAGCCTTAAAGAGGGCCAGACTAAGAGACGGGCTATGAGCTAAGGTAGAAACATAAGATAAAGGTTAGAGATTTTAGAGAGATAATAGATTTGTGTTGGTTATGTTTTCGTATTCTAGGTTTTCCGACCTTTTTATTTGTGTATATTTGTTGGTGTGGTTTGAGATCCTTTTTCTTTTATCTTTTATCTTTTCTTTTTACTGATTTTAACAATGTCACTAGTTTTATAACTACATATTGTTGTCGGTGGTTCACTACTATTATTAGCGCTTTTGCTTTTGTTTCTTACATACACTTTTGTTATATGTATGTTTATATGTTATTTGTTCAAAAAGAGTTTTTCTTATCAATAGGTGTACTTTTTCTATCTACTAAAATAGAAGAAATGTTTGTCCATATTTTAGCTTCCTAAACCCTGTTATGATTGGGATCCTACTAGACTGTTTTGTTTTATTCATATATGACTTAATGTAAGCATATTTGAAAGAAAAACACAATTTTACAACATGATACTTTCCCTATCATATCAAGTTAGTCTATAGTACTTAAGCTTTTCTATATATTCTTCAATTTACTTGTTTTACGCTATAAAGGATGCACCAAAATGATCTAAACAATGAAGCAACCAAATAAAAGCAAAAAATGGTCTATGAAACAAGAAAAATTATAAGCACCCACCAAAGATAGCAATACCATTTGTCACCTTTGCCCCATTTGCATCCCCTTAACGTGTATATGATGCATACATCACCATTCACCATAAAATGTCCAATACTCTCTTTAAACCACTCTATATAAACCACCCTCCAAGTTCCCAACTTTCATAATCTTTATCCAAACTTCATCACAAGAATAACAAATTTAGATCAAATGGCAATCAGTAGGTTTCTTTTGTTCTCTCTTGCTTTATCTTTGGTTATAGGCGTTGCATGGAGCTTTGATTTCCATGAAAGGAGCTTGAAACAGAGGATAGTTTGTGGGATATGTATGAGCAGTGGTGGAGCCACCACCAAGTGGTGACAAACACCACGAGAAGCAGAAACATGTTCATGAAACAAACAAAATGGACAAACCTTATTAGCTTAAGCTTAACAAATTTGCTGACATGAGTAACCATGAGTTTTTGAAGCTTGTACACGGGTTCCAAGATTAGGCATCTGAGGACGTTTAAAGGGGACCATATTAGTAACAAGACGTTTATGTATGCAACTATCGAGTGTGTCCCTACTTCGGTTGATTGTAGAAAGGAAGGGGCAGTCACCCCTGTGAAAGATCAGGGCTAAGTGGTGAATCTTTAGTAAACAGTGCAGTTGAACATGCATTGAATACAACTTTTTATGGGTTCTAATCTTTTCATACGTTAATTACAGGAAGTTGTTGGGCGTTGTCAACTGTGGTGGCAATTGAAGGAATAAACCAGTTTAAAACAAAAGAACTAGTGCGTTATCAAACCAAGAACTTATCGACTGTGATACTTCATTAAAACCAAGGATGCAATGGAGGAATATTTGACTTTATCAAAAAGAAGGGTGGCCTAAGGAGGATGATTATCCTTATACTGCGGTAGACAGGAGATGTGATTCTGTAAAGGTAGAAGCTTTCTAAGTGTATACTCGATCTCCAATAGAGCGGAATCTAAAGTCTAATGTTTTTCACTTTTTCTTGTCAGGAGAATGCTCCGGTGGTGACAATTGATGGACATGAGGATGTACCAAAAAATAATGAGCAATCACTAATGAAAGCAGTAGCACACCAGCCTGTTGCTGTTGCCATTGATGATGGAGGTGAAGATTTGCAGTTCTATTCAGAGGTAATACAAAATATTCTTGATACTTACATGGAGCATATTTTTACTGAAAATTCACAAGAGAAGTCATAACCTTGAATCAGCATGTTGAATTTCAAAGATGGGGTTTCTTTGTGCACAAATTCTTGAGACTCGATAATTTGAGTTAAGAGTTCAAATGTAAAAGTACCAAAATTTTGAAACTTGAAACAGCATACTGAATTTCAAAGATGGGGTTTCTTTGTGCACAGATTCTTGAAATATGATGATTTGATTGAAGAGCTCACATGTAAAAATGGGTTCTTTATGAGCAAAATCTTGAATATTGATTTGATTAAAGTGTTTAAATGTAGAAATGGGTTGTTTATGAACAAAATCTTGAAACTTGATAGTTTGATTAAAGAGTTCAAGTGTGAATATGGGTACTTTTTGAGCAAAATCTTGAAACTTAATTTAATTGAAGTGTTTAAATGTATGTGGGTTGTGTATGAACAAATCTTGAAACTTGATAGTTTGACTAAAGTGTTCAAATGTAAAAATGTGTTCGCTAATAACAAAATCTGGAAACTTGAAAGAAAATACATTCAAAGAAACTGACTGGTAATTAGGTAACAAGAATTCAAATGTAAAGATTGTTCTTTCCTATGATGTAACAGGGAGTTTTTACCGGAAACTGTGGGACACTACTAAATAATGGGGTGGCAGCTGTTGGATACAGCACAACTCTATACGGAACAAAATATTGGACTGTGGAGAATTCATGGGGAGCGAATGGGGCGAAAAAGGATGCAAAGAGACATCAGATAAAAGAGGACTTTGTGGCATAGCAATAGCAGACTCTTATCCTATCAAGAAATCTGCAGACAACCCAAATCATCTCTCAAAGATGAAACTGTAGAGAAAACATATTCAGACACACAATTCATAACCTTTATGTACTCGCAGATAACTGTGGTGCATGATTATAAAACAAAGATTCAACAAAGTAACATCTTTGTCCAATTATAAGCAAACAAAGTCAGACAACACAAGTTTGTTTTTTATTACAGTTCAGATTCTTGTTAGGAATCAAGAATACAGATTAACGAGCCTATAGAACAGATCATGTTCAAGTAAGGTCGTATTGTAGTTTAGATTCAATAACAAGTAATTTATTATAGGTTAGATTCTTGTTAGGAATCAAGAATACACAAGCACGAGCCTATAGAACAATTCCTGTTCAAGTAAGGTCTTATTGCAGTTTATACTCAATAACGCGTAATGTGTTACCCATAGCACCTGATGGGGTCATTGCACCCCTTTGCAGCACTCTGTTTCGAACCCCTGCGTCCGCCCTTCTCCAAATACTGCTGGTGATACTCCTCAGCTCTGTAGAACCTCTTGGCTGGAAGAATTTCAGTCACAATCTTACTCTTAAAATCTTTCTGTTTCTCATCCAACGATTCCTTTGCTAATCGAGCTTGTTCTTCGTTATAGTAATATATCCCTGATCGATACTGTGTACCCACATCACCCCCCTAGAACAAACAAAGATCAAACCACCAGAAATTAGGGTAACAATTCGTGTGTTTAACATAAAATCAAGCATCCAAACTCACCAATCAAGTTCTTACAACAATTTATAACTATTACAGACATAGGGTAGAGTTATTCTTAAAATACTCTTTAATAATGTAAAAAGCCAGAAAAAGATTTTTAGCCACTCATAAACCGGCTCATAAGCAATTCGATTGAAATCAATCCAACTTCGTTGGCATCAGCTCGTCAAACCGTAAACAGAAAACAGTAAAGCTTAACCCTAAATCTAAAATGTAAAAACTAATTTAAAAAACTTTAAAACTATATCCAAACCCTTATGCTAAACCCAAAAAATCACAAATCTACAACAACAATAGCATACCAGTATATCCCCTTCAGATGCTGAGGGTTGGGTTGGATGGTGGCAAATCTTACCTTTTTCGGACAGAGGTACCGCTTTCAACAAGACATCGGGCTAAAAAAAATCACAAATCTAGTAAATTTTAAAACACTAAATTCAAACTATTAAGTCAAACCCTAAAATCTAAAACCTAAAAACTATACTCTAAACTCTAAAAGCTAAGATTATAAAGTTTGACGATTATAAAGTTTGACGAGACAATTCCAACATCAGTAAAATGAGTTCAATCAAAATCCGTTCGAGCCTGTTTACGACCGACTAAAAAGTTCTTTTTAATCATTAATCAGATTAAAGAGTCTTTTATTTGAACCCAATTCTACGAACACTATTATCCCCAAAATCAAAAGCAAAAGTTAGGTTAATAACTGTATACCTGACGATTGAGGGTCGTGGGATCATGACGAGACCAAAAGAGTGCTAATAGGTTGGTGTAGGGCAAACAGACGGGTCGAATTCGACCCGAACAACTTCAGAGTGATTGGTGGATCCGGTGCATACCAGATTGTAATTAGGGTTATGGATGTGACCTTGAGAGTAACCCACTTCAGTTTTCACGACACCTTCGAGACGTTGGTAGGCTAGCTCAACGCCCCAGAAGCAACCCGCCCCGAATTGAGCTAATTGGTGACCCGGGTTTTGTGGGGTATCCGGATCCGGTTCATGTGCCGGTTATTGGGTTCGTTGGAAGACATTTTTTGTCTGGTGTGTGAGGTGAGGGATGGAGATGGAGATGGAGATGGAGATGGAGATGGAGATGGAGATGGAGATGGAGATGGAGATGGAGATGAAGATGAAGATTTGGGTTGGTGAGAGTGGAGCCAAGACCTGTGAATGAAATGTCAACACGTAATGAAATTGCCTTCGGTTTTACATTTTTAGTAAGGCTGAGAATTTATTGGTTGTATTCACTGTTTTGACCGGACCGGACCGGACCGGTCGTCAGTCGGATCGAGAATCAAACTTCAGTCTGGTCGGGCTCGATGTTTTAAACTGTTTTGACATGAAATCGATGGTCGAACTGGGGGTTGGACCGGTCGAACTGGGGGTGGACCTGTCGAACCGGTTATATATATGCATATTTATATCTTTTTAGTATCTTTTGTACGTATATTTATTAAATTATTTATAATTTTATCAAGTTTTTATATCTGGTCCAACTAACGGACCGATAAGACTTTCGGTTTACTGTGAAGTTCGTTTCTAAAAATATTGGTTGTATTTAATTCTAGCTATATTTTTGAAGACGCTCATTTACGGCATGGCATGTGTAATATTTATGTTCGAGTATCGCTAAAGAACGTTGATCACCCACAGTCTAGGGGACTTCCATTCTCATTCCTAGAGGGCTTGTGCGACATATCATGAGTGGTTGTCATCTAGGCCATGTGTCATTTTTTAATGAGAATATAACACATACTTTATGTTATGATGCAAATAAGATTATAATATGTAGAATTTGGTGTCCAAAGAAATAGATTTATTCTTCACAAAACAATACAACTATCTAGCTTACAGCTATATTCATGTAATGCTTGAATGCTTACTCATGTATTTACGATCAAGAAGCATACTTAAACCTCACTAAATGCATGTTTATGTTACATATGAATTCATTTCTCTATATTATAAGTGAATGTATTTTCACTTATCATTTTTTTACTCGCATATATAAATTTTGGTGTTTACACATATGCCTTTTACTTGGTTTGTATTTTGTAAGGTTTTATATACCTATTGTTCAAAAATCTTCATAATTTTTAGGCATATATATATATATATATATATATATATATATATATATATATATATATATATTATGTATATATATATGTGTGTGTGTGTATATATATTTCAAGTCATTTCCTGTATAGGTTTCTAAATTATAATGCCTTACTTTCAGATTAAAGTATTTCAAGTGTATGAGATAAGTAATCGGATATAAAAAGAAAGTATTGCAAGAAAGGATAATGTATTATCCGCGAGAAATGAAGATGTATAAACACCACCTAAACAAACCAATCGAATACCTTTATATAGAGGTTGACCGTCACAATAACTAGGTTGAAATATTGCAGCTCTTCGTGAAAGAGTACAATTGTTGGCAATTGAAACTGTTGACAATTGGATAGTGACATTAGTAGAAAACGTATTAACTGTAACTTAATTACTGTTGACAAACAACTTAGCACTATGTGATGAGTAGTTACCGCTGCAGCTTGTAGCTGCTAGTAACAATCTAGTTGTAACCATTAAGCTAGATTGCTACCAAGGGCTTCTAGCCCAGCAATATTAGAAGTGTAGTAAAGGCATTTCTTCGTAAATGGTTGATGTTTCAAGTTTCATGGTGGCATAGGTGTAGATTTAAAAGCATGTTTAGTGGCTGTGAGTTAGTTGTTTAAAAAATATGTTTGTTGACTGACTAAATTGTTGCTGATTTTTTTACTACTGATTATCAGTAGCAATTTACTACTAATGTTACATTGACGATCAATATCACGCAACTTTAAATCAATCAAGCAAACTCTAAGGGGCTTGCCCCTTGGACCTCATCGAAGCATTACCCTGAACATGCCTAGGGGGCTTTGTCCATAGAAACCCCCATGGTTTAAACTCTAAAGGTAAACACCTCTTAAAACCTCTGAGGTACTCTATAATCAAAATAGTATTAAACGTGTGTGTATTTCATGTCTATTAACTCGTATCTACGTTCATTCTAATTTCTAAATTCTGTTTTTAGATAAATCTAATTATTCTAAAATGATATTAATAACACTAAACTCACCAAACATAACTTGTATAAATAAGTGGCTAGTCAACTCAAAATAACATACGCAACTTTTATTTAATAGAACACTAGACATGGATTATATATAGGTGACTTCGATTAATTGTTTAATTTTGGATTACACCAAACAAAAGTATTTGGCTTCGATGAAGGGTGCTCTACGTTAAGAAAATATTGTGCATGGGCTAACGTATAGGTGTTGTTGAAGTACCTAAAGCAACACTGCTGGTATTTGAATACCATAAATATTGATGCGCGGCAGATTGCGAATGGTGCATATAACAGAAGACGGAGCATAAAACTATGTAAGTTCTAGCAACGTTTGATAAACACTCGATTTGAGAGAAAACACACCTAAAATGTATGCACATGCTTTAAAGGAAAATATGATGTTATTGATTTTCTGATATCCACTAGCTTATATTTATCGGATATTCTAACATCCACATCAATTAAAAACCAAAAATTAAATACTAGAAATAAGAAACTAGATGTGACACTAATCAATTACATGAATTAGGGTTTTAAGAATCAAGTTGAGATTTATAATCGATCTTTTTCCTACCACACTCTCACCAATCTACGTATCAATCTAGTAATGAAGTTAAATATCCCTCATCATTAAAACCGAAACAAGCCTACATTTATATTTTAATGTATCAAAACATTTTATCCATTCAAGATATTAAGTGAAATGTTACGTGATATTTAGAAGTAAAAAAAATATTAGTTTATATAAAACTCAATATTCCAAGTACAACCTATCTAGCTTTTGTTTTTAATTTTTAATTTTTGCCTACTTTATACGTAATTTGTATCATTAAGGTTATTGACTTTTGAATATTTTACAAATGATATATCTTTATTTACAATTTAGTTAATCTTGGTATTAGTATTTGGAATATTACAATAGCAAAAGTCTAATTACTTGGTGCCATATGAAGTAAAGGATATGCTTAAAGAGTAAGATTTCTTAGTTTAAAGGAAGGCATTTGTCATTGTGTTCTTAGTGCATTGAATTGATTTGAACATACACTTTCACTCTCAAGATCCATCTGGGTGTTTAAGGGTCATTGAAGTAAGATATGGTCTCAATAAACAAACACAAAACCAAAGATTTTGGAAGACAGAAATGTGATGAAAAGTCAAAAATGATTGAGCAAATCCTATTCTCACATGTCAAAATTAAATTAGCAAATCTTTTCTCACATGTCAAAATTTTATAGAATCTTATCCAATATTATATTATAGTTGGCTAACACGTTGAACCTCGATTGCAAACACAAAAAATAAATGCTAGTCAACATCAGACATGAAAAATAAAATAAGAGCAAACATTTTCTTTATTTGCTATATAAAAACTACTAAAGATCCAAGCTCACCATAACAAGGAATAGTATTAATATAAGGACATTGATATTTTATTATTTTAAAGTTAAAAGCCGGGGGTCTCTTGAAAACGGTCTCTCTGTCTCCCAAGATAAAGGAAAGACTGGTCACCACCTACCTCACCCAAACCTTACTTCAAGTGGGACATACTGGATATGTTTGTTTGTTTATTATTTTAAAGTCAAACAGAAGCATAAAAGATAAAAGACACTATTGACAGAAAATCATATATTGTTAAATATCAACTCTGGTTGACGTCTTGAAAATCAAAATTGACATCTTAGAAATAAAAAAAAAGTGCAAATAAATGCAGTATATAATCTATGATTCACATGTTTTTATAATATAAAAGGGATAACTTAAAATTGCTAAATTAGAAAAAAGAAATTATCTAATCAAAATCAAAATCAAAATCCAATCGAAATGAAGGATTAGGACCCAAGAGCCACCTACATCATTCGTCTAGACGCCAGATCCATAGAGACGTTTCTCATCCATGACTTACGGTTTATGTAACTTCAAACAGAGCGAAAATCATGTATGTTTATTATCTGCATATTATTCTAACCTATTTGTTTGTATCTAGTTGGTTCAGATATAAGTCTCAACACTTAGAATTTCGTATCAGATTTTAATCATGAAAATCCAAGATTGTGTTTTGTAATGACAAATATCATTGGAAATGCAAAGAGATATAAAGTAATAACTTGTGAAGGCAAATAAGCGACACCATGTTCCCAATACGCATTCCTATCACAACATCCTTCTCATTTTCCTTCATGTTTACTCCAAACAATGAATGCTAGTTGCTGATTCAACCTCAACTCTTTTTCATGCAAATCACTGATTTCGGTTATCGATGCCGATCGCGACCCATCTATAAATACACATCTCCCATTCACCTTTGCTTCTCAGGGTCGGGTCCAGCTCCACTTTGTGAGGCTTTTTTCCCATATCTTAAAGAAAAATATACAAATATGGCAGATCTAAAAAACAAAAAGAAAAGGCAATGGAATTACCTCAAAGTGTGCTACTTTGGTCAGGAAGCAACGTGCTCGCATTTACATTTCGTCGTTGTGCTACATGCTTCTCTGCTGGTACATTCATGGAGATGATTGATCTGTTCTCATCTTCATCTTCAAATGATTTTAGTTTTTGTAGTAGCAGGTGGTTTAGGAACAACAGGTTCGTCTAGGTGTTTTTTTTATTTTATAATTTCTTGTACTTCTATGCGTTCGCTACTGTAAGCGAACTGCCTAGAAGTACAAGAAGTTACTGGAAAAACACCTAGAAGTATCAATCTTGTTTCTAAACAACCTACTTCCTCAAAAATTTCCACTTTTTCCATCAACTCCAATATGGTTTCTTGACTGGCTAACTGAATGACCTCTTTTTACTTTGATTATGATTAAGTGCTGCTAATCTCCATCTTTTTAGCACCAAATATTTGTTAATTCTTGCTGCACATCTTCTACTTGCTGGTTTTGTCATCTTCATCATCTTGACTTCTCTTCATTTGCTCTTTTATCTGTTTTTTAATCCAAATGGAGACACACTTCCATTTGGTTTTTGGGCATCTGCATGGAGGAAGATATGATCTTTTGACACAAATCAGAACGGGGACCTGACCGACATGAAGGAACCTAGTGACTCGCATCAAATTGGCTGTTTGAAACGAAGATTCTGAAATAAAATCTTGTGTATGTGTGTTGAGATTTATAGATGGATCTCACTGTGGAAATAATGATGGTTCTTAGTTATGTAAAAGTACTCTCATCAACAGAGATAATCTTGTGCTGGAATAAATATGTTGAAGAGTAATGATAATGTATTATGTTCACTCTTTTCTTCTCTTTTAATTTTGCATCTTTTCTTGATCCATCACCCAACACAAACCTCATGTAAATAGGCAAGCTCATTGCAGCAACAATAATTCATCTTATCTGAACCATCAAGTTGAACTATTGATTTGTTAAATTGACAGAACTTACAAAAATGACCATATTCATTCTGGAGAACAGATTAACTAATATTTGTGATAATAAACTAAAACTGAGCACTCTAGTATAGTTAGTTAGTTACATAAGTGAAGCAAAACTAAGTGTGCCTCCTTCGCGCGGTTAGTTATAACAATATAAGTTTACAACATTATATCCCTGCAAGCACTGTACCACCAATAACTTATATGATATGACATGTTACAATAATTAAGAAAAATTAGTATTACCGACCACGAGCTGAGGTATAGGTCTCCAATTCTTTTGTGTTCAGGCCTCCAAGCATCATATGGATTACAGTTGGTGCCATTTTCAGATTCTTAATAATTTAACAGTTGATCCTTTTATTCTATTATCATACATGATTATCTACAACTATTGATATTATATGAAATGTTAAATGCGTACTAGTTGAATTTATATGAACTTTACCCTGATCAGCTGAATTTACATGCATCTAGATCAAGAACTATTGGAACTTTCTGAATTATGGGATTATTGTTGAGTGAATTATGGGATTATTGTTGCATGGTCTTATTAATGCCTTTTCTTTTGTTTTGTTTATTAGCCACTTGCTTGCCACTTGCTTCTGTTTTTGTCGTTTGTACTCCTATAAAGAGTTTGGTTGACGTCTTGAATGATAAGAAACATTAAACAGAATATCAACCTGTTCGATTCTCTCTGTACCAATTTCTTCATGGTATCAGAGCAGGTTAACATCGCTCATACATAACCCTTGCCGTCCATAATGGCCGGCGATGCAGAAACTCAGAAGAAAAACGAAGGGGTGCCGGACATGAACTCGCCGTTCTATATCCATGCCTCAGACTACCCGAGGCAGATGCACGTCAATGACGTCCTTACCGAACACAATTATGGTGATTGGTCTCAAGAGATGACAAACTTTCTCTTGGCCAAGAACAAGGTAGGGCTCATAGACGGGTCACTCCGGAAACCAGAAACCACATCACCTAATCACATGCTATGGATGCGGTCAGACGCCATGGTGAAGGGCTGGCTTACCACGGCAATGGAAAAGGATCTCAGAAATAGTGTGAAGTATGCTAATACCGCCGCCGAGATATGGGCGGATCTGAAAGAGCGTTTTGGAAGGAAAGTGCCCACGTGCCTACGAATTAAAGCAAACCCTAACGGCAACTCACCAGAATGGAACAACGGTATCTGTCTATTTCACCAAGCTACGTAGCATTGGGATGAAATACAATCTGTCATGCCGACTCCTCGATGCACATGTACAGGTTGTACATGCAACATTGGGAAGATGATAGGTGATCTCAAAGGAAAAGAAAAATTATATGAATCCTCATGGGTTTAGATCAAGAATTTTCAGTGATCAGAACCCAAATTCTCGCAATGAACCCTCTACCGAGCTTGAACAATGCATATCTCTTGTTTACGAAGATGAACGCCAAAGAGCTATCTCGGCCGAAAGAAACCCGCACCGAAACGTTGCTTTGAAGGTCTACATGCAACGTGAGGAAACCGAACTCAAAGGGAAATAAAAACGGCAGAAAGATACAAAGCAAGAAGAAGAGACGCCACATTGTAGTTATTGTGACAGGATGGACATGTTCGAGAGAATGTTTCAGGCTAATGGGTTACCCCGAGTGGTGGCCAGGAAAGCGAAGGAAGAGAAGAATAAACCGATGGCTTCTTATGTTGAAGGAGGTTCAAGTCCCATTCCTGGACTTACCTTTGAACAATACAATTCATTTTTGAAACATTTTGAAGACCGAATAGTTATAGGTGGTGAAAGGAACGAGCGAATGGCTAACATGACTGGGCTTCCAGTTGAGGACTTGATTGGTGCGGTGAACTGGATTGGTGCGTTTACTGGGTACGTGCAAAGCGGTTTAAAAAAAAAAATTAATAATATAATAATAAAAATATAAAAAAATATATATAAAAAAAAGTAATAATAATATAATAAAAAGAAAAGCCGGGTTCCTTTGAACCCGCGAGAAAAGAAAGTCGGGTTTCTTTTCAACCGCGAGAAAAGAAAGTCGGGTTTCTTTTCAACCCGCGAGAAAAGAAAAGCCGGGTTCCTTGAACCCGCGAGAAAAGAAAAGTCGGTTTCTTTTCAACCCGCGAGAAAAGAAAAGTAGGGTTCAAGGCGAACTCGCAAGAAGAAAAGTCGGGTTTCTCCGAACCCGCAAGAAGAAAAGTCGGGTTCAAAGCGAGCCTGCACGAAGAAAAGTCGGGCTCAAAACGAACCCACAAGAAGAAAAGTCGGGTTCAAAGCGAGCCTGCACGAAGAAAAGTCGGGCTCAAAACGAGCCCGCACGAAGAAAGGACACGCTCCAACTTGAGGGGGAGCGTTCGAAAATAAAGAAATATTGCTTGACAAGTTGGGCATTATTGACATACACGCTCCAACTTGAGGGGTAGTATTGGAACTTTACTGAATTATGGGATTATGTTGAGTGAATTATGGGATTATTGTTGCATGGTCTTATTAATGCCTTTTCTTTTGTTTTGTTTATTAGCCACTTGCTTGCCACTTGCTTCTGTTTTTGTCGTTTGTACTCCTATAAAGGGTTTGGTTGACGTCTTGAATGATAAGAAACATTAAACAGAATATCAACCTGTTCGATTCTCTCTGTACCAATTTCTTCAAGAACAAGAATGGATCCTTGTTTACACTCAGATTGAACACAACTTTATATATCGAGGTTACAGTTGACGCGGTCCAGTCTTAGCAATCCTGCTGCCTGCTGGTCCAGTCTTAGCAATCCTGCTGCCTGCTGGTCCAGTCTTATTCCATGTTGACGCGGACAGGGTGCAACTTGAACATTCTTGTAGGGGGGGCGGGGGCAAAACTAAATTTTTTTAGGGGGGGCGAACTCGAGTTTATATAAAAGTTTACACTGCTGGACTAAAAATTTACACTACTGGACTAAAAATTTACACTACCGGACTAAAGTTTAACACTACCTGACTAAAAGTCTATAGTCATTCCTATATTCATCCAATGACTTATTGGTGGACATTCTTGTTAAAGTAGTAGAACACCAAATCTTTTGCAAATAACTACAGCTGTTATGAAGCATCATGTTACAACAAAAAAAAGCAGCAAAAGTAAGAAGAAGAAAACTATGTGAGATTGTGTGCAATTGATGATGTTTGCTTGACTGAAATCCTGGCTTGCTTTCAGGATATGAGTTGTAGTGAGATGTTGATGTAGAAGATTATGAGACAGGTCCAGTCTTTTCAGGTTTTTCAAGTTTGAAATTGAACCGGGAATGGTGCTAGAGAAATAGTTTTGACTAAGATCAAGTATATGAAGCACAGTTGTCAATAGCGAATAGTGATAAATTACGACAAGCCACCTATATGCTATGTAGCGAATAGCTATAAATAGCGTCCGCTATTTCGTGTTTAGCGATAAGGTGGTAGAAACTTTAAGAAATGTTTTACATTCAATTAATAACATGTTTAGCTATGAAGTAGTAGAAAATTAAGCAAACGCCACCAAATTAGCTAAATCATCTATTTGGGTCGATTTTATAATTATATAAAATTTAAAAAAAATAGAAAAATTCGCTAGTGGTCGCTATTCACAAATAGCGTCACCTTGTCTATACGCTATGTAGCGCGCTATAGTAGTTGCTGTAGCCGCTATTGATAACACTGATATGAAGTGACTGCATGTTGCCAATCTCAACAGGAATGTCACCCGTCAGGTTATTGCTAGCTAGGTACAACGAACGGGGAAGGGCGCTGGATAATTGTGCTGCAAATGTTAGGGATCCGGGTTTAGATCGACACACAAACACAATCAAACTGCGAGAGAAAATATAACAAAGATGAACACGCGAGATTTACGTGGTTCGGTCAATGTGACCTACGTCCACGGGCTGCAACCAGGATAATATTTTTATTGCTTTCTGCCTCACTCGTGAGGAATTACAAGAACAATACACAATATAAATAGGCAAAATTAGGGTTTACAACTTAATCCCCAAGAAAACCCTAATGGGCTAAAATAAAAACGGGCCAATTCTTTAATTTAATTAATCTGCCACTAAGTTGTCTTTTAACCCGAGCCCAACAAGACTCCACAAACCCAACAATCTCCCACTTGGAGGCTTGATCATCTTCTAACTACCTTCCGATGTGAACACTTGTACCTCTTGTAATCTTCCTCGTCTTCCTGGTTGCAGCGGCCTTATCATCAGTTAACCTGAAGGCCCGTTGAAGCTCCCTCGAGCTTCAACATATCAGTCACGGCTGTATCTGCCCCTGACCTGTTCTCCATCCCTACCGGCTCCCACTGAAACAAACTGCCAGACCCTGGAATACCTTGAGAACAAACACTCTCCATATTTAGCAAGTAATCCTCTGGAGAGATTTTATCAAATAGAATATTAGTTCTTTCAACCCACTGTTGTCTAAGAGCTGTAACTGAAGCACAACCTGTACTCCCACTGCCACGAAATCCTTTAACTGGTTTTCCTGAACTCTTCCATGCATATTCACTTTGAATCTTTCCTGTGACTCTAGGTTTCTTACTTGCAAAGCAAACCTTCTTCTGCCCACGAGATTCTGTGAATTGGATTTTAGTCTTTTGCTGAACTGAACATCACTTCCTTCAGATGTTAAACTGGCCATATACAATGAACCCATTTTCTTTCCACGAGCAATGACAAGATTCCCTTTAACAACTTTCCACTGCTTATTCCCGAACTTAACCTTATGTCCCTGTTCATCCAACTGATTGACAGAAATCAACTGTTTCTTCAAATCAGGAATCACTCTGACATCTTTCAAAGTCCATGAACCCGCTGAAGTAACTAAATCCATGTCACCCATGCCCGTAACATCAAGAACATCATTGTTCGCCAGTCTTACCTTACCAAAATCACCTTCTTTTAGATTCTGCGATGCTTCGCTGCTGTGGGTAGCATGAAACGAAGCTCCAGAATCCATGACCCATGAATCCACACTACTCTCCACGCTACAGATTAAAGCATCATCATCTGAGTAGTCTGCTGCAGTGTTGACTTCTTTTTGATCATTCGGACACTGATTCCTGAAATGTCCCACCTGTTTACAGTTCCAACATGTCACATCATTTCGAGCCCTAGACTGACTCCTTTTCCTGTTCTTGTTTCCACTACCTCTGTTATTCTTTCTTCCTCTGCCAACATTCAGTAATTCACTGGATGTTTCACCTGAATTTCTTCGTCTGGTGTCTTCGCCCATAACAATATCCCGGACCCCATTTAAAGTGAACGTGCTGGTGGAACTAGTAATCGTTGTAACAGTACCAGCCCAGCTATCAGGCAATGATGATAACAGTAGTAGAGCCTGAACCTCATCCTCGAATTTGATGCCAACTGACCCAAGTCTTGACAAAATCGAGTTCAAGTTGTTGATGTGCATTAAAATTGAACTTCCCTCTTTCATCTTTGTATTACCAGCTCTCGAATCAAGAAAACTTTATTTGCTGCCGAAGGCTTCTCGTACATATTAGATAACGCATCCATGATACCTTTCGTTGTAGTTTCCTTCAGAATGTTAAACGCAACATCCTTTGTCAGCGACAACCTAATAACTGCCTTGGCCTTTTTATCTAAAGTTTTCCACTCAGTTGCTTTCATCTTTTCTGGTTTATCACCCAAAACAACATCCAAGTCTTTCTGAACAAGCAAATCCTCCATTTGCATTTTCCACCAACCAAAGTCGTTTCCATTAAACTTCTCAATCTGAAGTTTTCCGCTCTCAGCCATTATCTCAAACTACAATTTGTTTACTAATCGAGTCAAGACTGAAATAGTGTCAAACACAACTATGGCTGGCTGCCAGAACTTGAGTGTTGTTCTATTGAGCACTACCCTTTTTCCTCAGTCTTAAAAAAAATAGTAAACAAACGAGTTCAACAACGCACCTGAGAATTTCACGACTTTGAATTTTGGTTACTATTGTGACACAAAAAGATTATTCTTTTTTTTCTCTCTTCTTGGTGTGCGATAAACCAACTGTTGAGAATCCAAAAAAGACAAAATAGGTTGCACCCTCCTTTTTTTTAATCAATAATGATGTGATGACAAGCTACCAAGCAAGCTGCTGCTTTGTTGTTGTTTTCGATGGCCAAAACAAATCAAGCACTCACACCCCACAAAAAAGAATCTTCACCTGCTTTCTTTATTTATTCGACGACAATTCCGATTCAAATAAAACAAGCTTCTGTTCTTTCTTTAAAGCACGGACAAAACACAAAAAAATGGGTTGTGGGCTAGGCTGCCGACCAAAACAAAACCTAGATCACGTTTTCCTCTCGCGTTATGTTTCTCCTATGTGTAACGAGCCGTAGCTCTGATACCACTTGTTAGGGATCCGGGTTTAGATCGACACACAAACAAATCAAACTGCAAGAAAAAATAATAACAAAGATGAACACGCGAGATTTACGTGGTTCGGTCGATGTGACCTACGTCCACGGCTGCAACCAGGATAATACTTTTATTGCTTTCTGCCTCACTCGTGAGGAATTACAAGTACAATACACAATATAAATAGGCAAAATTAGGGTTTACAACTTAATCCCCAAGAAAACCCTAATGGGCTAAAATTAAATAAAAACGGGCCAATTCTTTAATTTAATTAATCTACCACTAAGTTGTCTTTTACCCCGAGCCCAACAAGACTCCACAAACGCAACAGCAAAATGGAAGCATTTTGTGGTGCTACGAATACAGGTAGTTCGAAGTTCTTATTGTTTGCTTGATCCAGAACTTGCTGTGATGCAAGGGCTGGAAGTCTAAAGAGTTCACCCTCAAATTGAGAACTTGAAGCTTTGTGCAATTCGTCAATGAGAGAGGTACGTAGCGTTCCATTAAGAAGATTGATATGAAGTTTCAGTTTCTCCAACAATGACAACTTTCCAATATCGTGAGGTATGGAACCAGACAACATGTTACCACGAAGACAAGATGGATGACACCACTAAGGCCTCTTTCGGGGACAGATAACTGCACAACACGATTTAGAATTGAATGACATCATATCCGTATGAAATACCTATGGATCCCTCTCGGGAGAATCCTTCTTTTTGACACTATACAAAATTGAAAGACCTAGATTAGCCGAGTGGCACATAAGCCGACTAGGGGCTAGCCGGGACACATGTTGAAATCTCGTACCTTTTTTTTTTAACCAGATCATTCATTAGTCGGCTAGGGACTAGCTGACTTTAGCTGATTTGAATAGTGTGGTGTGTTTATATTAGTGGAGAGTTGATTTAAGTTTGCTAAAAGTCAAACATTTAATTTAGCTTTTTTTACTTGGTCGCATGTTTGTTTTGACAAGTTTCATTTACTATATAAGGTTGAAGGTTCTTTCGATTACAACCAAAACTCCTAGAAAACAAGTTACTCTTTATGAATTCATTTCTTCAATATACATGGCTGATGTGATGATTATTTACAGTGTTACTCTGTCACGATAATGAAACAAATAACTTTAAATTGCATTGTCGGAACATAACAAGGATTTGAATTCTACTAATACATACGTATTGAATATCAACAATCATGTGGATTCGATGTAGATTAAAACTATAAAAGTATCTCAATAAACATTCAATGAAAATAAAATTTTAAAAGAATGATAAATATATAAATGTGTACGCCGTACGGTACCATCAACAACTATTTGTAGCTTATATAAAAACATGCTTCCTTATTCTTATGAGAAAAAAGATAATCAAACAACTATCCTATTCATTGTTTTCTTTTTTTCTTTTCCTCACACCCACCGTCGACTCGTGAATCTACAATGACTTGACTTCTCCCCACCCGAGACTAGGAGTGACAATTTCAACACTTGAATAGCATAAGGGAGCGTTTGGTTGGAAGGAATGAAATGGAATGGAATGGAATTGAGAAACTAGTATAATTTTCAAGTAAAATTATATTTGAGTGGGTAATGAAATGTAAAACCCAATGAAATGTTCACCTCAAATTCTCTTGCCTGTGTGATTTCAAATTCCCTCTCTAGGCTACATACCTATCGGTTTATGGTTAAGAAACTAAATTTAAAATGCCATAATTATGATTCCCATTGGCATCCCCACATACCATTGTTGGTTCTTCTTCTACCCTTTTCCTCTTGGGCAGTAATAAAGATGAAGTGGCTTTTGCTAACATTACCTTTTTCACCAATAACTTCCATCTTACCTCTTCCCTCTTGTTCTTCATTTCTTCTCCACCTCTCATCTTGAATCGCCTACAATATAATTGAAATGGTTCGATCAACATGATTGGATCGAGGTGATCATTATTCAATTAGATCATGTGATCTTATCATTAATTTAATTTAAATCGGTGAATCATATTGTCTTTGTAAACTAAATGCAAAACCGATTTTAAGCACCTAACAAGATTTTGAAAGGAAAAAGATATATTATTTAAAATTGTTCCATTGACGGATACAATTTGCTAGTTCGTCTATCAATCAATCGGTAACTATAAGAACATTGGTCATCAAAACTTGTAGAAAAGCTTCCAACTGACCCGAAGATCTAGTCGGACCGGGAATCGAACCATAATCCGGTCCGAACAGTGGTTTGGCACTGAACAGTGGTTGGACCGGTCAGACCGGTTGGACCGGTCAGACCGGTTGAACCGTTTTGTTATATATATTTTTAAAATTTTCAGTATTCTTTTACATATGTTCTAAAACTAATTATAATTTTATCTGATTAAATCATATCCGGTCCGACCAGCAAACCAATAAAACGTTCGGTTCACTATCCGATCCGTTCTGAAAACATTAAAAACCAACAACTACTGTATAATAAATAAATTATCCTCCACAATATTTTTCTATTTGTAATATGTTTATCATAATTCAATCAAGACCATGAACTTCATTTATATGGTTCGGTTTGCCTACTTTCCTTCGGTATTTAATTGTTTTTGTCCTTTCAGAAAATATCTTAAAAGGTTGATTGAAACATAACTAGCCTTTTTAAGATAAGCTACTTTCTTCACATGCAAAAGAGTTGTCTTCTAGGACCCACACCGAGGTATCCCATTCGGGTCAAATCTATCTCACCCCTTACAGCCATGCCTCCTAAGTATATATCGCTAGCTAAGAGTTTGAGTCTCGTTTATAACAGATAGTGTAAATAAGTTACAGTGTAAATTAGATGCAGTAGGATAGGTATACTAAAATCAAGGCGTCCAAAAAGAAATACACCTCGCCTAAATGTGCATGTGAATGCGGGCGTATAAAGAGTCATATATGAGCATACAAGACCAAAACGTTAAACGGTCATATACGGGCGTATACAAGTGCTTATACATGCATAAACGGCCGTATATAGATGTTTATACGGATGCATAAGCTTTTTTTTTTTCTTACAGAAAACTAAAAATCAATCAGATTAATAGAACGGTATATTTAGCCGAGGCTCATTTGCATAACTAAATCCGAGATAATTACCTGCAAAGAGGAACTCTACAGGTAGATCCATGTGATTCGCATATTGAGCTATGTAGTTTGAAGAGTTGTAACATCCCCTTGCATTTAACACATCCTACATTGATTCTCTTCTTGCAGTTCACAAAATGTTGAATAGATAGTTGTAGGCCTTGACATGTTGAAAATTTGTTGCAGGGAGTCATGTTCTTCTTGGGTTCCTTGTCGTATGGTCCCACGAATACGCAACCGTCTGTACAGTTATACTGCAAACAGTCCATGGCTTCACTTAGCTGAAAATACATGCTTTGTTCTCGCATCTTCCTCCTGCTCCTCTTTTTCCTCTGCAAATTGAAATCGAAATAACAATTAGATTTTTTTTGTTTAAACAAAAGAGTTTCTTATAGAAACAATGTATGTGTTAGAAAAATCTCAGGTAGGGGTTGAGTCGTGGTTGTAAGTACTGGTGTGTCTGACAATCAAAAGATCGTAGGTTTTAATCTTGTATTCCACATATTTGATCAATTATTAAAACTCGAGTTATGCTAACGAAAAAAATAGTATAAAGAAAAAACATGACCCTCCTTGTGTATATGGAGGGTTCAAATCTGGTGAACAAAAGTATAAATTTAATAGTAAATTAAAGGGAGTGAATTAATTATTTATAAAAGAAAGATAAATTAAAGGGAGTGAATTAATTATTTATAAAAGAAAGATAAATTGATGTTTCAGTCTTCATAGAAAACAAAATGAAAATCACAGCTAGAAATTAGGTATTTGTGAATTAAAATCACAAATCTTTTCAATCCAGTTATGAACGAAAACACAGTGTTAAAAACCTACATGGCTGATTACATTTTACGTCTAATTTCAACGGGAGTTATTTTGTGACCAAATCTAGCGATCGACTTTGGAGGGCCAAATCTTGCGACCAGTTTGCAACCGATCATTATATGATTGATTTGGGACCGCTTAATTTATAATCTGCTTAATTTATAATCTGCTTAATTTATAATCGGTTTGGTTTCGGTCACACAGTTCATGACCGTTTTTATGGTCATAAAGGCTTAGTTTTCTAGTAGTGAAAACAAAATGAAAATCACAGCTAGAAAATTAGGTATTTGTGAATTAAAATCACAAATCTTTTCAATCCAGTTATGAACGAAAACACAGTGTTAAAAACCTACATGGCTGATTACATTTTACGTCTAATTTCAGCGGGAGTTATTTTGTGACCAAATCTAGAGATCGACTTTGGAGGGCCAAATCTTGCGACCAGTTTGCAACCGATCATTATATGATTGATTTGCGTCCGCTTAATTTATAATCTGCTTAATTTATAATCTGCTTAATTTATAATCGATTTGGTTTCGGTCACACAGTTCATGACCGTTTTTATGGTCATAAAGGCTTAGTTTTCTAGTAGTGAATATACATACAGTAGGGACCAGTTCAGTTTCATCAATGAACTGGAGGATCTCAAGTTCAAGAAAAGGATCATGGTTTTGAAGAAACTTCCATCCTTCAGTTTCTTCAATGGCGCTGAAACTATTAGACACGAGTTTCATGCATTTGAGATAAAGATCAGGTGCGTCACATAGTCTAGCAAGTTGAATTGCATCAATCACGTTATCGATTGTCAACCGTTAGATCAGAGCCTTAATGCATCTTGATTTGAGATGTGGGACCAGGTATACATGTGATAGGGCCAATAGATGAATCCCATATTTCTCCATATCTTCCTCCGTGCACCTGTCAATTAAATAGTTAATATCACCGTCACTACTGGTGGCCTGGGGTGGATTAATAATTTAATATCAGTGCTTAAAATCAATGGCTAGCATGTAAATAAATTCTCCGAATCCGTGTTTTAAAACCGGACCGACTGATCAAACTGGAATCAGACACGAAGCTACCGGATTAAACCCTTTTAACTGTTCTTATTTGAACCACACGTTTACCGGTTGGTTCGTTCGGTTGGACCTGATTCCATATTTTTAAATATGTTTTATATTTTTTTTTCAAAATCAATCTTCTATTATATCAAAATTTGTATTTTATTTATTTAACTATTCGTATTTTGTTACAAATGTAACTTTATACTAAAACATAAATTATTTTGAATTTTATATACGTTGTAATTGATTTATGTATATAATTTTAAGTTTTAACTTATTATTATGACATTATGGGTTTTTAAATCCACTTCTACTAGCAAACTAAGGGGCTGTTTGCAAATTGCCTAATCTAATGACTGGGTCAGCACCTCCAAAAACAAGGACCGGGTCAACCACAAAACAAAGGGCGGTCAGCCGGGTCAGCTCGGTCAGCAGCAGCATTTTTACAAAACAAACGGGCTGACCGGCTGACCGAGTCAGCCGGGTCAGCTGGGTCAGCCAAAATCAAACAGCCCCTAACAATACCACCGGTTGGGTTTTTTTAATACAATTTTGAAAACCTATATTAAAATACATTAAATAAGGGTACTAATATATAGACACCTCACATTATAAATCGACACTCATCTATACGTCTCGTACGGTACCATACGCGGCGTATAAGGTCGAATACACTAAAAACGAGGAAAATTCAGGGGGCTGTCAGAGAGCTATACGCCCCACATAGCCCTATACGACACATATAGGACTATACGACGCATATAACAAATTTCGACACTGACTACGAGAAAAATTTCAGGAGACTGTCAGAGGGGTTATACGCTTTGTATATAGGGCTATACGATCCCCCAATACGATGCGTATGTGGCTATACGACTCTTATAGAAATTTTAGGTGTTAATTTATAATTTTGAGGTGTCCACGATGATGATAATAAATAATGAATAAAACGGTTAGCAGTTGGGAACCGAGTACTAACTCGCCGGAGTAAAGGAATCCGACGAACACCTCGACGGCGTCAGATGGAACTCCGGTGATCGGAATACTTATCTCAGAGCTCCGATGCTTTTGAGGCCTATCAATCATGCATTCCAACACCGTCGAAGCCGACGCCTGATCAAATGCACATACAACAAACCACAGATCAATTGAATAACTGAACACAATCGATCAATTCAGCTTAAAATTTCTGCAACAGATATTAAAAATGCATCTCGTTATCTCAACACCAGAGATGAAGATCTGTAGAACGAAGATCCGTAAAACAAATCTCGAAACTACTGTATATCTAGTATGAACAAACAATCTCAATTTTGTTTAACTTTCAAGTGGAAGATTACCAGAATGTTAGCGTGCACCGAAATCGTTCGATCACCGGAAGTTACGATCTGGATATAGATCTCGGTGAAATCACCGGAGATATGGTCGGAATCGGTAGGAGATGACATTATTCTGCTCATGACGGAAAATTTTAACGACGGAGATGGTTGTTATGCTGTTTGCGTTCGTCTTCTTCTTCTAAAATCGGCACGAATGCATGCAGCTAACGGCAAATCTATCCTACTCCTACTCCTAAACTACATCAAGTTACACCATGCTGGGTTTGAACCCAGGAACTCCTCAGGCAAAGCATCTACCAAGTGGGCTAGCCCCACATTGGTATTGAACCAGAAACCTCACCTTACAAACAAGATAATCATAAAATCAGTTTCCTCGAGGATACTTATAAACAGGTTAAGCCCCAAAAGGTACATATCAGCTGTACTATCCAACTTGAAATCTTATCTATCGAACAATATGATGATGATAGCTGTATGAGATATTTGTTGTTATACTTGTGTTGATGAAGATGGTGTTCATTTTATAGACAGCTCAAGGTCTCAAAACTCAAAAGGCTTAAAGCATCAAAGACAACTTAGGTGTACAAAAAAACCGATTCGGGAAAAAGACCGGTAAAAAAACCGAGCCGGTTTGAAAAAACCCGGTTTGATCCAAACTGGTTCTCAACCCGATTCGAAATCACCGGTTTGTATACCAGTTTGGTAGCCCCACAACCAAAATCGGTATTAAAACCGGTTCAAAAATTAAAAAAATGATTAAACCGGTTTATTAAAAAAAAACGGTTTCAAACCGGTCCAAACTGGTTTGACAGGTTCGAGTATTCAGTAAGACAAACCGGTTTGTAACCCGAACTGGTTTGGATAAAAAACACGGTTTGACCCCATGACGAAAAAACCGGTTTGGTTGAAACCTGAACCGTTTTGAGAGAATAAACCGGTTTGTACACCTCTAGTCACAACTATGATGGAAGAGGGTAGACTAAAGGTTTAGTGCTTAATCTATTGACAAATAGCAACTTTAGTCCTTGAGAAATGTTAACATTTTTTTAAGCAAGCTCACACGTGCTAAACTACTTCGAAAAAATATCATAAAAATACTTTAGTTAAATCTCATATGGACTCAGCCTCTATGGGACTCGCTAAACCTCTATGGGATCGGCTAGTGAAACTACCAGATTGAGTATTGCAATGATGTATCATTAAAATTTTAAGACGATATATTAGTAGGAGGGATGTGAGTAACTATAAACGTCTTTATTAGTATTAAACTATAAACAAACAAACAAACAAACATACCCAGTGAATCCCGCTGGAGAGCGGGGTCTGGGGGGGTATATGGTGGCATGTCTTTCCTCTATCTAGAAAGATAGAGAGACTGCTTCCGAAGAGACCCCCGACTCGTTAACATAGTCAACAAAGTCAACACAATAACAGTCATAATACAAAGCATACAACACACAGATATATATCACCTAAAGAATTAGATAAAGCATACAACACAAAGATATATATCACGAAGATATATATCACATAAAGATAAAGCATACAACACAAAGATATATATCACAAAGATATATATCACATAAAGATATAACACATAGCATACAGAATACCAAAAAAGCCATATCGCTAGCAAGGCATCATACAATAGATCATACAACACATAGCCTACAGTACACAATAAACCAAACAACACATAGCATACAAATATCCTAGGAGCATGCAGAATCACCGTTAAAGGGCAGATATGGGCTACTTAGACATCAGGCCCCGCAACCAGACTTCGAACACCCTTCCTGCCTATAGTTCGAACTAGAAGTCCTTAATTTTAATTCTACGCCTCCACTCAGTCCTATCCTCGATCATGTGCTCAGAGAGGTGCAAGTGTATCATATCTCGTCTAATTACCTCATCCCAAGTCAATTTAGGTCTTCCTCTACTCCTCCTACCCTCTAAGGTGATGTTCTCTACTGCTCTAACTGGTGCCGCCATTGGTCTCCTCTTGACATGCCCAAACCATCTTAATCTTCCCTCTCGTATTTATCTGCGATACAGGCCACTTCTAGCTTCTGTCGAAACACTTCGTTTCTTATTCGATCCAGTCTCGTGTGACCGCACATCCACCTCAGCATTCGCATTTCCGCTACCTCTATTTGTTTCTCGTGCGATTTCTTTATGGCCCAGCAGTCTGTTCCATATAGCATAGCTGGACGTACTGCCACACGATATAGCTTTCCCTTTAGTTTTGTTGGAAACCTCTTATCACATAGGATCCCTGATGCTGCTCTCCACTTGCACCATCCTGCTTGAATACGGTGCGCTACATCGCTGTGTATCTCTCCTACACGATATAGTATTAAACTATAAACGTTTAGTATAATTTGATCCACGTCTACTATTTCATATAATATAAGTACTGAACCAAGTAGTGAGCCATCTTTTTCAAGCACTCGTATGAATGAAAAAAAAAATTATGTTTACATCACTAAATGAATCACTAAACTAATATAAAAAGATATAAGCGAACATAATTTGTTGTTCTTCTTTACATGGTGATACATATGCTTATACATAGATCCATGCTTATATCATTAGAGGGTGATCTAAGACTTTTACATTATAGCCCCATCTAATGGATTTCTATGATGTCTACGACCTAACAACGACTCAGCATGGCCTCTAAGATCACTTCAAACAAAGAGAGTTGCTTTCATTGTTTCATATATTTTTACTATGTTTGATGTCCAATCATGGGGATCTTTGTACAAATACGTGACATCAATAAAAACTATACGTTTATGTGTTATGTATATAATCATCATGGATTGAGTACACATGGAATCAAAACCATGGAAAAAGGTACTGCGAAAAAGATTTACAATCTCTTGTTAATACATATATGTTGGTTCTAGGATTTAGGTTGCTAGACAATATCCAAACAAAGGATCAAACAGGAAGTCGAAGAACCTTGTCTTTCGTGTCAGGTGAGCTTTGATTTTTGAATTCTAGGTTAAAGGAAGAATTGCATATATCCACCCCTCCACTAAAAAACTATATATATCCTCAAAACACAAGTTTCAATGCATAAAGTACAATACTTTTAAGCATGCTTTCAGAAAATACCTTTTTTGCGGCGATTTTTCGTCGCAAAAGAGTCACAAAACGTAATAATTTTGTCGCAAAAGAGTCACAAAACGTAATAATTTTTTGCGGCGATCAAACAAGAAAAATGGTTTTTTGCGACCACCTTTTTTGCGGCGATTACATTTTCGTCGCAAAAGAGTCACAAAACGACAAAAAGTAATAATTTTTTTGACTTTAAAAGTCAATAACTTTTTTGCGGCGATTTTTCGTCGCAAAAGAGTTAAAATTAATTATTTTGTTTTTTTTAATATCACGAAAACCTTTTTTAAGGGCGGGAAAAATCCCGCTAAAACATTTGCGGCGACTTTTCGTCGCAATTAATATTAATTAAATATTAAATCATATAATATTAAAATAATAAAAACATTTCGTCGCAATTGATTTATTGCGGCGATATATCGCCGCAAAAAATCGACCCTAATTTTAAAGTCGGGAACAGATCAGAATCAGTTCAATCGTCCCAAAAAATCACCACCCCCCCAGTTCGCACCCCACCCCACACCCCACTGCGCACCGCCTCCTCCACCGTCGCACTACCGCCGCGTATCACCATCGCTGCTCCACGTACGTCGCAAGGCACTACCACCACACCCCCTCCACCGTCGCAAGGCTCCACCACCGCCGCGTATCTCCATCGCTGCTCCACGTACCACCGCCGCTGCTCCACCTCCATCGCCGGCTCCTTTGCACCATAGCCACCACCACCACTTCTGATTTCAAGTAAATAACCTCACTTTTGTCGAATTTTGTGTTAATTTGTAGATAATATTTTAAAATTAGGGATTTTGTGTCCATGGGTGTTT
Source organism: Flaveria linearis (assembly GCA_024085815.1). Lineage (NCBI taxonomy): Eukaryota > Viridiplantae > Streptophyta > Magnoliopsida > Asterales > Asteraceae > Flaveria > Flaveria linearis. The sequence continues at coordinate 53,134,553 of CM044016.1, forward strand.
AAGTTAGTTGAGATGAAGTTTTATGGTTTGAATTAGGTTTAGCAAGTTGAAATAACATGTGTGTATGTATGAATATAAGAATGTATGTAGTTGGAATGTTAATTATGTGTTAATATGTATGTATTTGTTTGATTTGCATTAACATAGGCAATGTTTTGTGACTTGGAATTACTTCATACTTACACGCTGGCAGTTGATGCTTTTTGCATACTTAATTATGTGGAATGTTAATTTTGTGACTTGGAATTACTTCATATTTGTTTGATTTGCATTAACATAGGCAATGTATGTAGTTGGAATGTTAATTATGTGTTAATAAGTTAGTTGGGCACTCTTTATTTAGGATAGTGAGGTTAACCTGTAGGAGTAATTAATGCACTCTTTATCATATATAACACACGTTGTCAGTTGATGCTTTTTGCATACTTGTATGCTTCTTAGAATTATATTATGTTTTCATTGACAACTTGATAATTTGTTGATGGTAGGTAAAAGGCGGCCTTGGAGAGCTTTTCTTTTATATGGTCCACCTGGGACAGGAAAGTCATACTTAGCAAAGGCCGTTGCCACAGAAGCAGACTCTACGTTTTTCAGGTGTTATATATGATAATACATCTTTTAATTTAATGTTTTCTTTATTTACAACCCTACATACAATGGTATCTTCATCATCATGCTCATACAAAATGCTCGAAACTGCAGTTAGTGATATCAAATTTAGAGTAGTTTACACGTGTACAATCATACATACATTCATACTTGTGTAGTTATTGATATCATATATAACACACGTCTTGATGTTTTCTTTATTTAGAGTAGTTATGCATTTAGGTCTTGCAGAATTCCATATGTAAGAACCAAATACTCACCTTTCTGCCTTGAAGTGACCTTTATGATTTTGGTAACACTAACCAGTAAAGAACGTGTATGTGTATATGTATGTTGAATTGTGATTAAAATGGATATATATAAGTATTTGTGTATGGATGTATATGTGTATGTGTGTATGTGTGTATGTATGTTAAATTGTGATTAAAATGGATGTATATGTGTATTTATGTATGGATGTATATGTGTATTTATGTATGGATGTATATGTGTATTTATGTATGGATGTATATGTGTATTTGTGTATGGATGTATATGTGTATGCGTATATATGTGTATTTATGTTTGTATTTCCCTAGTTTTAAATGTGTTAAGATAATTAATATTTGTTTGTAGACGCAGTTATGACGATTGATAAGACTTAGACTACTTTAGAAAATAAATTTTCTAAAGAATATCTGATTGGTCTTAAAGCATTCATGGAAAGGTGTAAGAATTATATGAATGGCCAAAATAAAGCTCGATGTCCGTGTAATAATTGCAATAACAGTTATTGGTTTCCTCTTCCAACAATAGAGCGCCATATACATAATAATGGTTTTTGTCGATTTTACAAAACGTGGAGGTATCATGGTGAATCATATGTTCCGTCACCGGTAGTTCCAGTCATACCTCAAACGACAGACCCAATACATGATTTTATTAACGATGTTCGTCAGGAGAATGTCCCACAAGAGGACAACACATACGACGACGACGAACCAATGAACACAACAGATACACCGATTGATACAAATGATGAACTTGCTGAATTACTGAAACTTGCCGACACCGAACTATACCCTGGTTGTGACTGGATGTCTTCATTGGATTTCTTGGCAAAACTGAGTCACATGAAGGCCATCAATAAATGGACCGATACATCGTTTGACCAATTGTTAGAATTTCTGAAAACTGCATTTCCGCTTGCTAAAATCCCACCGTCAAACTATGAAGCCAAGAAGATAATGAAGAAAGTTGGGTTAGGATATGAATCGATCCACGTTTGTAAGAACGACTGTTGTTTATTTTGGGGGAAAGATAACCAAGATTTGCAAAAATGTCCAATATGTGATGAAAGTAGATGGAAGGACGCAAACACTAAGGGGAAGAAAGTTGCCAACAAGGTTATGCGTTACTTTCCATTAATTCCTAGATTAAAGCGTATTTATAGCTCAAGACACACTGCAAAGCATATGACATGGCATGCTTCTGGACGTTGCACGGAAGATGGTAAGTTACGTCACCCGGTGGATGGTACATCATGGAAAGAATTCGATTCAATGTATCCTGATTTTGCCAAAGAACCTAGAAATGTTAGATTAGGGTTGGCTGCTGATGGCTTCAATCCATTTGGGAACATGAGTACGTCGTATAGCATGTGGCCGGTAATACTGACAACATACAATACGCCACCATGGTTATGTATGAAAGAGTCTTCATTCATGCTGACGTTATTAATCCCTGGCCCTAAATCACCTGGGAAGGACATTGATGTTTTTTTAAGACTATTGGTTGATGAATTGAAAAGTCTTTGGTCGGACGGAGTCGTGACAAAAGATGCAGTTACAAACACTTTCTTCACATTACGTGCAATGCTTTTATGGACTATCAATGATTTCCCTGCTCGTAGTAGCTTGTCTGGTTGGAGTGGGCAAGGTTACTTTGCATGCCCAACATGTAAGGAAGACACTCCATCTGTTCATGTATTGGGAAAAACTGCTTATGTTGGACATAGAAGATGGTTACCAACAAATCATAAATGGAGGAAGGACAAGTCATTCAATGGTCAGAACGAGACTAGACGTCCTCCTAACAGGAAAACTAATGATCAGATTTTGGAACAACTTAATAAATTGCCGCCCCGTATTTCTGGGAAACATGTTCAGTTTGGTGGTAAGAAGAGAAAACGTGATTCCGATGTTGAATTGAATTGGACCAAGCGTTCTATTTTCTTCGAGCTTGAATATTGGTCTTCAATTCAACTAAAACATAATTTGGATGTCATGCATATCGAAAAGAATGTGTGCGAGAGTTTGTTGAATACGTTAATGATGAACAAGGAAAAATCCAAAGACACTAATAAGGCAAGAATGGTGTTAGAACAATGGAACATTCGACGTGACTTGTGGCTTGTAGATAACGGTCGCGGTAAGCTCTCAAAGCCTCATCCCAAGTTCTCTTTCTCAAACGCCGAAAGGAGTCTTTTTTGTCAATTCATTAAGGAAGTAAAACTACCTGATGGTTTTGGCTCTAACTTTAAACATAAGGTAACCGATAATGATACCCAAATAACGGGGATGAAATCACATGATCATCATATAATGATGCAACGGTTGCTTCCGATTAGTGCTCAAGCGTACTTGGATAAAAACATTTCAACACCAATAATTGAGATGTGCTTATTCTTTAAGCAACTTTGTGCTCGGAACTTGATGTCATCTGACATGCAAGATGCTGAGGAGAAGTTGATTAAAATTTTGTGTTCTTTCGAGCAAATATTTCCTCCGTCATTTTTTGACATAATGATTCATTTGGTTATGCATTTACCTGAGGAGGCCATTCAAGGTGGGCCAGTTTATATGAGGTGGATGTATCCATTTGAAAGATACATGAAAAAGCTGAAAAATTATGTTAGAAATAAGGCTAGGCCCGAAGGTTCCATTGCGGAGGGGTATGTCGCAGATGAAGCCTTAACTTTCTGTTCAAGGTATCTTGACGGTGTACCGACGAGATTTAATCGGCCGGACAGAAACGAAGATGCCCCAGTTCCCACACGTGAGTTTTATGTCTTCCAATCGCTATGCACACCTATCAGCAAGGGGGTTGATAAAAAAATGGATGGTGTGCTTTGGGCAAATCTAAATTGGTTTGTTCTTAACAACAGCTCTGAGATCGAAGAATACAAAGAGTAAGTATTTTCTATTTCGGGTTGTGTTTTCGTAAGTTATCTTTATAGTGATTATTATTAACGCAAGTAACATTATTTATAGTGAATTTATTACTCAAATGCCGCATGGAACTGACTTGGAAGCAAATTTTCCTAACTGGTTTAAACAGAAGGTAAACTCATTTGTGTATAAAACCGATTATACAAACCGATCATACAAATTTTTCTAATTTTCTCTTATTTCAAATAGATCAACCGTCGGCGAGTAAATGATGAATCTAGTGTTAGTCCTCAGTTATTTGCTTTAGCAAATGGACCACGACATGCAAACTCTTACACCGCTTGTATAGTTAACGGTGTGAGATTTGTAGTTCATAGCCGAGACGTACGCCGTACAACTCAAAATAGCGGCATCTCAACAACTGGTCAAGATGGAACAAAGTATTACGGTTTGTTGGAAGAAATTCTGGAGCTAGGCTATCTAGACCGTTGTAAGGTTGTGTTGTTTCGATGTAAATGGTTTAAAACTAATAACAACAAACTTTGTGTCATTAAGAATAACATAACCAGTATTTCTACCCAAACTGAATGGTTTACAAATGATCAATACATTCTTGCAACACAAGCAGAGCAAGTTTTTTATCTTGACGAACCGTCTAAAGCCAGTCAAAGAGTTCAATCAATCAGACATTGGAAGGTCGTCCAAGAGGTGAATCATCGGAAGATTTGGGACCGAGATATTATAATGGAAAATAATGAAGCAGATTTAATTCATGGCAGCACTTCATCTGAGCTTTTGTTGTCTGCTGACTTAGATAATTTAACATATGATGGTATGAGTAGAGATGAAGCTACAGAAGTCGATGTTTCCCTTGAGCATGTCAATGTAGAGGACGAGACATATGAAGATACGGATGAGGGTGAAGACGACGATGCAGACCAAGTTGTTGACGTTTCTGATAATTCAGATGATGAATCAGACGAATTTAATAATGATTGTGGAGAAGATTCTTATCACACCGATGAATCCGATTGATTGTAATTTTTAATTTTAACCGAATCATTTATTATGTTTGATCTATTATGTTTATTGAATTGTTTTTTTCAATTATGTGTTTAGCTAATGATTCAATTACGGTATATTTGTATACTTATATAATCTTTTTTTACAGATGGCAGACGTGGCCCGGGGTCACGGTGGGGATACCTATGGTCGTGGTCCACCTGGTGGTGGTCCTCCCGATGATGATCGATCGTGGCAGCCGCCACGACAGTGCGAGGTCAGTGATGACTCCGGCAGCGGCAGCGGACGAGGTATGACCAATTTTTTATACTATTATCTTTTAAAATGAAAATATATAATTTACATAGAATTTTTATACTATTATCAATTTGCAGGACAAGGCAAGCGTGGAAAGACCACACTTCAAGGTATACGAAAGAGAAATCCACAAGGAAATTTGCTCACAATTGAATTTGAGCAAGGTACGCATGACACCTACAAACCTGTGGGTGTCAATCAGGCGACCTTTGCTTCACTGGTTGGCACAATCGTTGACAGATTTCCTCAAAACTACAAGAGCTGGAGAAAGATACCTGCGGATTTGAAGGCGACTATCTGGGCTGACTTACAGGTTAAGTTTTTGATAATTAAATTCAGTGATTAAATATATATACACTAAGCTATTTGTTTTCATAATTTGCAGATGTATTTTGATATGACTCCCCACGAAGGCCTGAGGGCAGGCATTGAGAAATATGCTGCAAACCGGTATAAAGATCACAAATACCGGTTCAAGTAAAAGCATTTTAGCAAAATAGGCGGGGAGGACAGGGTTGATATTTCTGATGTTGTGCCACCTGATATGCAAGAATCTGAATGGAAAGGCTATGTGGATTACTACACTTCTCCTGAAGTCAAGGCTCGGTCTGCAACCAACAAGTCCAACAAAGGGAAGCAGACGATCAAGGGACATGGCGGTCGGACATCTTTAGCCCAATGTCATTATATGTTTGTAAGTTATTTTAATCTAATGTGTTTATAACTTGTTTTATGTGTTTGTAAGTTACTTTTATATTATTATATAACTATAAAATGTGTTTACAGCGGGAAGATGGTTCTGATGAATCTGGGAGTGCCATATTAGCATATCGTCGCTTCTATACCGATTCAAGCGGTAATTTCTATCAACCTGAACCCGCTGCATACTATGTAAGTAATGTACACGTCTTACAATTTTATAAAAATAAAGTAATATATAAAATCACCATATATATAACATTGTTTATTTTTTTTGTAAACTATAAAGGAGCAAATGGTCGCGCTTCAACAACAACATCCAGAAATGTCAGAGAAACAGATCATGCGCCAGGTGTGTATGGATTTGTGTATGTATATTAGAATGTATGTATATTTGTGTATGGATGTATCTGTTCCCAATTCTTATTTGTTATACAAATATATTTCTGGTTATATAAAATGGATTAATATGTATATTTGTGCATATGTATATGGGTATTTGTGTATGAATATGTATGTGTATATATTAGAATGTATGTATATGTGTGTATGAATGTATATGGGTATTGAGATTAAAATGAATATATATTTGTGTATGAATGTATATGGGTATTGAGATTAAAATAGATTTATATGTATATTTGTGTATGAATGTATATGAGTATTTGTGTATGAATGTGTATGTGTATATATTAGAATGTATGTATATGTGTGTATGGATGTATATATGTATTTATGTATGGATATATATGTGCATGTGTATGGATGTATATATGTATTTATGTATGGATGTATATGTATATGTGTATGAATGTATATGTGTATTTATGTATGGATGTATATGTGTATGTGTATATGTATGTTGAATTGTGATTAAAATAGATGTATATGCGTATTTGTGTATGGATGTATATGTGTATTTGTGTATGGATGTATATGTGTATTTGTGTATGGATGTATGGATGTAAAATTGATGTACATGCGTATTTGTGTACAGGTGTTGGGGGAGCGGCCCGGGTGGGAACGTGGCATCGGTCCAATACCGAGCGTGCCTTCACAACCCCCACCGCCACCTCATAGAACAGATCAGCGGATGTTCTCACAATCTGAGGTTGAGGAGATAGTAGCAGCGAGACTGGCCAGAGAGCAAGAACAGATGATGGCTAATATGATGGCACAAATGCAAAGTCAAATCCAAAGCCAAGTCCAGAGCGCGTTGAGGAGAAGTGGTCATTCTCAAGAAGATGAAGAAGATGAAGATGATGAAGGTGGGTCGTCATAGGATGGTTTGATGGTTTTTAGTGATTGTAATGACTATTTTAAAACATTTGTTTGTGTAACTTTTAACTTGTTAAATTGGGACAATTTTTTGTTTATATGCTATGTTTTGCGATTGGTTTGATAGTTTTGATAGTGTGTAATGATTTGGAACAGCAGGTTTGGTCTGGTACCCAGAAAAATCTGGGTGGATTGCTGCAAATGCAGCCAAATTATTAAAAAAAAAAAATCTTTTTTGCGGCGATATGTCGTCGCAAAAAAGAGTAAAACATATTGACAAGGATCGCCGCAAAAAAGATTTTGGTCAAAAAATTTGCGGCGATATATCGCCGCAAAAAAGAAGAACTCGTCGCAAAAAACATCGTCGCAAAAGATTATCTCTGAATTTCATTTTTTTAAAATAAGTGGGGCCCACAAAAGAAATCGTCGCAAATTTCGTCGCAAATAACATTTTGCGACCACTTTGTTACGGCGACTGATTTGCGACGACATTTTCGTCGCAAATAATATTTTGCGACGAAATTAGAGTTTTTTGCGACGATATTTATCGCCGCAAAAAAGTCTCTTTCTTGTAGTGTTGAGAAATGTTAACATTTTTTTAAGCAAGCTCACACGTGCTAAACTACTTCGAAAAAATATCATAAAAATACTTTAGTTAAATCTCATATGGACTCAGCCTCTATGGGACTCGCTAAACCTCTATGGGATCGGCTAGTGAAACTACCAGATTGAGTATTGCAATGATGTATCATTAAAATTTTAAGACGATATATTAGTAGGAGGGATGTGAGTAACTATAAACGTCTTTATTAGTATTAAACTATAAACGTTTAGTATAATTTGATCCACGTCTACTATTTCATATAATATAAGTACTGAACCAAGTAGTGAGCCATCTTTTTCAAGCACTCGTATGAATGAAAAAAAAAATTATGTTTACATCACTAAATGAATCACTAAACTAATATAAAAAGATATAAGCGAACATAATTTGTTGTTCTTCTTTACATGGTGATACATATGCTTATACATAGATCCATGCTTATATCATTAGAGGGTGATCTAAGACTTTTACATTATAGCCCCATCTAATGGATTTCTATGATGTCTACGACCTAACAACGACTCAGCATGGCCTCTAAGATCACTTCAAACAAAGAGAGTTGCTTTCATTGTTTCATATATTTTTACTATGTTTGATGTCCAATCATGGGGATCTTTGTACAAATACGTGACATCAATAAAAACTATACGTTTATGTGTTATGTATATAATCATCATGGATTGAGTACACATGGAATCAAAACCATGGAAAAAGGTACTGCGAAAAAGATTTACAATCTCTTGTTAATACATATATGTTGGTTCTAGGATTTAGGTTGCTAGACAATATCCAAACAAAGGATCAAACAGGAAGTCGAAGAACCTTGTCTTTCGTGTCAGGTGAGCTTTGATTTTTGAATTCTAGGTTAAAGGAAGAATTGCATATATCCACCCCTCCACTAAAAAACTATATATATCCTCAAAACACAAGTTTCAATGCATAAAGTACAATACTTTTTAAACATGCTTTCAGAAAATACGTAATTTCATAAGTTTAAAGGAAGAAATATGCAATTACCTCTAAATGTCTTTGAGAAAAACTATATACTTTATGCTTTAACCTAGAATTCAAAAATCAAAGCTCACCTGACACGAAAGACAAAGTTTTTCGACTTCCTGTTTGATCCTTTGTTTGGATATTGTCTAGCAACCTAAATCCACCCCTCCACTAAAAAACTATATATATCCTCAAAACACAAGTTTTAATGCATAATGTACAATACTTTTTAAGCATGCTTTCAGAAAATACGTAATTTCATAAGTTTAAAGGAAAAAATATGCAATTACCTCTAAATGTCTTTGAGAAAAACTATATATAGTTTCTTTTTCCTAATTATGTCCATAAGTTTATACACCAAACACAAGACTTATTTTCATATGAATTGGTTCAAAGTTCTTCTAAATGTTTTAATTTCTTCATAAACATTTTGTAAATCAATCAAAAACCTTTAATTTCTAATGTTAGAAACAAAGGAAAATGGGAGTCATGTGTATACTTGTTTATGATTTTAAAGGCGAAAACGATAAACAAATATGCATGGTAATTTTATCTTTATCAAGATATAAAAAAGTTAAGATAATAAAAATGTTCAATTGATGGTATAGATTGTCATAAGTTTAGTCATATATCAACATCAACAAAGGTGAGATCAAACACTTTTAAACATCTAACAGTGTAAAAGAAACCTATAAAAGATTTAATATGTTAAAACATTTTCAATGAAACGTAAATGGTAAACTAACACATTATATTATACTGTATATAAAAACACACTCTTACCTATAGTATTTGTTAAAGTGAGAGGAGGTGCATTACAGCCCAATCACACACCACTTTGTTATCACAACCTAATTAGATGGCATTTTCTTCAACCAAAAACAAACCTTGACAAGCACCATTGAACACCTGTAATCGAATCCCTTACGAAGCTTTATTGTTAACGATGGTGGGTTGTCGACAATGAGGGAGACGATGTAAGAGGATGGGTACAGACATGGGTCAAGAACCAAGAGTTGGTGTTAACGATGAGTTGTAATAGTGATCTGAGAAGGAGGAACAAAAATAGTGACGTGAATGTGAAGAATTGAAGGAATTAAACTGTGGGGTTTGGTGGTCTCCTATGGTGGTGGCGGTGATAGTGGTGGAGAAAAACAAGACGCGAAACAACCCATTTGAATCAAAGAAATTAAAATTGAAGTTAAGGAAACTCTAATTTGGATGTAATGATTTGGTTGTTGGTTTGGGGGGCCCTCTTTTTTTCGTCGGTAGTGTTAAATTTTAGTCCGGTAGTTTAATTTTGATCCAGTAGTGTAAATTTTTATATAAATATCGAGTTCGCCCCCCTAAAAGAATATTAATTTAGCCCCCGCCCCCTTACGATAATGTTCAAGCTTCACCCCTGGTTGTTAGGGATGCTGATTTTTGGTTTGATGAGAGGAGCTTTCATACAATTGAAGCTATGGTGGTTTGAAGGATGAAGAACAAATAATTTATGGATATAAAATGTAATGTTGGGTTCTAAAATATTAACTCTGATTAGCAATGTTATCACAACCGAATCGGACCGGCCGGTCCGACCGGTTCGACCGAGAATCTCGGTCGGGTGTTCGGTCCGGTCTACTATGGTTCGTTTTTGTCTGGTCGAACCGGCTGGTTCGTCCCAAACTGGTGGTCGAACCGGGAAACCGGACCGGTTCAGACCGGATTTTTTTTATGGGTAAAAACGGGGTATTGAGCCATAAATTAGTGTGTTAGATATACAAATGTAGTTAATACATTTATAAATCATATATAAATTACTTATATTTGATTGTATATATAATTATATATATAATATACTATATATATAATTATGACGTCATCCGGTTCTTGAATCCGGTCCAACCGGTCCGACCACCAAACCAATAAGGCGTTCGGTTCGACGTCTGATTCGGTTCGACGTCCGATTCGGTTCTGACAACATTGCTGATTAGGATGCATTCTTCACCATTTTTTATGGAAAATTTGATAGTAATTAACTAATTATTGGTGTAATTAAATACATATTAATACCATCCTTAAATTTTTATTCAACTAAAATACATTATCTAAATTTTATGAAATCCAACAATATAATATCTAACATATTAAATATTAACTTTTTATGTTAGTTTTCAATAAAATATTTATTTTTTATCAGTAAATATTGAAAACCATAAAACACTTGCAAAACATTTTGTATTTATGTTAATCCCACGTGCAATAGATAACCCAAAGCAACATGTAAGTTTTTTTTTAACTTTTCTTTTGTGTGTGTATGGTTTTTTTTTTCTTTTTTTTCTTTTTTTTTTTTTGAGCTGTAGCGATTACCAAATTTTTTTATATCCGTTTCAAAATTTAGTTTTGTTATGAAGTTTCTCGCGCAACGCGCATGTGATTACAACTAGTTTTGTATAAATTAAATTTGTATTTAATATAAACTAAATTTTCTTGAATTTTTTTTGAATGTTATACATGATCTACTTTTAAAAATAATCACACATTACGTAAATGATTTAAAGTCATAAACATTAACTATGGAGTAAATTATTACCAATACGATATCCCCACACTTATATAAAGTTATAAAGTACTAAAATCACATGTTTTCATACCTATACGTTACACCCACACCCGTCTTCGTTATTTCTTTGGAGATATAGCAAAAACCCATATTTTCTTCATTTCACGCTATTAATGTTGTTTCTGAAAAAATATGGGGAAGAAACCATAAACAAATGTCTGAGTGAGATGAGAGGGCAATGGTTTAGTATTTTAGTGATTGTCAACCGTGCTAGGCGATGGTGACGGTGAAACATAACAAGAAGGAGGTAACGGCGGAACCACGTTATGGACTATGGGGTCAAGTGACCCCCTAGTTGTGTGTGTTTTAATTATGATATGTTATACCGAAATATACTTACCCCATAGGTTTTTGTAAGATGATCCCAATGTCCTTCCATAAACAAAAAACCATGTTCCAAACATACTCTAATCAAATTCAGTTATCTCATTTTTGTTTATTATTTATTATTATATAGTGGGTTTCCTTATTAAGTTACTTTCTCACAAGTTTCTTGGACTTTCTTAAGTGAAAATCTAAAGGTGGTGTTGGAGGATGGACGAATCATATAGTATTTTGAATAATTAAAAAAAATATGAAGGAACAATGAAAAAAGAAAGGTAAGATTGGTGCTATAATCAATATGTTTTATTTAGGGCATCCATGCATCTTGATATATATTAGCACACAATTATTTTGATTATTGTATATGTTTTAAGGTATTTATGAGTTAGAATCTTTATATCTATATTTTTAGGGATACGTTTCTTCAATGAAAAAAATTGAATCGCTTGAACGTTAAAAGAGTTGTGATATGTTTCAGTATACAAGCTTTAATGTATGGTGTACAAGTTGAAATCCCTAAAATATAACTTTCAAGCAATGTTTAGACATTCTCATTACCCTATATGTTAATAATTGAGGGAAATGAACAGTGTCGGGGTATTTTAGGAATTTCCTTTCTAAATGACACGCGTCTTACCCTCTGCATTCATTCATGTCTTCTTCCTGTACTTATGTGTGCTTGAAACCAGATGGGTTTCTTGTGTCTTGTGTGGGTTTTTTTTGGGTGTGTTGCTGGTGGTTGGCGGTGGCAAAGGCGACGGTGACGATAGTGGTTTTATCATCTGGTCTTCTCTGTGCCGGTGGTGGTGGGATCTGCGACCGGTCGGCCTCTCCTCTCCGGTTGAGGTGGAGGAGGTGATGGTTTCCTCACCATTTTCGGTTCTATCGGTGGTGGTGGGATCCGCTATCGCTCTGCCTCCCCTCTGTGGTCGAGGTGGAGGAGGTGGTGTTTCCCCACCATGGTCGATAGTGTTGGTGGTCGGCCGCCATTTGGTCTGTCGGCGGCTTGACTTGGAGTCGATGATGGTCTCTCTACTGGAGGGAGCTGAACGGTCATCACTGGCCGTGGGTTTTTCATCACGTTTGTAATAGCGGTGATGACGATGGGGTCTGAGCGGTGGCGACAATGGTGGTGCAACCATTATTGTTGCTGCAGGATCGAATATGTGGGTGGTTTTTTCTCTCTACTCACTGTGAACAACACTCGGCAAGCAGTCTATGAAGAGTTGATCACAATATAACAAGTAACACGCAGTAAGAAAATTAACACAGCAGGTAAATTTTCAAGGTACTTTTATATATTGCTTCTCAACTCAAAGGATTACAAGACACTTGGACTCAAATCGCTTACCTGAAGAGTTACAGGGAGAAGATATATATAATACTACCTACAGCCGGATATACTTTAATACCAGCTGGACACCTCTAACCTTACATCTATACTACAAGACTCTAGGTGAGGTCTTTCAGACATTTTGCCTGAGAGTTGGTAGTCAGGACATGTCCCTGACTTACCTTTTGTCACCAACTAAAGTTGGTAACATGTACTATCATAAAAAGGTGAACAGTAGAATAAAGTATGGTCAACAACATGGCTCTTTAGGAAGATGCCATGCTGTATCAGAGGTCTGCAGCGGACTGTCAGGGACCATACTTTTATCTGCTGGTCATAGCAATGTCTTCCGAAGGATAAAGTACTTCGGAAGAATAACTTCTTCCGAAGGCACTTATACTTCGGAAGACTGCTTCTTCCGAGGCTTGGAGTCTTCTTTATCTTCGGAAGCAGACTTTGTCTTCGGAAGCTCAGACTTTGTCTTCAGCTCTTTCATCAGACTTTGTCTTCGGAAGCTCAGACTTTGTCTTCAGCTCTTTCATCAGATTTTGTCTTCGGAAGCTTTCAGACTTTGTCTTCGGAAGATAGTCTTCAGCTGTTGGCTTCAGCTGTTGGCTTCAGCAGTTGACTTCAGCTTTTGCCTTCAGTAGATATCTTCAGCTGTTCTTCAGACTTTCGGAAGATCTCTTGCTCAGCTTCGGAAGCCTTTGAATGAAGTACCAAAAATGACTATGTGAAGTAGTTTTGGTTGCACCAGCCTTATCATGATCCAACAAACTCCCCCTAGGCTGATGCTACCAAAACTTCACTTCTCTCTTCTTCTCAAAGCTCTCAGTACCAAGGAAAGTAAGTGTTTATCAGTGTCTTCATTCTTTCCTGCTGTGGTGCTGAGAATCTTGTACAGATCTTTGGTGGACAGAACCTCTACTCTGTCACCTTGGATTATGTGTACCCTCTGTTGTGGCCCTCTGAAAAGAGTTAGTTGATGGGAAGTATAGTCATATTCCCATCAAACTATTGGTTTCAATTCAGGACCTTCCACCATTTGTAGAAAGGCTGTGCCTTTGGTGGTTGGTCTTTCCTTGTCTTCCACTCCTTTCAACTTCAACTCTTCTTCAATCTTGGCTCTTCTACTTCGTTCAGCCAAGTGGAGACCGCTGATATGGTTTCTGATGTGTGCAGCAGTCTCAGAGTTGGAGGGATTGGAGAATGGCTTCTCTGCAAGCTCAGCAAGATCAAATCTGCTGAGATGCAGTAGAGAAGTGGCATTAAGCCTGTTGGTTTCACCATTCTCCCTTTTCACAACAAAGTTGTGAGAAGGTTCATCGAACCTCCACTGGATTATTGCATTTCTAGGTCCAGGAGATTGACCAGAAATCATGTTCTCTTTCCTGGTATCCAGTAGAGTCACCAGTCTCCTTCTTAGTCTCTTCTCCTCAGCATTGAGGATATCGGAGTTGAGACCAAGAAGTCTTGCAGCCTGGCCCAAGGTGTCTCTAGGCAACTCAAGAAATTGGCCTAGGGTGAGGGAGCTTGAAGAGTTATCAACATAGGTGATGTTGATAAGCTCTCCCTCACAGGAGATGCTGCTCAAAGTAGTGCAGTTGATGAGCCTCGTCTTGAACTCCTTTATTTCCTCAAAGGAGAGATGTTGAGGAGGCTGAGGGGATGGTCTTGGTGTTTGTTGGGTAGGCTTAGGTTTAGTGGTTTTGGGTTGTGTCTTGGGTTTTAGTATGGGTAGTTTGGGTGGTTGAGGTGATGTGATAGGTTTGGGTAGAGTTGTGGGTTGAGGGGTGAAGGTTTCATCAGTGGGTTCTGTTTTAATGGGAAAAGGGGTTGGTTCTGGTGTGGGTTGTGGCTGTGGTTGAGTAGCTGGGATTGAGACCGTTCCCTGTACCCTCCTGTACATCTCCCTTCTCTTCCCCAGACGGATGTCAGCTTTGATTTCACTGACTATCCGTTGGAGTGTCCTTTCGGACATAGGTCCCACCTGCCTACCAGAGAAGCCATGAGCCCGGAGATAGTCCTTCATCTAGGCTTTGTCATTGGACTTCTTGGTGGCAGTGACCCTCTTCTCTTCCTCCTTCCTCTCCTTTTCCCTCAACTTCTCCCTAGCAGCCTTTTTCCTTTCCTTCTCCATTTGATCCTGCTCTTTATTGTGGAGCAGCAGGATCATGTCATTGTCATATGGAGACAGTTCAGGAAGACTGAATCCTCTTGAGAGTAGGAATTTGATCCTATCCTCTCTCAGCTTCAGGGCTGCCTCCCTTCGCTCTTCATCTTCTTTCTCCAAGGCCAACCTGGCTTCCTTTTCTTGTTGTAGCCTGGTTGACCTCTCCAAAGTCACCAACTCCTCTAGTGGTAGCAGGAGTATCTCCTCATTGGCAGCTCCTAGACTGATGAGCTGGTCAATGAGTGTTGTTCTTCTCTTTTGGTTGATTTCTTTCTGATTGGCTGCAGCTGCCTTAGAACTAGCAGCTAGTAGCTTTTCAGTAGGAAACCTACCTTTCTTTTTGGCCTTCTCAATCCTCTCCTCCTCCTGAATCTCTTCCGCAGTCAATTTTCGTTTTCCTTTGTCTTTGCAGTGCTTGACTGTGGTGGTTCTTGGATGGAGGGTTGTGATTGAGAGAGAAGTTCAGCTGGTGTTTGGGTTGGAGAAATATCAGAATTGTCCTCCCTGCTCACCTCAGATGCTATTTCAGCAATAACATCTGTGATGGTCAGTTCCTCGGACATCTTAAATAAGCCTTCCGCAGCTTCTATTTCGGCTTCGGAAGATTTTTCTTGTTCTTCCGAGGCTTCCATGTAAGCTTCGGAAGCTTCAGCTAGAGCTTCGGAAGATGAGACTGCTGCAGGTTCTGTCCCAACTGTTTCAGTTGCTGGGCCATCAGTCCCCATTTCCCCTTCGAAGCTAATCTCGGGTTCCATGTGGACCTTAGGTTGACCAACTTCTTCCACAGTAGTAGAAGGTGCACAGTCTTTGAAGCTCCTCAGCCCCAAAGTATATGAGTGTGGTGTCGGGGCTGGGCTGTTCTAGGGATGATCTCAATACAAACTTTGTGAAAAGTCTGTAGAGATCTTGAAGCATCTTTGAGTCAATCTCTAGAAAGGATTGAGATGACTCAGGTAGTGTGATGAGTTGGGAAGTTAGAGATTTGGTCTGTGGTTCCTCAAGTGTTTGTCTCTAAACTTTCTCCCCCTTTTTGGTAGCATCATCTTGAGAGCTAGATGAGCTAGAGGAAGAAGTCATTGAGACCTGAGTTGGTACATGCCTAACAGACCTCTCCGTCTGTTTTTCAGCTAGTTTAGCCTTGAGAGTGTTAATCTCAAGTTGCTGAGTGGCAGTCCTTGATTCTAAGATCCTCACCTGTGATTCCAGGTTGGAGACCTTAGAAAGTAAGTACTGAAGTGTTAGTTGCATACTTCCCTCATCTTCATGAGAAGAATCACGGGGAGATGAGATAACATACCTAGTATGCTCAGTCTCACCACCAGATGTGGCTTCTTGGCACCCTGGTTTCCTTTGCTCAAAGTCATCTCTTTCAGAGATGTCTATGGGCAAAGTTGCCGTAGACTCAGTCCTAATTATGTTACCACTGTCCTGAGAGCTCAATGAGAGACTCTGAGTAGTGGCAGCTGAGCCTACATGAGTCCCCTCCACATCAGTGGGACTCACCTCAGTAATTGGCTTCTGATGGGGGCTAGAGACAAGGGATCCCTCTTGGCTCTGTTGATCTTTCAGAGGGTGTTGTAGATCAACTTCATGGCCATGGAGAGATGTAATCTCTTCATCAGTGCGGAGTAAAAGGTCAGTGAAAGAGAGGGTGGTTAGTCCTACTGACCCGGGACCTTGATCAATGTCTACAGGCATTGAGCCTATGGTGGGGCTGTCCCTAGAAGGCTGCACAGGGGAGTGTAGAGACTCACCCTGTGGGCTTAAGGCTTGGGTTTCGGGCTCAGGGGTTTGAGACTGAGGAGGCTCAAAACCCACGTTGAGGTCAATTGTGAAGGATGGTGTGACCTCGGACTGAGTGGGAGCCCATGATTCCACTCTAGCCCTTTGGGTGTGAACAGGAGGAGCTTGTTCAATCAGAGTAGAGTGAACAAGGGTTCGTTTTGGACGTCTCTAATATGTAGCTTTGATGGGTAAAGAAGGTTTTGGCATTATGGTGGATGTTGCTGGTGTGGGTTCATCACCTGTGGGGATAACAGGGATGTCACCAGGAGCTATGCGCTCAGTCATCTCTGGAGGTAGTGGAGTGTACCTTCCAGTGAAGTTGGCGGACATCTTCTTCAGTATCTTGAAGATGGTAGGTCTCACTTGTGGAACAGTAAGAGCAGCTGCGCAGACAAGCTTGCTCGGTTCCATCTCATAGTTGATTATGTGTTGAATAAATCGGGGATATATGAAGAATGTATCCCTGCTCAGATTTCCGATAAGGTTGGTCAACACAAATCGTGAGTAGTTGAAGCGAATACCTCTCACCAACCCATGAACTAGGCATCCTAGTTCATATGGGATTTGATCCCAACCCCCTGATTTGTTGGAGAGGCAATGCAGGATAATATGCAGCAGGAACTTCCAATGGTAAGAGAAATTGAACTTGTACACGGTTGATCTGCTGACATCTCCTCCATATCCCATGAGGATATAAGTGCCTTCCAAGTCTTCCTTGGGGAACTCAGTAGGAGCCTCATCATCATGAAGCTCAAGATGCTCCCTGATGAGTTGTTCAGTGATGACCAACTCTTGGCCACAAATGCGGGTTCTCAGGACTCAAACCCCATTCAGAACTGCAGTTTCACCGTTACTCCAGAATTCGGACATATGGTTGGAGTATACGGTGGGGTTAACTGTAAGAGCAGTGAGGTATGTGGATTCGGCAAGAAATGTGATGATTTGGGTGAAGTCGGCATCCCTTGACGAATCAAGTAATGCGACTTGGTTGTGCTGAGGGTTTAGCGCCATTGAAGAAAAGGTAAGCTTGAAATTTGGGTGAAATTGAAGGTTTGACAGTGAAGGGAATAGTTAGGGCTGTAAAGTGGTAAAAGAAGATAAAATTGATCAGTCAAGATTATTTAAAAAGGGTGAATTGTGGTAGTGGTGGTAATAGGGTAACTGTTTTGGGGTTACTGTGGGTGGTATGGTGGTTTACGGCGGAGAAATGATAGTGGCAGCAAGGATAATTTTAAATAATCTGACCATCAACAAAATCTTTACTTTTTACAGAGTGGGGCCCAAAAGATATCCGTTACATATAAAACCTTTACTTCCGAGGGTAAAACATTTCCGAAGGTAATTTTCTTCCGAAGGCAATTTCTCTTCCGAAGCATGATATTGCTTCCGAAGGTAAAATTGTCCTTTGAAGGCACTTTATCTTCCGAAGCAAGGCATTGCTTCCGAAGGTAAAGTTGTCTTTCCGAATGGAGAGTTGTATAAGTTTCGGAAGTAGATCTGATGTAAGATCAATCGCTTCTTCCGAGACCAAAAACTCTTCCGAGAAGAAAATTTCCATTAAGGAATTTGGCTTCGGAAGATATTCAAGAATATCTTCCGATAGTTAATTCCTCTTCGGAAGAAATTTACACTTGGAATAATTTAAAGATCTTTTGTAACTGGGCTTAAATTGTATTGACACAAGACTTTACATATTAAAAAGGTTTTCAAAAGAGGTAGTTATTCAATGTTTATCATCCCAATTGCTGATATGAGATACTTAAATCTTTGTTCATCAAATGCCTTTGTGAACAAATCAGCATATTGTTCATTTGAGTCAACTTTGATTAACTTTATCAGCTGTTTCTCATGAATATCTATAATGAAATGATACCTGATATCAATATGCTTTGTCTTGGAGTGCTTCACCGGATTTTCAGTAATGGAGATAGCACTGTTGTTGTCAATATGGATAGGAGTAGTCATGAAGTTGAATCCATAGTCTAACATCTGATTTTGAATCCATAGCAGTTGAGCACAGCAGCTAGCAGCAGCAATGTATTCAGCTTCAGCAGTTGATGTAGAGACACAGGATTGTTTCTTGCATTACCATGAGATAATCCTTCCACCAAGAAATTGACATCCTCCTGATGTTGATTTCTTGTCAATGTTGCAGCCACCATAGTCACTGTCAGAGTATCCATAGAGATTGAAATCACTATTTCTTGGATACCAGAGTCCTAGTTTAGGTGCTCCTTTGAGGTATCTGAGGATTCTCTTTGCACCAGCTAGGTGAGACACCTTTGGAGCAGCCTGATATCTTGCACAAATGCATGTGGCAAACATGATATCTGGTCTACTGGCAGTGAGATACATCAGAGAACCAATGATTACTCTATACTGATGTTGATCAGTATCCTCCCCCTCAAGGTCATGGCAAAGATTATGGTTTCTAGGTATGGGTGTCTTGGCTGATTTACAATCCTTCATTTCAAATCTATCTAAAATGTCTGAGACATACTTAGATTGACTGATGAAGAACCCTTCCTTCATCTGTTTCACCTGAATTCCAAGGAAAAAGTCCATTTTTCCCATGGAACTCATCTCAAACTTCTGCTTCATTATGCTTTCAAAGTCCTTGCACATTTGGTCGTTTGAAGAACCAAATATGATGTCATCAACATAGACTTGTACAAGCAAAATGTCTTCTCCACTCTTTCTGATGAAAAGAGTCTTGTCGATGGTACCTCTAGTGTATCCATTCTTCAGGAGAAACGGAGACAAGGTCTCATACCACAGCCTAGGTGCTTGGTGCAGCCCATATAGAGCTTTATCCAGTTTGCACACGTAGTTGGGGTGCTGTGGGTCTTCAAATCCTGGAGGTTGACATACATAGATTTCCCTATCTATATCCCCATATAGAAAAGCACACTTGACATCGAGTTGGTAGACTATGAAGTTCTTGGATGCAGCATAAGCAAGGAAGATCCTAACTGCCTCAAGTCTTGCAACAGGTGCAAAGACATCAGTATAATCGATTCCTTCCTCCTGGGTGTATCCTTGAACTACTAGCCTTGCCTTGTTCTTGATAATCAGGCCTCTATCATCTTTCTTGTTCCTGAACACCCATTTAGTGCCTATGGGTACTTGACCAGATGGTAGTAGGCATAGATTCCAGACCTTTTGTCTTCTGAATTGAAGCAGCTCCTCCTGCATCGATTCAACCCAACTACTATCCTTTAAGGCATCTTCTACCTTCTTTGGTTCCATCTGAGACAAGAAGCATGAGTACAAGCAGACATTCCCATGATGAGTTTGTCCTCTTGTTCTCACACCCTCAGAGACATTCCCTATGATGTTCTCAGTTGGATGAGTGTTGTGAATCCTAAGACGAGGAATCACTTCCAGTTGCAGAGATAAGTCTAGGTTAGACATATTCTGATCAGGAGCTGGATCACTCTGTCCAACTGCTGTTTCAAAGTCATTCAATGAGGACTGATTGAATGATTGAGAAACATCATCAATGGTTGGTTGTGAAGTAGGATTAACAGTTGCCTGTTCCTTCAGAATACTACTTCCCTCAACCTGGTGTTGTAATGGATCACCTGAAGAACTTTAAGGTTGATCATGTGATTCACTTGTTGAAGCTTCATTATTCCTGGAGATAGTTACACTATCAGATCTGTGAGTGGTTGAAGCTTGTTGCCTTTCAGCTCTTGGAGAATTTGGAAGAGGTCTGGGAAGCTCAAACAGTTGTCTTGCATCAGCATCAGCATTCTCTTGAGCACCTGTTCCAGCTGAAACATTCTCACAAGATGGTTTAGAATAGTTTGGAAACAATTCTAAATCAAAGATATACTCAGGTCCATTCCCCCTAACACAAGGAGTGTGCTCATTAACAACTATATTGGATGATTCCTCAAATTGTTGATTCTTGATATTGTATACTCTATAAGCTTTAGATCTAGAAGAGTATCCAATAAAGATAGCATCATCCGACTTCTCAACGAACTTTGCTAAGTTGTCATTTGTGTTAAGTATGGTACACCTGCAGCCAAAGGACCTTAGAAAGCCAATGAACGGTGGCCTCTTGTTCCATAATTCATAAGGGGTTTTTCCATGGGGCTTAACTACAAGAACCCTGTTCTGCACATAGCATGCAGTGCTGACTGCCTCTGCCCAGAATGTTAGAGGCAGCTTTGAATCAGCTAACATGGTCCGAGCAGCCTCAATAAGTGTCCTGTTCCTCCTCTCAGCAACACCGTTTTGTTGAGGAGTTCTGGGAGCACTGTATTTTCTGGCAATCCCTTTTGAGTCACAGAATGAGTCAAGAACGAAGTTCTTAAACTCAGTCCCTTGATCACTTCTAATGATCTTAACCTTGTGATCAATTTGATTTTCTATTTTAAGAATAAAAGATTTTAAAGTTTCAGCAGTTTCATCTTTACTTCTTAAAAAGAATACCCATGTAAATCTTGTAAAATCATCAACTATCACAAGGCAGTATGATTTCCTTCCAATGCTCATTATACTTGTGGGTCCAAAGAGATCCATGTGCAATAAGTGTAATGGAGTAGTGATAGAGTTAACACATTTGGATTTATGAGATGATCTGTGTTGTTTCCCTTTCAGGCATGCAACACAGTTATCTTTGCAGAAAAATTCCTTTTTAGGCAAACCATGTACCAAGTTATTTTTAGCCAATTTATTCATTGTTTTAAAATTCACATGACACATGCGTTTATGCCATAGTGTTGACTCATCACTATCAGCTTTGGAAAGAAAGCATGATACTTCACCCATAGGAGAAGCATTGTTCATGTCCAGCTTGTACATATCCCCTTTCCTGGGAGATCTAAGAAGCACCAATTCCGGAGGAATTGTCATCCCTGGTTTGAGGATAATGCACTCATGTTCTGTGAAGAGCATCTGATCCTTCTGATCACAGAATTGAGAAACACTTAACAGATTATGTTCAAGCTGTTTGACAAAGTGAACTTTGTCAATGTTTATTCTGCCATTGGATATACTTCCTCTCCCCGAAATATATCCTCCGGCCTCACCTCCAAATTAGACAGGCCCTCCATCAAAGTTCTGGAATTGTTGAAGGAGAGATCTGTTCCCTGTCATGTGCCTGGAGCATCCACTATCTACAATCCAGACATTGTTGTTCTTGTCAAATGGACGTCCCTGCACATAAGATGAGATGGTTAGTTTCTTCTGAGATGGTTTCAAGGGAGCCTTCTTGTTCTTCCGAACCTTAGAAGGTTTGGCTTCCGAAGCCATTTTCCCTTCGGAAGAAGTAGTTTCTTCCGAAAGCAACTTGGCTTCCGAGACCAACTTTCCCTTTTTCATCATTTGGACCTTTTGAAGTGGTCCAACTGAGAAACCTTCTCTGACTCCTTCTTTTCTAACATTATTTGCATAATGTGTGCTTGCTGGATTGTAGTAACAATCTTTAGCCATGTGGTTGTGCAGACCACACATTATGCAGGCAATGTTAGTCTTCTGGGAACTTGCAGGTTGCTGTTTCTTGGGTTTCTTCTCTTCATCAGCAACTTTCCCGTTCAACTTTTGATCCTTCAGTAGGACAGGAGTGCTGGTATTACACTCCTTTCCTAAATCAGAAGTACCTACCACTTGAAATCCGGCAGAAATGAAGACACCCTTTTGCTTTGGGTCGATCTTAAGCTTGGACTCTGCAACCTTCTTGGCAATCCTTCTAGCAGCTTTAGCTCTGCTTCTTCTTGCCTTGGTGGTTAGGATTTGGTCTTCACAGGTGGGGATGAGTGTATCCTCCTGTTTCTCCCCTGTGGTGGCTACTATTTTTGCCTCATCCTTTAGTTCCAACGGAGAAGGGTCAGCAGTTGGAACCTCTTGCTCTTCAGTACCACATCTAGGTAGTCTAATAGACTCATAAGAGTGTGGTGGAGCTATTTCATTGGTTCCCAACCCTTCTTTGTTTTGATAAAACATTTGGAATGAGAGGTTGATGCAAGAATAGTTTGGAAGCTTTGCTCAGCAATAGCTTGCTTCCTGGCCTGAGCCTCAGCTGTGACCAACTGGGCTTGAACCTCAGACAGTTTGGATATCAGATCTTTAATTTGAGTCTTATAATTAGTCTTTTCATGCTTTAAGAGAGACACAGTTTTCTCTAACTCCTCAATTTTCTTTTGATAGTCAGATTCAGCTCTCTTAAAATCAGATTTTAGCACATTTAAAGACTCAACCTCAGATCTGATTCCGAAATGTAATCCTTATAAAGTTTAACTTTAGCAATACAGGCAGCAGTACAAAGATGTTCATATACCTGATCATCATCTGTTCCGGCCATGAGTGCTTGAGCAGGAGTCACATCCTGTACCATGAAGCTCCAGTCAACTTCTTGAGCCACAGCAGCTGTTTCAGTTGACTTCTCTTCATGTTTGAAGCAGTGGGATGTGTGGAGGCCTGTGGGGTTCCCGGGTTGTTCTTGGGAGCCTTGCATTCCCTAGCAAAGTGACCAAGTTGGTTGCAGTTTTAACACTTTGCTTTGCTTTTGTCAAACCCAAACCTGCTGTTGACTGGGTTTTGAGGGAATTGCCTTCCAGTTCTCTTGAAGAACTTCTTCGCTCTATAAGTTAAAAGAGCCATCTGCTGGACAATATCCATATACTCCACATCATCTGGACTGAAGCACTCAAAATCATCAAAGCAGTATTGAAAATCACCAGTGTGTCCACTTCCAGAGACAAAGGCACAACTATCCTGAGAAGAGTTGTGTTGAACCTTTTGAGACTTTGGAGTCTCAGGTAGAGTAATGTAAGGTCCGTTATGTGAGTTGTCAGGGTAACATAGCAACTGATGTTGTGGTTCTATGGTTTCCCTTTCAACCACATGAAGGGCTAAACTCTGTTGGTTATTGGAGTGACCAGAGGAGTTCTGCATGTTCATCTCCATCTGGAATGCACTTAGGATACCATACAACTCTGTCAGAGTAAGAGTCTTAAGGTCCGAAGTTCTCTTGATTACAACACAGTAATGTATCCATAGTTTAGGAAGTGAAGACATGAACTTCCTAACTATGTCTCTGTTCTCAAGAGCAACTCCAATATCCTCCAGAGTATCTACTAGCTCAACATACCTGAAGTATTGTTGAGTCAAGGTCTCACCGGCCTTGAAAGTAAAGTTCTCAAACTGTTGCTTCAAGAGATCCTTCTTATTCTCTTGGGTTTCCTTGGATCCTTCATACATCAGCTTCAGTGCTTCCCATAAATCTTTGGCAGTTTTGCACTTCTTGAAGCGTCTGTAGACGGAGTTGGGGAGAGCAGTTTGGAGAGAAGTCATAGCCCTTTGATCCAGCTCTATTCTCTTCCTGTCTTCTTCTGAGTAATCATCAACATCTTTGGAATGATGCGATTACCAGTGGCAGAAGTGGTGCTTGGTATGAAAGGACCATTGACAATGGAGTCCCACATCCTTGAATCTTGACACTTGATGAAGCCTTCCATTCTGATACACCATGTGTCAAAGTCTTCAGGGGTGATCAGTGGGGACTTGGTCATGGTACCAGTTTCCATATCAGCCTTAGAGAGAGCAGCCATTTGAGTGAGTGGTTTGTAGTGAGGAATGAAAAACAGGTTGATTTGGATGGTAAGATCTCACAATCAAGAGCCTGGAGCTCTGATACCAATTGCAGGATCGAATATGTGGGTGGTTTTTCTCTCTACTCACTGTGAACAACACTCGGCAAGCAGTCTATGAAGAGTTGATCACAATATAACAAGTAACACGCAGTAAGAAAATTAACACAACAGGTAAATTTTCAAGGTACTTTTATATATTGCTTCTCAACTCAAAGGATTACAAGACACTTGGACTCAAATCGCTTACCTGAAGAGTTACAGGGAGAAGATATATATAATACTACCTACAGCCGGATATACTTTGATACCAGCTGGACACCTCTAACCTTACATCTATACTACAAGACTCTAGGTGAGGTCTTTCAGACATTTTGCCTGAGAGTTGGTAGTCAGAACATGTCCCTGACTTACCTTTTGTCACCAACTAAAGTTGGTAACATGTACTATCATAAAAAGGTGAACAGTAGAATAAAGTATGGTCAACAACATAGCTCTTTAGGAAGATGCCATGCTGTATCAGAGGTCTGCAGCGGACTGTCAGGGACCATACTTTTATCTGCTGGTTATAGCAATGTCTTCCGAAGGATAAAGTACTTCGGAAGAATAACTTCTTCCGAAGGCACTTATACTTCGGAAGACTGCTTCTTCCGAGGCTTGGAGTCTTCTTTGTCTTTGGAAGCAGACTTTGTCTTCGGAAGCTCAGACTTTGTCTTCAGCTCTTTCATCAGACTTTGTCTTCGAAAGCTCAGACTTTGTCTTCAGCTCTTTCATCAGATTTTGTCTTCGGAAGCTTTCAGACTTTGTCTTCGGAAGATAGTCTTCAGCTGTTGGCTTCAGCTGTTGTCTTCAGCAGTTGACTTCAGCTTTTGCCTTCAGTAGATATCTTCAGCTGTTCTTCAGACTTTCGGAAGATCTTTTGCTCAGCTTCGGAAGCCTTTGAATGAAGTACCAAAAATGACTATGTGAAGTAGTTTTGGTTGCACCAGCCTTATCATGATCCAACAGTTGCCCCTTTTCTTCGCTTACTTCCGTAACCCATTTAGGAATTTCAAATCTACAGTGGGGTCCTGTCAACGACTATGGTGCGGACACCATTGTAGTCCATTTGTTATTGTACCCTGATTGATGTTGTGGCTATGTCGGTGTCCCATCCCCTTTGTCTGGTTCTTGCTTTGCTGATTTGTTGTTCTCTATCATGGGTTACCACTCACAGTGGTATCGTGGGTTACCACTCACAGTGGTATCGTGGGTTACCACTCACAGTGGTTTCGTGACTCTTGTTGTATAATCGGCTTATACATGTGGTTGGGTATGTGTAATTCATCGATGGAATGTGTCGGTGATGATGATGAACACCTCATATGAGACTTGGCTTTGGCTTAATGTTTATCATTGGTTTCTTTGTTCTCTTTTTGATTTGTCACTAATATGTTCCGAGGGCTGGCGATGATGATAAAAAGTAGGTGTGACTTTATTGTTTTGGCGTGGCAAATGACAATTTGCAGCCACAACGAGCACACATTCTGAGCCTTATGATCAGCTTATGCATGTGGTTGGGTATGTTTAATTTATCGATGGAATGTGTCGATGATGATAAGGAACACCTCATTTGAGACTTGGCTTTGGTTTAATGTTTATCACTGCTTTCTTTGTTCTCTTTTTGGTTTGTTAATAATATGTTCCGAGGGTTGGCGATGATGATAAAAGCAAGTGTGGCTTTGTTGTTTTAGCGCGGCAAATGACAATTTGCAGCCACAAAGAGCACACATTCTGAGCCTTATGATCACCACTGCGTGGTAAGAGGCGCAACGCGCCGGTGGTTATCTACCTAGTTTTATCTAATTTCCAAGAAAATTCAATTAAAAAAACTTATTTTTCTATATTCATGAATTTAGGAATCTAAATTATTCTGTGACCGATCCTACCCGAACATAAAAAAATCCTAGTTCCGCCACTGAAAAAAAGGAAAGGGACGATGCTGTGGCGGGGGTTTCACTTGTGGAATATGATAGGAAGGTGTGGAGAGATGTTTGAATTCAACATCAGTGACAACGAAGTGGTGTGGTAGGTGTAGCAACTACGATCGTAATGATGTAATGTGGTTAGGATTCGCTAAAGAGATGGAGGGTGCAATCAGTGAGGTTGTAGACCACTTCAAGTGGAGGGCTAAGGTTATAATAATTATAAGGGTAAATTACAAATTATATTCTTTATTAATATATGAAATTACATAGTATGTTCTTTAGTTTTAATAGTTACATATCATGTCCTTTTATTAAAAGATTTTGCATACATATTATCCTTTAAACTAACTATCATTTAATTGTACAATTAACTCAGTTATATACCCTCTCACATGAGGCTATTTTTATCATTTTTTCACTTCTAATATATTAAAAATTTTATAAAAAATCAAAATTTTAAATGAAAAAAGAAAATTAAAAAATATCAGATCGTTAGGTAAGTCGATGAAATCAATCACTCTTGGTGTGTGTTCATTCGACCAATCGTCAAAACTTTTAATTACAACAACCTCCAATAACATTTACTAAAGTAAGAAGTCTAAGTCACAAATCATTTAGAAGGTTGAAAAATCATCAATAAACACCAAAAAATACATGTTAATACTTTATAAAATACTCACACCAACAAATAATGAAAAATTAATAAGGAACAAAAACTTGGAGATTACCTGTGATTCTTTGAAATGCTTATATAATTGCAAAAGTAAAAAATAAACTCTTAGTCGCTCGTTAATCACAAAAACAGCATAACCCAAAAATTCAAAGAGCAACGAAATACATAAAGTGAATTAGAGATTTTAATCTTACCATCATTGTTTGTTCGAGTTCAAGGGGTTTCAATGGTGTGTGAGATGTTATAGGTGATGAAGATGACCAGTATTAGGCTATCAAATAAGGGGGATGATGGATTTAATGGTATGGAACGTAAGAGGAACGTGGATTCACTGACTTACCAACGGTCCAATATCTTTTAATTTTAATTTTCATATAAAGTAGTTAATTTTTTATTTGTTTAGTATATTAGATGTGGAAAGAAAATGATAAAAATGCACCTCATGTGAGAGACGTAACTGAGTTAACTGTATATTTAACTGAAAGTTAATGTAAATGACAATAGGTGTGCACATATTTAAAAAAAAAAAGGACATTGGATGTAATTGTTAAAACTAATGAACATACCATATATTTTCGTGTATTAATAAATGACACAATTTGTAATTTACTCTAATTATAACTATTATTTATTATTAATGATAATTATGTCCATAAATGCCTATGTAAGTATTCTTAAATATATAATACTCACTACTTGAAACAATGTAATTTTATCTTTTTCATAAATGTTTAACTGAAAAATTAATGTGGTAGAGTTAATTAAGACGGTTAGAAAATGATAGAAAAAAAGATTAATTTTTAAAATATTCAAAGTAAAAAACATTATATCAACTAAGGGGCTGTTTGGTAGCCTCTTAATCAGGCTCTTAATGGTTCAGATGTTTGAACGGTTTAACACTTAATGGTTCAGACTGTTTGTTTCGCGAGCAAATATCTGAATGATTCAGACATTTGCCTCTGAATGGTTAAACATTATAGTAATTCTGAATGATTAAGGGCAGACATTTGCCTTTGAATAGGTAAGCGATATACTAGCTCTTCATGATTCAGATCTCTTAATGGTTTAAATCTCTTATTGATTCAGTATTTAATCATTCAGATATTAGCAAACAGTCCCTAAATCAACGAGAAACAAATGAAGTTTACTGTAAATAAAATTTCCAATTTAACCCAAATTACTCAATCACACATTTCACACCCATACAGTACACACACTCGTCTTCACTCTTTCTTCGGAAATACAGCACAAAAACCCCTCTTTCTCCGTTTCACACTGTAAATGTGGTTTTTGCAAAGATTGAGATGTAAAGTGAATATGGAGTCATCTGAAGCAAAATCACAGCTTGATTATCAACCACAACATCCAGATTCACAGTTGCAGTCCGATCCATCAATTGACAATGATAATCTAGTTCAAGTTCTCGCTCAAGACATAGAAAACCTAGTGTTATCATGCAAAGATGAGGTCATTGATCGATGTATCCAGGGGAAATCCGTTGTAATAGATGATGTAAATCAAGTGAATGAAGCGGTAGATGAGGATCCGAAGGAATGTAGGGGTTTAGAAGATCGAGAAGCTGGTGAGAGTGAGATAGGATGTGAAAATCAGGTGGAAGAAGCTGTTGATGTTGATGATAAGAGAGTTTATGAGCATAAGGATGAAGATTTGAAGGAAAAACACGAGGTAGAGATCGAGGATGGAGATGTGAGTAGTGAAATTGGGGGTTGTGAGGATGATGATGAACATGTTGAAGATCTGAGCGAAAATGCTGGTGGAGATGGATGGAATGAAGGATCAGTGAGTGTTGCAGATGATGGTCAATCGAGAGGTTATCATTATCCATTGAGATTAGATGCTGAGGATTGTTCGTTTTACATGAGGACAGGGACGTGTAAGTATGGATCGAATTGCAAGTTCAATCACCCTATCAGAAGGAAAACTCAGGTTTATTTTTAACAATTAGATCATGTTTTAAAGTGTAACACTATATGTTGATTAGGTTATTAGTTGCATATGGTAGTTAAATATTCAAGAAAACCTTGCATTGAATCTTAGCAACTATTTAGTTATTGAAAATAACTTGTTTTTTAGCAGCCTGCGAAGGAGACGAAGAAGCAAAAGGAAGAGAATGTTGAGAGGCGTGGGCAGACCGAGTGCAAGGTATTTGCTATCATTGTTTGTGTACAATCTCTATTGATTCAGGTGCATTGTTGTACAGTTTAATTGGTTTGGGTCTTCACTAATCACAATTGTTTATTGTCACAGTTTAGGACTAGTAACAAGTTTATACATCCATATGTTATGATAATGCTTGATTTACTTATGTGCTTAAGTTATATAACTGATGCCATATGGTAAGCTGTCATCTGTGGTCCTTTTTGGCTGACGGAACGCTCACCTTGATTGTGATTAGGATTCTATGAACTTCTGCCTCCTGATTGTATAGCTGATCATAATGGTTTATTGAGTTGATACAATTGTCTGTTTATGCCTTTGCACCTTTTTACACATTTGACTTGAGTTTACTGCAGTATCATGCATCTTCCGCGGGCTGCAAGCATGGAAAAGCTTGCAAATTCAATCATGGAAGAGGGAAGAGTGTTAAAACACCAGTGTTAGAGTACAACTTTCTGGGCCTGCCAATCCGACCGGTATTAAACAATTTGCAATTGTAATTATATTTAAGATGCCATTGTTTGTTCTCTGATTAAGCTTTTTGCAGGGAGAGAAAGAATGTCCTTATTACATGCGTAACGGTTCATGCAAATACGGGCCAAGCTGTAGGTTTAATCATCCAGATCCTACTGCAGTTGGAGGTGATGATGCTCCCACATCTTATGTTAATGAAGGACCTCTTCCATTACAACCTGCACCCCAACTAAATATTCCTAATATGCCTTCATGGTCAGCCCCAAGAACACCAGACCCCACCGCCCCGTTTGTACCAATGATGTACCCACCAGCCCAAAACATGCCCCCACCAAGTCCCAGTTGGAATGGTTATCAGGTAAATGGCTAGATTAATCGGGTTATCTAGTAAAATGCATTCTTTCAATCCATAATCCCCTAAATAATAAACTTATTTTCTAACCTTTATTTATGGTTGTGACTTGGTTAGGCTCCTGCTCCAGTTCCTGCTCATTCATACCCGAGTTCAGAGCAGGGCCTACCGATACCACCGGCTTTTTTCCTCAACAATCCACCAAGTGATGCCAACATGTACACACATCATCAACAGCCTATGTTAGTTTCAGAGTATCCTGAGAGACCAGGTCAACCTGATTGCAGCTACTTTATGAAAACCGGAGACTGCAAATTCCGGGCCTCATGCAAATTCAACCATCCTCGGAGTCGATCCACCGGAACTTTAAAAGTAAGTTCATCTCCATATTGCCTTTACGTTATTCTGAACCAGTTTAGACTGCAATAAGCCAATAATAATGCATATTGCTTGAATAATGCAGTTTCTTAGTTTACACAAACAAGTGGCATATCAACATCCTTTATAAATTGGTTGATTTGGGCTTTGTTACTAATAGGTCACATAAAAAACTTAACTAAAAGGGAATGGAATTGGTCATACAGGTTGAAAGTCACCCGAAGTCTTTTTATTGTTGTTAATAGATACAAACTCCAAACTCGTCTTATTTATTCAAAGAATGAGTAATAATCTTGTCTGTAGTCAGAATTTACCCATTAGGTATTGATATGGTTTTTTTAAGGAAAAATTTTACAGAATAGTAAGCAAGTTTTAAAAATGTTCAATTAGGTTACTCATATTTTTATTTGTTCCAATAAGGTCACTAATATTTTTATTTGTTCCAATCATATCACTAAAGTTTTAGGAGTGTTCCAAATAGGTCACTCGTATTTTTTTAAATAATTCACAATTTTTTAAATAATTCGACTTTTCATATTTTTTAAAATTTAAGTATTTCAATTTTTTGAAGTATATTTTGCAATTTATGGATAACCTGATTAGAAAAATTTTAAAACTTTAGTGACTTGATTGAGACAAAAAAAATTGAGTGACCTCATTAGAATAATATTTAACAAAGTTATTTCTTTCTTAAAAGACAAAATATTGTTTGTAAGACAACTTGACCCAGGCCTGGCCAGGGCCATTTTTTGATCTGTATGCAAAGTGACCTCACAACGCGAAACACTGCCATCTCGCCACCATGACCCGTACTTGCATGTCCCATGCTTATGAAAACAAGATTATGGTTCGAATTACCTATTTCATATTAAGGAAAACCGAACCGTAAAAATGGAAAAAAAATATGAACCCTTCATTTGTTTGTCTTTATGTGCATTAACATTTGCTAACTTGTTATTTTCCTTACAAAAAATAAAATGCAGGATCAGAATATTTGCACTTACTTCAGTAAGCATGGGACATCCAAGTACGGGTCAGCTTGTAAATACGATCATCCAGTAAATTATAACAACAATTCAAACCGTGCAGGCGAGGGGTATTGATGGGTCAAACGGGCCCCCGGCATATGATACAGCAATCCGCGTGATCAAGTGGTGTTCTTTGCCATCCTCGGATGCGAGTTTAAGGTGTTTTACATGGTTTTGGCTCTGATTTTGTTGGAGGGTATTTAGAAAATTGGAACTATATCAGGATATGTTTAAGTTATTTTCATAGTGAGTCTTATACTGCTGCAGTCTATGCTTTTGTTTGAGCCAATGACTGTATTGCCGTTTGAGTATTCAGTGACATACAAATGGGCTATTAGATACTAGATTTCAGGGCAAATGTGGAAAATCCGGACTTTCGTTGAACTTGCATTAAAGATATTATACTTTATTCTTATATATTCAAGTTATTAAACTTGCAAAAATCAGAGAAAAGGTTCTTTATGTGCTTAAAGATTTATATACATTTCACTGGTATTAATGAAATCGATTATTAGTTTGCTATAAATTTGTATACAAAAACTTGTAAAGATTGTTGACACTTGGTTTGGTATTGATACATATACCAAAAAGTTAATACTGATAACAAGTCTCTTGATTTGTGTTGTAAGCCTTGTTGTTATGTGTTACAAGTCTTGCAAAACGATCGAGTCACGTAGTTTGTCATATCAAGATTGGATTACAATGAGTCATTAACATTATCAGTTTGACTTGGATTTGGTTTAAATGGATTTAGTTTGAAACAAATAGTCTCGGGTAACTACTTGTATAAGATTGGGTTAAAACGTCAAATGGACTCTGTTTGAAACAAGCTTGGGTTAAAACATCAATGGACTCTGTTTGAAACGGTCGTTTTATAAAACCACCCACTATGATAACTCTCTCAATAGGTAGGTCATGAGAAGAATTAAAATAATAATAATAAGAGTAAATTACCATTTGCATCCCTGTCGTTTGTTCATTCTAACCACTTGCATTCTTACGGTTTTAAAATTGTCATCTAACCCCTAACGTTTCATTTTTATATCCATTTGCATCCAAAACCCTAACACCGTTAGTTATTCCGTTAATTTTTTTATAAAAAGACTAAAATGCCTCTAAGAATTAAAAATAAAAATAAAAATAATTATAGGACCACCTACATCTTATTCTTCTTTGACCACCACAAACACAAACCTACATCCACCACCACCCATCAACACCACAACCCATCGACACCACCCACCACCCATCAACACCACAACCCATCGACACCACAACCCATCGACACCACCCTCCACCCACCACTCATCGACGACACTAGCCATCAACACCATGAACACCACAACCCACTCCACCATCGACCTGCACACATCTCCACAACCCCACTTCATTAATAACCACAATCTACTCTCTCCATACATAAACCCCAAAACCAAAAGGATAATAATAAATGATATCTTTTAACCCAATCCACGGCTAATTTCTTCAATTCCCTTACCCCTAAACCTAAAAACTGGTACCTTTTTTCTAATTATCAGATCAAACATAAGCTGCAACAAAGCAAACACACAGAACAACCAAATGCACAACAAAATTCAAACCATCAACTAAACAATCAACATATCGAGTACAAAACCCGAATTATCGATACCTAAAAACCTAAATTCGAGTAAAGTCGATAATCAAGAGAAGTTGATAGAGTACCATAACAATTATCGATGATGGTATCGGTGATTGAAAACCCTAAAATTGGAAGTTATGGAGTGAGAATTAAAGAGATGAATCCATCATGGATCTTGTTGTTATGGTTTTAAGCAGTTGAAAATCAAAATAAATCATTTTGAAAGCAGTTGTGTTGTTGATGATCATCTCGCGCGAAGTTTTACGATGTTTATTGATGTTATCGTCCCCAAATTTCACGAGATCTAGGGTTTTATAGAGGGAGCAAAAGCGTTTGAGACCCTGTTATGGCGGCGACGTGGTGGTTGTGGTGATAGAGGCTATTGTGGCGGAGACCAAGTGGTTGTGGTGGTGGTGGTGATAGGGCTGTTTGTGGTGACAACCGGGTGGTTGTGATGATACGGGCTGTTGTGGCGGCTGGGTAGTTGTGGTGGTGGTGATGCGGCTGCTGTGGTGGTGGTCGTGATGCGGCTGCTATGGTTATGGTGGTGCTGATGCGGCTTTTGTGGTTGTGGCGATGGGGGTGGTTGCGGTGGTGGTGATTTGAAGAAGTGGTTTGAAGAAGAAGATGTTAGATGGATGGACCCACAAGGTTTTTTTTATGTTATTATTTAATTTAGGGGTAGTTTCGTATTTTTAATAATAGTTTTAACAGAAACATTAACAGTGTTAGTTATTTGAACTCAAATGGAGATAAAAATAAGACGCATAGACTCAAATGAGGATAACATGAAACGTTAGGGGGTGGAAGGTAATTTTAAAACCGCAGGGATACAACTGGTTAAAATGAACAAACGTCAGGGATGCAAATGGTAATTTACTCTAATAATAATAACAACAACAACAATAATAATAATAATAATAATAATAATAATAATAATAATAATAATAATAATAATAATAATAATAATAATAATAATAATAATAATATAAGTTTAATTTTTACCGTAACCTAAATTGTGAGGCAACCTAGGTTGCAACCAACACCTTGTCACATGTCACAAATGTAGTAGTTTTTATCTAATTAAATTTCTTTTTTTTTTTGTTATAATTAATTTTACGCCTAATTCTTTTTTTTTTGATAATTTGTAATATTTTACTTTTTAAAAAAAAATTAAATACACATTTTTGCTTAGTTTTTTTATAACACCCTGAAATAAACTTAATTAGAAACATAGTTGATTCAAAATATCGTTAAAAAATATAGAAAGTTTATTTTTTTTCTTATCTATCATGTGCTAATACAATATTAGTTTGTTGGATTTTTAATAAAACTTATTACATTGTGATTTGATGTATTAAGCATGTTTGATGAATATAAAATAAAGTTTTTTTTTATTTTTTTCATTTGTTATTAATATCTATATTAGAAAATTATTATTTATCTGTTTAAAATAAAATATTTTTTAATATTTAAATATAAATATATAATCATAAACCATATTTATTGATTAACAAATTAGGTTGAGTTGGATTTGATTGTGAATGTAAGTAATATAAATTGTTGAAATGTAAGAAAGATAAATTATTTTTAATAAAAGGTTGGTTTGAGTTGGATCGGATCATTATAGTCAGTGGCGGAACCAGGATTTTTTTCTATGGGGTCACTACCTTTTAGTGCTCGGATTTTTAAATGGCCAATGTTCATTTTGGATCAAGCGGTCCGGGTTGGATTTCTAAGAATCCCACATCACAATTTTAGTTATCTTTAGTTGGTTTAGGGGCTGTTTGAAATCCCTTACTTGGTTAGAAGATGATGACCTGGTAATGGGTTCTTCCAAAACTGACCGGTAAGGGGAAAAATAAGCATGGGTCACTGGTATCGGATCGGGTCAGACGCGAAAGAATAGTGGTGTACAAACCGGGTTTTTTTCCCAAACCGGTTTTGGGTCCAAACCGAAACCGGTTTTGGGTCCAAACCGAAACCGGTTTGGTCAACGAAAGTCAAAACCGGTTTGGCCCCAAACCGGTTCGGGTCTTAAACCGGTTTCAAAGCTCAAAAACATTAAAACCGGTTTGGGCTCCAAACCGGTTCGGGCCTAAACCGGCTCGGTTTGATTTTTTTAATCCCTAGGCGCATGGCCCCTGTTTTGAGCGCATGGCCCCTGTTTTGGGCGCATGGCCCCTTTTTGCGCGCATGGCCCCTGTTTTGGGCGCATGGCCCCTGTTTTGAGCGCATGGCCCATGTTTTGGGCGCATGGCCCCTTTTTGCGCGCATGGCCCCTGTTTTGGGCGCATGGCCCCTGTTTGGGTGCATGGCCCCTGTTTTGGGCGCATGGCCCCTTCCTTGGGCGCATGGCCCCTGTTTTTGGGCGCATGGCCCTGTTTTGGACGCATGGCCCTGTTTTGGGCGCATGGCTGTAGTTGTACGTTTATTCTTCGCCACCAGAACCGGAGCTGTTACGAAGATACTCATCATATCCCGCTTCATCATCGGTCATTCCGGGTGTCAATCCGCTCTCAACCTCGTTCTCGTATAATTCGCCTTCGTATTCCATTTCTCATTTAAGTGAGCATTTGTCTTGTACTCTTTCTGCGGCATCCAAATAATCCTTTAGACAAATTGACATTTCAACCGCTTGGGGAGTGAGACGAGTTCATCTTATCGATATAACCCTGCCACTAACAGAAAAAGCAGATTCTGAAGCTACCATGGAAGCTTGGACGGTTAGTAAATCTCGGGCAATGGTGGATAGGATGGGAAATTGATTTTCCATACCTTTCCACCAAGCCAACAAGTCAAAATTTTTAAAATCATGTGGACTCATGGTGGATAAAAAAGTTTGTTCCACCATACCTCCCGAGTTCACTACTCGGAGTGTTTCCACGTTGACGTTTATTACATTCATCTCTTAAAGCGTTATATAAATCAAACATTAGATCATTTGAATTTTCAGAATTTTCAGCATGCCTTAATGAGTCATGGATTTGTGATGATTCACCATATTTTATTAAATAAACATTATATATTTTCCCTAAAAGAGTGATAATCAAACACGCTGACCGACCAAAATGTCTGACTGGGTCAGTGGGTCAGACATTTTGACCGGGTCAGAAACAAATCAAACAACCCCTTAATTCTATTTACATTTATCATTTTAATGTTGAAATGTCAAAGTAATGAACTATAGTACTTCATGTCTTCATGTAACAATTGAAATTGCCATCTACATTTTACAAACTCTTATTAAAGAAACTAGAGAATATTTTATTTTAATTTTGTCAATAGACATGTATAATATGTAGATGTTTCTATCTTCCGGTGCTAGTTCTCTCAACTAAATTGTCATTTATGTATTCCTACTACTATCATCTTAAATACTTGGATCTAACATACGTTTAAGTTTAATAATTCTATCATCAAATCAAATAAGTTACAGAGAATATGTGTATCTTTACTTTTCTTATAAAATTATTATTGTCTGAAGCATGAATTCATACTCTCTAATATCAATCAGCATAGCAACATCCACCTCCAATTTTAATATCTATATTTTCTCCAAAATTCAAGTTTAAATAATAACCACAATCACTAAAGGCATCAAATTATTAAACCTTCAAAATCAAACTAACCTTTAAACTATAATATTAAATCAATAAAACTAACTTTCAAAATGAGCTTCACAAAGTTAAGTGGTCTTGCTTCACAAAAATCGATGCTCTTATTTCAAAGTGAAGATTAAACAAATAGATGAAGCCATGAGGGAACAGGGAAGTTTTATTCACAAAATCACAGGTATGGGGGGAGGTATCTGGGTTGGGTTAGGGTAAAAAAGTAAGAGGTATAAAAGTGATTACATTTAAATTTGGCGTACCAAAAAATCCATTTGCAAGATTCGAACTTGTTACCTACAACAAGAAAGGGATCCGCACAGGCTAGTAAACCAATTCTACATCAGTGTTTACATTTCAAACTTTATAATACTTAGTGGTCACTTCCAGAAAGTTTATGGATTATTTTGAAATTTTAGTATTATATGTTCCACTACTAGTTTAAAAATCAATGGGGTCACTTGACCCTGTTCCCCGAAGGGTAGTTCCGCCCTTGAATTTATAGTGTGTTGTAACCTTTCGCACTTTTGTTAAATAAAAGTTAACCCCGTTATATATTTGTAAGGACCATTTATGTCTTTTATGAAACTTTGAGGGCTTGTTTATGCTTATTCTTAGTTTGTATTTAATTCTTTAATTTAAAAGTAAATAATTTAATTATTAAATTGAACATAATAAATAATAATAATAATATTACTACCACTGCTGATAATAATAATAAAAAAACAACAACAACAATAATAATAATAATAGTAATAATAATAATAATTAATAATAATAATAATAATAATAATAATAATAATAATAACTAAAATAATAGTAATAATAATAATAATAATAATAATAATAATAATAATAATAATAATAATAATAATAATAATAATAATTTATAAAAATTATTTAAACTTAAAAATGGTTAGAACTTAAAGTAAACAAAGTTTAAGGGGTTTTATTGCCAATTTAAGAACTTTAATATTAAAGTTTGGCAATAAAATGTTAACAATTGTAACAATAGGGACCATTTGTGTAAAGTATTAAAACCCAAACCAAAACCCCCTTTCTCTCTCCCCGACATTTCGGTCACGACCGGCCAACCTCCGGCAGAGCTCTGGTGAGCATCAAACACCCAAAATTAATCAAATTTAAACATGCTAAAGGTACCAATCGACTCGAGGTAGCACCGCGGACTCGAACCCATGATTAATTGGACCACTACATTCGGAATTAAAGAGAATTGAACCGAAATCAACATCTCAATCGATTCATAACCGTTCAACGTATAAGTGGTAATGAGTAATCAAATTAAACGATCAGAAACATTCGTTTAATTACTTCGAAACTAAATGTGCAGTTTAATTCGAGTTTTAACAACCATTTAATCGTCAGATCATGACGAAGCAAACGAATCAAAAGCAAAACCTGTTCGGCACATTATCATCCAAACTGAAGCTATATAACTAAGGGGAATCACCCCATTCGATCCGTTTAACCTCTCTATACACTCAATTACCAGAAAAACCATCGTAAGTACGGATTCGAACTCTCTCCTTCATCGCGTGCGACCGAGTCAAAACCGAGCTTAAACACTACAATCTGATCGTAATCAAGTAAGTGTAATACATCATTATGCTCGATTATACTCTGGATCAAAAGCCCTAAGGTTAATCGGGTTGAAACACTTGAATTGATGATCAATTTGATGATTTCGAATTAGGGTTCATACGGATTTAGGGGATTCTTATAACTGCGTATTTAGAATTTAAAAGCTATCATTGAGCACGGCCACAACCCTAGCTCAATGGTAAACCACACTCACCACAACCAAGAGGTCCGGGGTTCGAACCCGGGCAACCTCAATTATTTTTTTAGGGCTTTCTAGCCTTTAAAAAAATTATAGAAAACTTCTAAAAATGATAAAAATCATTTTTATAAACTTTGTTTATTTTTAAAATCATCAAATTATTTTCTGCAATTTTTCTTTAAATTTAAATATTTAAGATTATTTTTAATTATTTCTTACAAAATGGATTTTAAATTATGGTTTAAATTAATAAATTATTATTGGACCAAACGTTATTTTTAATTATAGATTAATCCTGTTATTTGAAATAATTATAGAAATTATTTACACTTTATATTTAATTTTACCCTTTATTATAAATACTTTAATTACGTTAAATTATCTAAATGATATATTATTTTTCATGGAATTAAAATATAAGTGATTCTATTATTAAATTTTACTTATATATATTAAAAAACCCCAAATCTCTATTGAAACCCTAGTTCGTATTTAATCATTAATCTTATTATTAAACCTAAATCTTGTAACATATACGTTTAGGTACCTTGTAAAAGAAATCGTCGGATCAACGTTTATTCTTAATATCATCTTACATAAATATATATCATGTGAGTTTTCTTGCCCCCTTTTACATTATTTCATACCTTTTTGGGGTGAAACATGTTAATCTTATCAACATACACTTGTAAACGTTTAAATCTTGTAAAGCACTTACAATTCATACTTTTATTTGTCATGGTTATTTGTATTATTGTAAGTCTTATATGAGATACATATTTTGTTTACAATTATTAACTATTGCTAGCCTAGTGACGTTTTAGATCTTTGGGCCTGACAAGCCTATTTGGTGCTAAAGCCGATGTATTGCCTGCTCCTGATGACGTATAACTTGTTCATCATGGGAACCAAGTACACTTAGCCAATCATATAAACTTGTAATTAAGTCGAAGTTTGATTGTAGCTATATGTGTTTTATAAACTTGCTAACTCATAACCTATGACATGAATTGTTACTTGTAACCTTTGATATATTATGTATATGAAACCCTTGGAAACTCGCCAACTTTATAGTTGACCTCTTATTTTTAACATGTTTCAGAAAACGCGCATGTTTGAAGTCATCATTTGAAGTTGCTTAAATCTAGGATTTGGACCTAGAATAATGAATAAAGGGCTTTGGATTATTTTTTTTTGTTTTATGTTTTGACTTATTTCATGTTGAGACTTATGGTTGTATTTGCACTTGAAACTTATGATAATAATATTTACATTTAAAGATAGCGTTATGTGGCTATGAACAATCTTAATCCTCACATCTCGATGATTCCGCCGTTAAGGTTGGGGTGTGACATGTGTAGCCTAAGATGATGCGAAAGTCTAAAATAATAACTATAGCAAGGATACCTAATAATTAGTTTGTCCTACCGTCAATCATATTGATAGATAACCTTAGGTACTTCAAAGTTTATGATCTTAAAATTTTCCTATTAATCTGTTTTATGTCTATGTAAAACAAAGGTTATTGACAAACAAATTACAAACACTGCATAACAAATACAACAAATAGACGTACAAAACAAACCAATGACAATAGAATTATAAAGACTTCTTCCAATTCTAAAATTTTCACTAAGGGGTTGTTTAGCAATTTCTGAATGACTAAGTGTTGAACCAATAAGAGGTCTGAACCATTAAGTGCTGAATCGTTAAGAGGTCTGAACCATTAAGAGCTAGTATATCACTTAACAATTCAAAGGAACTTGTCTGACCAATTCAGATAAGAGGTCTTAACCATTCAGCATTAGACCTATTAACCATTCCGCATTAGTATAATGCTTAACCATTCAGCATTAGTATAATGCTTAACCATTCAGAGATAAATGTCTGAACCATTCAGACATTTGCTCATGAAAGAAACAGTCTACCATTAAGTGCTTAACCATTCAGACATCTGAACCAATAAGAGACTGATTCAGTGCTACCAAACAGCCCCTAAGTTAACTGAAAAACCAACAAATATCTTAAATCATAGGCTTGAAGAGAATATCATTAAACAAAGTAGAAACTAACACCCATCTTCCTCCACTCGTAACTTTCAAAACAATGAAATACACAATGCCAATAAGTTCCTATCAACAAATTAGGTCATCTTTGTTTGTTTTGGTAAGCATGAGAGCTCATTACGGAAAATTCGCAACACCCCAATCAATACTTTGTTAACTAGGATACCAAATTAAATCGTAGTCTGGGCCAAATAGATGATCTTCAAGAGTTATGATAGGAAACCAATGCGTGCTTAATGCCCGTTGAAGGTTCTATATTTTTTGCTTTCAAGAGTAATTAATATGTTAAATGTGACTCCAGAGCTATAATCATACGAATTGCGATTGATGAGGCAATATCATGGTAACTAAAGGTAAGACTTGTTCCCCTACTTCACACATTCTGACCCATAGCATCTATCGTCCTCTACTGAATCCTCGTCATCATGAACGAGCTTTTAGGCTTGTGATGAGCTTTTATGTTTTCGTTAAATATGCGAGCTTACCAATTAATTTTAGTTGACACTCTTATCATGCTTTTTAGGAACAGAAAATTAAAGAGAATTTGACTAGTTATACAATTTGAAGAAATTCCATGTAGCAGTTATATCAAATTCTAAAAGCCCATATTATAAAACATTTAGGTATATATTAAAGACTTTAATATTCTCTTGTAAACAATGTAGCTTTGAATATTCAGTATTGTCGCACTCTCATGCTCCCGCTATACTGAGATGGAGGTGTGACAACCACCCTCGCCACCATCACCACCGGGCATTAAATTATAAAACATTTAAGTATATATTCAATGTACAAAAACTTCAATTTGCTCAAAACCTTTATTTAAATCAAGCAATTCCTTTTATCAAATCAAACAACCTTTCATCTGGCATCTTAAACACAAAGGAAAGTGGGAGTCATGTTTAAACTACTTTATGATTGTGAAGGTGAATAAGATAAACAATATGTCTACTTTATGATATGAATGTAAAAAGATATTAAAAAAAAAACTATGATAATAAAGATGATCATGTGGAGATTGTCATAACTTTAGTCGTATATCAACATCAACAAAGGTGAGACCAAACACTTTTTAAACATTTAACATATAAATAAAATCGATAAAAGAATAATTATATATATTAAAACAATTTCAACGAAACATAATTGTAAACTAACAATAATATTTATATAAAATTATTATTATTTAATATAAACTACTTTTTCTTAAACTATACACATTATCTACTTTTAAAATTATCGCATAGTTACTTAAATGATTTAAACTTATAATCTTTAATCATGAAGTAAATCTGTCGATCAATATAAAGTTATAAACTACTAAAATCACATGTTTCACAGGTATACATTACACCACACACTCAACTTCATTCGTACTTCTAAGATATAATAAAAGCCCTTGTTTTCTCCGTTTCACGTTACAAATGTAGTTTTTCAGAAAAATGTGGGGAAGAAACCATAAACAAACGATCGTTTCAGATGAGGTTGGGGCTGGTTTGGTGATGACCAATGACGTTAGGCGATGGTGAAACAGAACAAGGAGGGAGAGGGATGGTGTGTGTGGTGGGGTTTCAATGGTGGAATAGGAGAGAAAGGTGTGGCTTGGTGTTTGGATTCAACACTGACAACGACAAAGTGGTGTGGTAGGTGCAGCAACTACCGTAGTAATGAGATAAAGTGGTTAGGGTTCGACACATAGACGGAGGGTGTGATGGGGTTGTAGACAGGTTCTGTTCTTTTTGGGTGGGGGGGAGGAGGGGGGTGAAACACACCAATTTTTTTTTTTTAAATACTTTCACCACATATATCAGAGTTTAGGTTCCAGTTTACAACAAAATTTGTCAATCATGGTGACATATAATTTCATTGTATATATAAAAACATTACAAGAAACATGAACGTTTTACAAACTTATATTACAACATTTATT
Organism: Flaveria linearis; assembly: GCA_024085815.1. Classification (NCBI taxonomy): domain Eukaryota; kingdom Viridiplantae; phylum Streptophyta; class Magnoliopsida; order Asterales; family Asteraceae; genus Flaveria; species Flaveria linearis. The sequence goes on from CM044016.1 coordinate 53,177,108, forward strand.
ATATTAAGTATTAAACGAGAGTAGGGTTCCTTCGTCAGTCCAGTCTCGTCCATGAAGCTTTAACCATTTATTGGTGCTTTCCTTGAAAACATTTAAAAATATTTTTATTAGCTTTCGCTAAGTAAGTACACCTTTTTATTTTCAAAAACATATTTCTTTTTATTGGGATTTAATACCCAAAAATCATTTTCCTTAATCTTCATTACTTCTTTAAAATTCAACACCCGAATTCCTTGTGGCTTTATTTCTAACCCGTGAAGATTATTAACCCCTCTTTTATATATGTGGAATTCAACACCTGAATCCCTTGGGATTTCAACACCGAAATCTTTGCATATATTTAACTCACCTTTTCTATATATGTGGAGTTCAACACCCGAACTCCTTGGGATTTCACCATCCGAAATCCTTACATATATTTTACTCCATTCCAAACTATCAATACACATACTTGGACCCGTAATCATATAAGGCATTTCTCCCATAATCATGTTTATCATAATAAATAAACATATATCATATGTTTTTAGACATGTTTCATCTTCACATAATACATACAAACTCATAATAAATAACACATATATCATGTAATTAAACGTATAACAAAAATTAGTTACGGGTCAGCGTACTTACCTCCTGATATTACTAACTTGAGTACAGATTATAACACGTTAACTGTTGTAGTCGAACCGTCTCACAAATATACTGCAAACTCACCCTTGAATCTATTTGTATAATTCTTGAATGGTAAGTTATTTTCTTTAACGTCCCTCTTAATCACTCTTGCATATATATATATATATATATATAGGATCAGGATCATTACAGAACCATTTTTTATTTTCAGAACCAAAAGAACCATTGACTTACATAAATGGAAATTATAAACCATTGGTTTACATAGATGTAAGTTAAACCTGGTGATATTAGTTGTTTTTTTATAGTTTATTGCTCATGTCTGATATACACATATGCAAAACAGGTCAAGTATTACCAGACTTAATATACATTTATGTAAATCAATGGTTCTGTAGTTCTAAAAATAAAAAGTGGTTCTGTAATGATCCTTACCCTATATATATATATATATATGTATGTATGTATAGCATGTTTATCAACTTGATAAGATTGAATATTTTTTTATTGTTATTATTTTATTTATATATATATGCCGACTTTGTAACTCTTCCGGATGAAGATTTCCATTATGATATTTATCCTAAATTCCACTTATTACCCCTAGCTTTTATTGAAATAACAAACATAATCTTCATGTTTATTTTTACACAATTAATCCTTATATTATTATCATCATCATTATTATTAAACAAAATCAGTACTCGTTTAAACGTAACTTAATTCAATAATAATATAACCCAAAACTTACTCGTTAAATAATATTTAAAATATATATTTCAAATATTTTATCCATAAAACGGGATGTTACAACTCTCCCCCACTTATTTAGGTTTTGTCCTCGAAACCTATTTATACCTCAAATAATTCGGGGTAATATTTCTTCATTTCATCCTCGGCTTCCCATGTGGTATCAGAACCACACCAATATTTCCACTGTACTTTTACTTGTTTTATTTCTTTATTTCGTAGTTGCTTAACTTTACGATCAAGAATCACTACTGGCTTTTCTATGTAATTAAGCTTTTCATCAACTTCTATTTCATTTAACGGCACATACGTCGTTTCATCAGCTAAGCATTTTCGTAAATATGACACATGAAATGTGTTATGGATTCCGTTTAATTCGTTAGGTAATTTCAAACGATACGCCACCTGCCCCACACGAGCAATAATTTTGAACGGACCAATAAATCGTGGACTTAGCTTGCCACGTTTGCGAAAACGAATCACATCTTTCCACGGAGAGACCTTCAACATAACATAGTCTCCCACTTGAAATTCAATCGGGCGTCTTCGTTTATCAGCATACGACTTTTGTCGATCTTGAGTCGCTTTTAAATGCGCTCTGATTTGATCAATCTTTTCATTTGTCGCCTCCACTACTTCTTTATTAGCAAGTTCTCTTTGGCCAACGTCTCCCAACATACAGGAGTGCGACACTTTCTGCCATACAACATTTCGAACGGGGGCACTCCAATGCTCGAATGATAACTATTAATATAGAGAACTCTGATAAGGGCAAATATTTGTCCCAACTACCACCAAAATCAATAATACATGCACGTAGCATATCTTCGAGAGTTTGAATCGTTCTCTCGCTTTGCCCATCGGTCTGGGGGTGATACGCTGTGCTAATTAATAATTTGGTGCTCATTCCTTCTTGAAATTTCCTCCAGAATCTTGAGGTAAAACGTGTGTCTCTGTCAGATACAATAGACAATGGCACACCATGCCTTGACACTACCTCATTAACATATACTTCTGCCATTCGTTCAGACGAATAGTTTTCACGAATGGGTATAAAGTGAGCACTTTTGTCAGACGGTCAACAATTACCCATATCGTGTCATATCCTTTGCAGTTTTTGGAAGTTTCGTTACCAGATCCATCGTAATATGCTCCCACTTCCATAATGGAATTTCTAGTGGTTGCATTTTCCCATATGGCTTATGATGTTTAGTTTTGACTTGTAAAAAAGTCAAACACTTTTCAACATATTTAGCAATATCTTTTTTCATTCCAGGCCACCAGTACTCTTTCTTTAAATCGTTATACATCTTGGTCGCACCTGGATGAATTGAATATTTTGATTATGTGCCTCATCAAGAATCATTGTTTTGACATTACAAATTTGAGGAATCCAAATTCGTCCAAAAAGAACTTTAATTCCTTTATCATTTTCTTCAAAATATTGAATTTGACCAATAACTATTTCACGCTTCAAATTTTCCTCCTTCAGTGCCTCCACTTGTGCAACTTTAACTTGATCAAACAAGTCTGAATTCATAATCAGTTTATATGACTTTACTTTAATTGGAGTGTAATTCTCCTTCCGGCTTAAAGCATCAGCTACAGCATTAGCTTTACCCGGATGATAAAGTATTTCACAGTCATAATCCTTGACCAGTTCTAATCACCGTCGTTATCTCATATTTAATTCCTTTTGGTCAAAGAAATATTTTAGAATTTATGATCAGTATAGATAGTGCACTTCGTTCCATACAAGTAATGCCTCCAGACCTTTAACGCAAATACGACCGCTGCCAATTCAAGATCATGGGTTGGGTAATTTGCTTCATGTGACTTCAATTGTCGTGAAACATAAGCTATTACCTTTCCTCTTTGCATAAGCACACAACCCAATCCAACATGTGAGGCGTCAGAATAAACTACGAAATCTTTAGTTCCTTCTGGTAGTACAAGAACATGAGCTTTAGTTAACTTTTCTTTCAAAAGTTGGAATGCCTTTTCTTGTTCTGGATTCCATTCAAATTTGGAATTTTTCCGAGTTAGCTTTGTCAACGGGGAAGCTATCTTCGAGAAATCTTGAATAAAACGCCGATAATAACCGGCTAAGCCCAGAAAACTTCTGACTTTAGTTGGGGTCTTAGGAGGTGACCATTTCATAATAGTCTCTATTTGGAGGGATCCACCAAAATACCTTCCACATTAACCACATGACCTAAGAATGGACTTCTCGAAGCCAGAATGCACATTTAGAAAATTTTCAATATAACTTTTCTTTTCTTAGCACATTGAGAACCTCACAAAGATGTTGAGCATGATCTTCTTCGATTCGTGAATAGATAAGAATATCATCGATAAAAACGATGACGGAACGATCAAGCATAGGTTTACATACTCGATTCATAAGGTCCATAAAAACCGCTGGAGCATTTGTTAAACCAAATGGCATCACAACGAATTCATAGTGCCCATAACGAGTACGAAAAGCTGTCTTAGGTACATCTTCTTCTCGTACCTTAACTTGATGATAACCTGACCTTAAATCGATCTTTGAGAACCAGCTAGCACCCTGTAGTTGGTCAAAAAGATCATCAATTCTAGGCAAAGGGTACCTATTCTTGATGGTCAGCCTATTCAATTTACGATAATCAATGCACATCCGCATGCTACCGTCCTTTTTTTAACAAACAATATAGGCGCGCCCCAAGGTGAAACACTTGGGCAAATAAAATCTTTATCCAACAAATCCTGAAGTTGAGACATCAATTCCTTCATCTCGTTGGGTGCTAGTCGATACGGTGATTTAGCAACAGGTTTAGCCCAGGAACTAAATCGATTTTGAATTCGATTTCCCTTGTTGTTGGAATACCTGGAAGCTCATCAGGAAAAATGTCTGGAAATTCTTTAACTACAGGGACTTCATCAAGTTTCCTTTCTTTCGTTTCTTTATTAGCCACGTAGGCTAGAAACGCTTGATGTCCATGTCGTATGTAATGTTGGCTTTCGCCATTGAGCATACAATTATGTTGCTCTTTCTTTCTCCATAAATCTTGATTTGTTCTCCTATTGGCAACATAAATTGAACAATCTTTCGATTGCAAAGTATTGACGTGTGATGCTGGGACAACCAATCCATCCCAATAATCACATCAAATTCCTTAACTCTATTGGAATTAAGTCGATATCATATTCCTCTCCTTGAATATTTACTTTACAGTTTTGACATATTTCGGATACGAAGAAACTTTTATCGCTAGCAATGTCAACTTCTAACACATTTACTAGTTTACTTTTAACAAAAGAACTATGGCAGGCAAACTTTGTAGATACAAAGGATCTACTAGCCCCAAAATCAAATAAAATATATGCAGGAAGAGAGTTGACTAGGAGGGTACCTGTGACGACATCAGGTTCAACCTTTGCTTCTTCAACAGTAATTTGAAAAGCCCTACCTCGCGGTTTTGGAGCTTCCAACTGTTTCAAGTTCTCTAAGGCCCTCGATCCTTCCGCAGCTTTGGCAACCCTGTTTTTCAACTCTAGGCAATCATTTCTCATGTGACCCGGCTTATAGCAGTTATAACATAAGTTTACAGGGCTCATACACTGTGATGCGGTATGCCCCGGTTTCACACATTTATAACAAATTGGGTTCTTATAACGACATTTTCCAAGATGTCTCTTCCCACAAAATTGACAATTACCAGACTCTTTGATTAAGCCAAACCCTTTGACAGGTTTTGAAAATTTTGCTTTCTTCGTTAGTGCTACAGGAATCACAGCCTAAGCCTTTCGTTTTCCATCTTTTTCTGCTTGTCTTTTTAGTTCCATTTCTCGTTCACGAGCCCAATTAAGAAGTTCCTTAAGATTTCCACATTTTGATGGAGAAATAAATTCTCTAATTCTGTTTTAAGGATGAGATGAAACCGAGTCATTCACATTTCTTTAGAAGTGAAAAGTGATGGACAAAACTTTGCTTTATCATAGAAATTTCCAAAGATTTCATCCACCGTCTCGTTGCCTTGACGCATATGAAGAAGTTCTTCAGTGATACGATCAATTGCAACACGAGGACTGAAATGTTTTAGAAAGATTGGTTTGAATTCTTCCCAAGACATACTTCTAATTCTTTCTCTCCCCTTCTCCTTCTTCACCATATCCCACCAGTCTTTAGCTCTTTCACAGAACTGGTTCGTTACGAACATCACTTCATCACACGGGTCACAATGACACGTATCAAAAATAGTTTCCATGGCTGTTATCCACCTTTGGCTCACCAAAGGGTCAATTTCTCCCTTAAACTGTAATGGTTTACATGCCATGAAATCTGTATACGTGCAGTGACGTTTTTCGACTTCAGCTATTGACGTCGCTCCCATATTATTCGTAGGTTTTTCTACGGCCACTTCATTCTTTTTCAATTTTCTTCTAGCATAATTCCAATAGAATTTTGCATTTCAGCTAGAAGATATGGGATATTGGCTTCAAATGCCTTTCCCACTTCAATGGCAATCTGTCTACGAATTTCTTCAGGTACAAAAGTTGTATTATTATTAAGACGAGATGAATACACTGATCTTTCTGAAGCATTATCTACATGCTTTCGGTGTTACGACTTCCCTCGCCTTGTATAGCATTCTCCCCTCTTTCATCCGCCATATTTCTCTAAACAATTATTTATTTCATGTTATATTTATTCTAATGATTTCTATACTGCAAGCACTTATATAAGGCCTTAATGCTCCATACTTTATTGTCAAGACAAACAATATATCTAAAGCCATAAAGTACTATATATGTATTTATAACATACTACACATACACATCATTTTATGCATATATACTCCCATCCTCACACTTACTATTTGACGTTTTTAATACAATATGATCTTTGGAAATTCATAATGATATGATATATTACCCTCATACTGGCTAGGTATGAAAACAATATACTACACTCATCATAATTTTCCAACTACCATATGATATCTCAAACATATAAATTTAGTGTAACATATTTTCTTATATGTTTCATAAAGCACCAATACAAGCTTCCCATTTATCTGCTTCCTTGGATCGTTACTGGACTGAACCCTCTCGTTTTAATATCAGTAGCACTTATGGTTCGAGTCTAAGTATTTCTTTATATACTTAAATCTCTCGAGCCGCACTCTGATACCAACTTGAAACACACCAATTTTTTTTTAAATACTTTCACCACATATATCAGAGTTTAGGTTCTAGTTTACAACAAAATTTGTCACTCATGGTGACATATCATTTCATTGTATATATAAAAACATTACAAGAAACATGAACGTTTTACAAGCTTATATTACAACATTTATATATTAAGTATTAAACGAGAGTAGGGTTCCTTCGTCAGTCCAGTCTCGTTCGTGAAGCTTTAACCATTTATTGGTGCTTTTTTCTGAAAACATTTAAAAATATTTTATTAGCTTTCGCTAAGTAAGTACACCTCTTTATTTTCAAAAACATATTTCTTTTTGTTGGGATTTAATACCCAAAAATCATTTTTCCTTAATCTTCATTACTTCTTTAAAATTCAACACTCGAATTCCTTGTGGGTTTATTTTTAACCCGTGAAGATTATTAACCCCTCTTTTATATATGTGGAATTCAACACCCGTATCCCTTGGGATTTCAACACCCGAAATCCTTACATATATTTAACTCCCCTTTTCTATATATGTGGAGTTCAACATCCGAACTCCTTGGGATTTCACCATCCGAAATCCTTACATATATTTTACTCCATTCCAAACTATCAATACACATACTTGGACCCGTAATCATATAAGACATTTCTCCCATAATCATGTTTATCATGATAAATAAACATATATCATATGTTTTAGACATGTTTCATCTTCACATAATACATACAAACTTATAATAAATAACACATATATCATGTAATTAAACGTATAACAAAAATTAGTTACGGGTCAGCGTACTTACCTCCTGATATTACTAACTTGAGTACAGATCATAACACGTTAACTGTTGTAGTCGAACCGTCTCACAAATATACTACAAACTCACCCTGAATCTATTTGTATAATTCTTGAATGGTAAGTTATTTTCTTTAACGTCCCTCTTCATCACTCTTGTATATATATATATATGTATATATATATATATGTATATATATATATATATATATATATATATATATATATAGCATGTTTATCAACTTGATAAGATTTGAATATTTTATTATTGTTATTATTTATTTATATATATATGCCGACTTTGTAACTCTTCCAGATGAAGATTTCCATTATGATAATTATCATAAATTCCACTTATTACCCCTAGCTTTTATTGAAATAACAAACATAATCTTCATGTTTTATTTTTTACACAATTAATCCTTATATTATATCATCATCATTATTATTAAACAAAATCAACACTTGTTTAAACGTAACTTAATTCAATAATAATATAACCCAAAACTTACTCGTTAAATAATATTTAAAATATATATTTCAAATATTTTATCAATAAAACGGGATGTTACAGGGGGGAGGGTAAGGCTATTATAAAGTGTCATTTTTCTACCCCAATATTTCAATGAAGTTGTTATTTAAACACAAAAACTTTTTTTTGTCATTAACACTATAGTTTACCAAATGTTGCTTTCCATCCACTCCACTAACACCGTTATAATATCCATTAAAATTGAGGGCCTTTTAGTCGTCTTTAACACCTTAATGGCGATTGTAATGGCGATTGTAATGGCGATTGTAATGGCGATTGTAATGGCGATTGTAATGGCGATTGTAATGGCGATTGTAATGGCGATTGTAATGGCGATTGTAATGGCGATTGTAATGGCGATTGTAATGGCGATTGTAATCGCCATTGTAATCGCCATTGTAATCGCCATTGTAATCGGCATTGTAATCGCCATTGTAATCGCCATTGTAATCGCCATTGTAATCGCCATTGTAATCGCCATTGTAATCGCCATTGTAATCGCCATTGTAATCGCCATTGTAATCGCCATTGTAATCGCCATTGTAATCGCCATTGTAATCGCCATTGTAATCGCCATTGTAATCGCCATTGTAATCGCCATTGTAATCGCCATTGTAATCGCCATTGTAATCGCCATTGTAATCGCCATTGTAATCGCCATTGTAATCGCCATTGTAATCGCCATTATTATCGCCATTATTATTAACATGTAATCTATAATACTTTTTCCTTTTTATGTTGTTATATCGAGATCCGAACGGTCGCAACTTCATACGTTTTTTACGTATTTAACACATTAATGTCACCTGGCTTGTATCGACCACATTCCATCGTCTATCCCTCCATATGGCTGAACGCTTACATGGAAGCAGAAACTATACATCAAACCTTGTATAGCGAGATAGATAAAAGAAAGAATTGGTACCCCTCCGCCCCTTACTATTAAAAAATACAAGACGTTGCGATCAAATGTAGAAGAGAAGTTCATTTAGGAGCCACTAGATGTCATCTCTTATTAGTGTATGGTTAACAAAGTATGCTGTTGTATAGCGAGATAGATAAAAGAAAGAATTGGTACCCCTCGATCAAATGTAGAAGAGAAGTTCATTTAGGAGCCACTAGATGTCATCTCTTATTAGTGTATGGTTAACAAAGTATGCTGTATAGTGTGGGCTTTGTTGGTGGCTTTTGCCACCGGCCTTTTCCCTTTCATCTTTCAATCTTTACACTTCACTACTTAATACTTTAAATAACATGTATAATGTCACTTTAACTACCTCAAAACTTTTAAACAGTCAAGTATGTATACGTTTAAACGCAATTTGAAATGACTTTGGTTAAATATAAAATGTTTTCGTGCTTATTCGTATATATGTTTTAACATGGTCTACTTTTCGATTTACGTCTATGTTTTGACGTAAATTTTATTAAGATATGAGTTTGGTCAAATATAAAACATTTACATGCTTATTTTTATGTACGTGTTTAGTGGGTCTACGTTTTAACGTAAATTTGTTTATATACAAGTCATGTTACATATAACACATTACATTTACTTTACTTTTTAATGTAAATTTAGTTTGGAAATAAGTCGGGATGATTATCATCTATATTTTACTAAGTTGCGTACGATGCCACCACATTACGCGACGGGTAAAACCCAGTTTAATTAAAAAATAATGTTATTAGTAAGTTAGGGGCTGTTTGGCAACGTCTGATTAAATAGGTGCTGAATGAATAAGAGGGTCTGAAGTCTGAACCAGTAAGAGGTCTGAACCAGTAAGAGATCTGAACCAATAAGTGTGTTTGTATATAAAAAGAAAAATAAAAAAAACTATTTTATCTCCACCCTACAACCCTTCTTCCCCACATTTATCTTTCTTCTTCACACAAACCATCATCACCTTCTTCTTCACACAAACCACCACCACCATTCTTCTTCACACAAACCACCACGGTGAACTACCGCGAGCCAGACCCGACGAGAGCCAGACCGACGAGAGCCAGACCGACACGAGCCAAACCCTACGCGAGCCAGACCCTACGCTAGCCAGACCCTACGCGAGCCAGACCCTACGCTAGCCAGACCCTACGCGAGCCAGACCGACGCGAGCCAGATCCGACGTGAACCAGACCCTCAAACGCAAACCACCACCACGAACCACCGCGAACCAGATCTGCCGTTGCAGTGGCTGCCCTCCCCGTCGCAGACCAGACCCACCGCCAACCACCGCGAACCAGTCGCGAACCACCACTGTGAACGACACCCCATGTCTGACTCGGGTCAGATGTGGGTTTAGATTGACTGAGTAAGAGGTTCGGTCAGACCTATCCTCCGGTAAGACGCAAGCATCCAAACAAGGTTGGTCTGACCAAGTCAGACGTCCACGTCTGACTAGGGTCGGTCAGACCCAACCAAACAGCCCCTTAGAGTTGATTGGAACATATTAAAGAGAGAATTGCATATATCACTCTCTACATCTAAAAATTTACATATTTCTATAAACACATGTTTTTTATGGATAAGTATAATGTTTTTCAAACCTACTTTAAGAATATATATTTATGGATTTACAAGTTAGAGCATTCATCGTAGATTATCTATCTTTATTCATATATACATTAAAAATCACTATATTTTCTCTCTCATTTTCAATTAAAATAATATTTTTATACTATTATTGTTATTTTTTTTCTCTCTTCCACTCACAACCACTTTAAAAATATTAAAATATTTATATGAATTAAATATTGATTCTCCAAATATACCGATTAACAATAAAATTTTCTATCACATTCACTCACAACTACTCAAAACCATTCCATATACTATATCAAATACACTCATATATTTTTGAGAATTACAAAACACACTCATATATTTTTAAAATTTTACTATAAATGCTCTTAAAAAAAGACATGCAAAAACCTTCATTAAAAAGCATAGGGGAAAAAAGATCTTTAAAATCCTTACAATCAAAACATTATTCATATTAAAAAAGGGACTTTACTAATACATTACAGACACTTGTCTTCACTCTTTCTCCAGAAACATAACCCAAAACCCCCTTTTTCTCCATTTCACAGTCCAAAAATGTGGTTTTTGCAGAAATTGATGTCATCTGGAGCAAAATCTCAACTTGATGATCAACAAAACATCCAGATTCACAAGTGCAGTCTGATCGATCCATCGACAATGATAATTTAGTTCAAGTCATCGCGCAAGACATCGAAAACCTAGTGTTATCCTGCAAAGATGAGGCTATTGATCGATTTATCCAGTGGAATTCTGTTGTGACTGAAGAAGTAAATCAATTGAATGAAGCAGTAGATAAGGTTTGGAAGATCGAGAAGCTGGTGAGAGCGAAACAAGATGTGAAAATCAGGAAGAAGAAGTTGTTGATGATGATAAGAGAGTATATGAGCGTAAGGATGAAGATTTGAAGGTAAAGCACGAGGTAGAGATCGGAGATGGAGATGTGAGTAGTGAAATCGGGGGTTATGAGTTTAACGGTGAACAGGTTGAAGTTCTGAGCGAAAATGTTGGTGGAGATGGTTGGGATGAAGGATCAGTGAGTGTTACAGATGATGGTAAATCGAAAGCTGATCATTATCCATTGAAATTAGATGCTGAGGATTGTTCATTTTACATGAGAGGGATGTGTAAGTTTGGGTCAAATTGCAAGTTCAATCACCCTATCAGAAGGAAAACTCAGGTTCATGGGCCTGGCAATTAGATCATGTTTTAAACTGTAACACTTTAGCTGACTTTTGATGTTATGCACTTATGTTCATTAGGTTATCAGTTGCAAATGGTAGTTAAATGTTCAATAAACCTTGCATTGAATCTTAGCTACTCTTTAAGTTATTGAAAAAGACTTGTTTTTTCAGCCTATGAAGGAAACAAAGAAACAAAAGGAAGAAAGCGTTGAGAGGCGTGGACAGACGGAGTGCAAGGTATCTAAATTGGCTTGATCTTCACAACTCACAATTGTTTTTTTGTCACAGCTTATGACTAGTAACTAGTTTATATATCCTATCTTATGACAGTGATTGATTTACTTATGTTCTTAAGTTATATAATTGATGCTGTGTGGTATGCCTGTGGTCCTAATATGGTGGATGAAATGTTCTCTTTGATCTTTTTCTAGGATAGTTTATGATCTTCAGCTTTCTGATTGTATAGTTGATTATAATGGTCATTGAATCGATACGATTGTGTGTTTACGCCTTTGCACCTTTTTGCAAATTTGACTTAAGTTTACTACAGCATCATGCATCTTCTGTGGGCTGCAAGTATGGAAAAGCTTGCAAATTTAATCATGGAAGGGAAAAGACTGTTAAAACACCAGCGTTAAGAGTCCGACTTTCTAGGGCTGCCAATTAGATCATGTTTTAATCTGTAACACTATAGGTGACCTTGATGTTATGTATTTAGGTTCATTCGGTTATCAGTTGCACATGGTAGTTAAATGTTCAATAAACCTTGCATTGAATCTTAGCTAATCATTAAGTTATTGAAAAAGACTTGTTTTACAGCCTACGAAGGAAACAAAGAAGCAAAAGAAAGAAAGCTTTGAGAGGCGTGGGCAGACTGAGGGCAAGGTATCTAAAATGGCTTGATATTCACAAATCACAATTATGTATTGTCACAACTTATGACTGGTAACAAGATTATATTTTCATATCTTATGATAATGCTTGATTTACTTATGTGCTTAAGTTATATAACTGATTTTATGTGCTACGCTGGTGGTCCTTATATGGTGGATGGAACATAGTCTATGATCTCCAGCTTTCTGAGCGTATAGTTGATCATAATGGTCATTGAATCGATACGATTGTGTGTTTACGCCTTTGCACCTGTTTGCAAATTCGACTTAAGTTTACCACAGCATCATGCATCTTCTGTGCGCTGCAAGTATGGAAAAGCTTGCAGATTTAATCATGGAAGGGAAAAGACTGTTAAAACACCTATGTTAAGAGTACAACTTTCTAGGACTGCCAATTAGGTCATGTTTTAATCTGTAACACTATAGGTGACCTTGATGTTATGTGTTTAGGTTCATTCGGTTATCAGTTGCACATGGTAGTTAAATGTTCAATAAACCTTGCATTGAATCTTAGCTACTCTTTAAGTTATTGAAAAAGACTTGTTTTTAGCAGCCTCAGAAGGAAACAAAGAAGCAAAAGGAAGAAAGCATTGAGAGGCATGGGCAGTCTGAGTGCAAGGTATCTAAATTGGCTTGATCTTCACAAATCACAATTGTTTTTTTTTGTCACAGCTTATGACTAGTAACAAGTTTAAAATTTATATATCCATATCTTATGATAATGCTTGATTTACTTATGTGCTTAAGTATATAACTGATGCTATGTGGTAAGCTGGTTGTCCTTATATGGTGGATGGAATGTTCTCTTTGATATTTTCTAGGATAGTCTATGATCTCAGCCTTCTGGTTTTATAGTTGATCATAATGGTCATTAAATGTATATGATTGTGAGGTTTACGCCTTTGCACCTTTTTGCAAATTTGACTTAAGTTTACTGCGACATCATGCATCTTCTGTGGGCTGCAAGTATGGAAAAGCTTGCAAATTTAATCATGGAATGGGAAAGTCTATTAAAACATCAGTGTTAGAGTACAACTTTCTGGGCTTGCCAATTAGATCATGTTTTACATTGTAACACTATAGCTGACCTTGATGTTATGTACTTATGTTCATTAGTTTATCAGTTGCATATGGTAGTTAAATCTTCAATTAACCTTGCATTGAATCTTAGCTAATCATTAAGTTATTGAAAAAGACTTGTTTTTACCAGCCTACGAAGGAAACAAAGAAGCAAAACAAAGAAAGCTTTGAGAGGCGTGGGCAGACTGAGGGCAAGGTATCTAAAATGGCTTGATATTCACAAATCACAATTTTCTTTTCTCACAGCTTATGACTAGTAACAAGTTTATATATCTCTATCTTATGATAATGTTTGATTTACTAATATGCCTAAGTTGTACAACTGAGGCTATGTGGTACGCCGGTGGTCCTTATATGTGGGCTGCAAGTATGGAAAAGATTGCAAATTTAATCATGGATTGGGAAAGACTGTTAAAATACCGGTGTTAGAGTACAATTTTGTGGGCCTGCCAATTAGATCATTTTTAACTGTAACACTAGAGGTGACCTTGATGTTATGTACTTATGTTCATTAGGATATCAGTTGCATATGGTAGTTAAATGTTTAATAAACCTTGCATTTGAATCTTAGCTACTCTTTAGTAATTGAAAAAGACTTGTTTTTTACAGCCTACGAAGAAAACAAAGAAGCAAAAGGAAGAAAGCGTTGAGAGGCATGGGCAGACTGAGTGCAAGGTATCTAAATTGGCTAGATCTTCACAAATCACAATTGTTTTGTCACAGCTTACGAGTACTAACAGTTTATATATCCATATCTTATGATAATGCTTGATTTACTTATGTGCTTTAGTTGTATAACTGATGCTATGTGATACACTGGTGGTCCTTATGTGGTGGATGAAACGTTCTCTTTGATCTATTTCTAGGATAGTCTATTATCTTCAGCCTTCTTATTGTATAGTTGATCATAATGCTCATTGAATCGATACAATTGTGTGTTTACTCCTGTGCCCTTTTTTGCAAATTTGACTTGAGTTTACTACAGTATCATGTATCTTCTGGGGGCTGCAAGTATGGAAAAGTTTGCAAATTTAATGATGGAAGGGGAAAGACTATTAATACACTAGTGTTATAGTACAACTTTCTAGGCGAGCCAATTACATCATGTTTTAAACTGTAACATCATAGGTGACCTTGATGTTATGTACCTTTTAGGTTATTAGTTGCATATGGTAGTTAGATGTTCAATAAACCTTGCATTTAATCGTTGCTACTCTTTAGGTTATTGAAAAAGACTTGTTTAATGCAGCCTACGAAGGAAACTAAGATGCAAAAGGAAGAAAGCGCGGGGAGGCATGGGCAGACCGAGTGCAAGGTATCTAAATTGGCTTGATCTTCACAAATCACGATTGTGTTTGTCACAGATTATGACACTAACAAGCTTATATATCCATATCTTATGATCATGCTTGATCTACTTATATGCTTAATTTTTATAACTGATGCTATGTGGTATGTTGGTGGTCCTTATATGGTGGATGGAACGTTCTCTTTGATCTTTTTCTAGTATATTTTTGTTCCTCAGCCTCCTGATTGTATAGTTGATCATAATGGTCATTGAATTGGTACGATATATGTTTACACCTTTGCACCTTTTGCAAATTTGACTCGAGTTTACTACAGTATCATGTATCTTCTGTGGGCTGCAAGTATGGGAAAGCTTGCAAATTTAATCATGGAAGGGAAAGACTGTTAAACACTAGTGTTAGAGTTCAACTTTCTTGCCAGCCAATTAGATCATGTTTTAAACTGTAACACCATAGGTGGTGACCTTCATGTTATGTACATATGTTCATTAGGTTATCAGTTGCATATGGTTGTTAGATGTTCAATAGGCCTTGCATTGAATCTTAGCTACCATTTAAGTTATTGAAAAACACTTGTTTTTAGCAGCCTACAAAGGAAACAAAGAAGCAAAAGGACGAAAGCATTGAGAGGCGTGGGGCAGACCGAGTGCAAGGTATCTAAATAGGCTTGATCTTCATAAATCACAATTGTGTTTTGTTATAGCTTATGACTAGTAACAAGCTTATATATCCATATCTTATGATAATGCTTGATTTACTTGTGCGCCCAGTGCCTTAGTTATATAACGGATGCTATGTGGTACACCGGTGATCCTTATGCTAGATGTAGGCTTCGGGTGAATTAATTTGGAGCAGTTAGGCTCGGCCGGCCCAAGTTCTTAATAGGCCTAGTTTAGTTAGATTATTAACTAAAGAGATTAACCCTAATTGTAGCAATGTAGCCTATAAATATATCTCATTGTACTTGTAATCCTTATCACTTAATAAAAAAACCCTAGTTTCCCCAAGAGGACGTAGCCACGTAGGTCGCACACTACGATCGAACCTCTATAAATCTCTCGTGTCTTTGTTACTATTTATTGTTTTCTATTCGTGTGTTTGTGCTGTTTGATCCTAACACCTTATATGGAGGATGGAATGTTCTCTTCATATTTTTCTAGGATAGTCTATGATCTTTAGCCTTTTTGTTGTATAGTTGGTCTTAATGGTCACTAAGTCGATACAATTGTGTGTTTACCCCTTTGCACCTTTTTTCAAATTTGACTTGAGTTTACTACCATATTGTGTATCTTCTGCGGGCTGCAAGTATGGAAATGCTTGCATATTTATTCATGGAAGGGAAAGATGTTTAAAACACCAGTGTTAGAGTACAACTTTGTGGGCCTGCCAATTAGATCATGTTTAAACTGTAACACTATAGCCTATTGGTGACCTTCATTTTGTATTTATGTTCATTAGGTTATTAGTTGTATATGGTAGTTAATTGTTCAATAAACCTTGCCTTGAATCTTAGCTACTTTTTAAGTTATTGAAAAGGACTTGTTTATAGCAGCACATGAAGGAAACAAAGAAGCAAAAGGAAGAAAGTGTTGAGAGGCATGAGCAAACCGAGTGCAAGGTATCTAAAGTGGCACGATCTTCACAAATCACAATTGTGTTTTGTCACAAATTATGACTAACAAGTTTATATATCCATATCTTATGATAATGCTTGATTTACTTATATGCTTGAGTTCTATAACTGATGCAATGTGGAAAGCTGGTGGTCCTTATATGGTGGATGGATCGTTCTCTTTGATCTTTTTCTAAGATACTCTATGTTCTTCAGCCTTCTAATGTATAGTTGATCATAGTGGTCATTGGAAAAGTCGATTGTGTGTTTAAACCTTTTCACCTTTTTTACAAATTTGACTTGAGTTTACTACAGTATCTTGTTTCTTCTGCGGGCTGCAAGTATGGAAAAGCTTGCAATTTAAATCGTGGAAGGGGAAAGACTGTTAAATCACCATTGTTAGAGTACAACTTCTGACCTGCCAATTAGATCATGTTATAAACTGTAACACTATAAGGGACCTTCATGTTATGTACTTATTTTCATTAGGTTATTAGCTGTTCAATAAACATTGCATTGAATCCTAGCTACTCTTTAAGTTATTGAAAAAGACTTGTTTTAGGGGCCTACGAAGGAAATTAAGAAGCAAAAGGGAGAAGTCGTCGAGAGGCGTGGGCAAACCCTGTTGTCAATAGCGGCTATAGCGCGCTACATGGCGTATAGGTATGTTCCCGCTGTTTGTGTTTAGCGATGAAATAGCGACCAATAGCGATTTTTTATTTTATAAAATTTTCTATAAATATAAAATCGACACAAATATAGTATTTGAACTATGTTGGTTGTGTTTCCTTAAATTTTCTATACTTTATCGCTAAACACAAAATAGTGGCGCTATTTGCCGCTGTTCGCTGCATAGCATATAGGTGGCTTGTCGCTATTTACCGCTATTCACTATTGACAACTATGGACAGACTGAGTGCAAGGTATCTAAATTCGCTTGATATTCACAAATCACAATTGTGTTTTGTAACAGCTTACGACTAGTAACAAGTTTATATATCCATATCTTATGATAATGCTTGATTTACTTGTGTGCTTAAGTTGTATAATGATGCTATGTGGTACGCTCGTGGTCCTTATATGGTGGATTGAACATCCTTCTTGATCTCTTTCTAGGATAGTCTATTATCTTTGACCTTCCCATTGTATAGTTTATCATAATGGTCATTGAATTGATACGATTGTGTGTTTACGCGTTTGCACCTTTTTGCACCTTTGACTTGAGTTTACTACAATATCATGTATCTTTTGCGGGCTGCAAGTTGGAAAAGCTTGCCAATTTAATCATGGAAGGGGAAAGTATGTTAAAAACACTAGTGTTAGAGTACACCTTTCTGGGCCTGCCAATTAGATCATGTTTTTAAACTATAACACTATAGGTGACCTTGATGTTATGGACTTATGTTCATTAGGTTATCAGTTGCATATGGTAGTTAATTGTTCAATAAACCTTGCATTGAATCTTAGCTACTCTTAAGTTATTGAAAAGACTTGTTCTTAGCAGCCCGCGAAGGAAACAAAGAAGCAAAAGGAATTTGTTGAGAGGCATGGGCAGACTGAGTGCAAGGTATCTAAATTGGCTTGATCTTCAAAATCACTATTTCTTTTCTCACAGCTTATGACTAGTAACAAGTTTATATATCTATATCTTATGATAATGCTTGATTTACTAATATGCCTAAGTTGTACAATTGAGGCTATGTGGTACGCCGGTGGTCCTTATATGGTGGATGGAATGTTCTATTTGATCTTTTTCTAGGATAGTCCCTGATCTTCAACCTTCTCAATGTATAGTTGATCATAATGGTCATTGAATGGACATGATTGTGTGTTTACGCGTTTGCACCTTTTTGCACATTTGACTTGAGTTTACTACAATATCATGTATCTTTTGCGTGTTGTGAGTTTGGAAAAGCTTGCAAATTTAATCATGGAAGGGGACAGACTTGTAAAACACCAGTGTTAGAATACTACTTTCTGGGCCTACCAATTAGGTCATGTTTTAAACTGTAACACTATAGGTGACCTTAATATTATGTACTTATGTTCATTAGGTTATCTGTTGCATATGGTAGTTAATTGTTCAATAAATCTTGCATTGAATCTTAGCTACTCTTTAAGTTTTAGAGAAGACTTGTTTTTAGCAGATCACGAAGGAAACAAAGAAGCAAAAGGAAGAAAGGTTTGAGAGGCGTGAGCAGACCGAGTGCAAGGTATATAAATTGGCTTGATCTTCACATATCACAATTGTATTTTGTCACAACTTATGACTAGTAACAAGCATAGTTGTTAAAAGCCGTCACCTAGTGGGACTAGGCACACAAAATTGGCCGGTCCAAAATACAATGCTTCATTTAAAAAGGCAGTAAATCCTTATCCAAATCGTTCAAAGTACTGTAAATGGTATAAATAACTTTTTGAAGCCCGCTACTTCAGAAATTTGATTGATGAAGATTTTGAGGAGGTGGAGGAAGATGAAGATTTAAATAATGATGAACTTTTGGTTATTCTAGTTTTACTATTTATTACTTTACGAAATATTTGCTTTCAAGTATGAACATTTTGTTTTTGGAGTGAAAGAAGTGTTAGTTTTCATTACATAATAAAATTTTAAATAGTTTTTATTTTATTGAGCTTTTTTTTCTTAGTCCCGTGCTTTTTTTGCGCTTCTCGCCTTGGCCGTAGTCCCAACAAATCGCCTAAAGTGCGCATCGCGCCTTTAACAACTATGGTAACAAGTTTGTATATTCATATCTTACAATAATGCTTGATTTACTTATATGCTTGAGTTCTATAACTGATGCTATGTGGTATGCTGGTGGTCCTTCTATGATGGATGGAACGTTCTCTTTGATATTTTTCTAGGATATTCTATGTTCACCTTCTGATTGTATAGTTGATCATAATGGTCATTGAATCGATACGAGTGTGTGTTTAGGCCTTTGCACCTTTTTGCAAATTTGAATTGAGTTTATTATGTTATCGTGTATCTATTGCGGGCTGCAAGTATGGAAAAGCTTGCAAATTTAATCATGGACGGGGAAAGATTTTAAAACATCAGTTTTAGTACAACTTTCTAGGCCTTCCAATTAGATCATGTTTTAAATTGTAACACTATAGGTGACCTTGATGGTATGTACTTTTGTTCATTAAGTTATTAGTTGCATATGGTGTTAAATGTTCGATGAACCTTGCATGAATGTTAGTTACCATTTAAGTTATTAAAAAATACTTATTTTTAGCAGCCTACGAAGGAAACAAAGAAGCAAAAGGACGAAAGCGTTGAGAGGCGTGGGCAGACCGAGTGCAAGGTATCTAAATTGGCTTGATCTTCGTAAATCACAATTGTGTTTTGTCATAGCTTATGACGAGTAACAAGTTTATATATCCATATCTTATGATAATGCTTGATTTACTTGTGTGCTTTAGTTATATAACTGATGCTATGTGGTGCGCTGGTGGTCCTAATATGGTGGATGGAACGTTCTCTTTGATCTTTTTCTAGGATATTCTCTGTTGTTCAGCCTTCTGATTGTACAGTTGATCATAATGGTCATTGAATCGATACGATTGTGTGTTTAGGCCTTTGCACCTTTTTGCATATTTGACTCGAGTTTACTACGTTATCGTGTATCTTGTGTGGGCTGCATGTATGGAAAAACTTGCAAATTTAATCATGGAAGGGGAAAGACGTAAAATACACCAGTGTTAGTACAACTTCTGGGCCTTCCATTTAGATCATGTTTTAAACTATAACACTATGGGTGACCTTTATGGTATGTACTTTTTCATTAGGTTATTAGTTGCATATGGTTGTTAAATGTTAAATGAACCTTGATTGAATCTTAGCTACTCTTTAAGTTATTAAAAATGTCTTGTTTTTAGCAGCCTACAAAGGAATCAAAGAAGCAAAAGGAAGAAAGCGTTGAGAGGCGTGGGCAGACTGAGTGCAAGGTATCTAAATTGGCTTGATCTTCACAAATCACAATTCTATTTTGTCACATCTTATGACTAGTAACAAGTTTATATATCCATATCTTATGATATTACTTGATTTACTTGTGTGCTTTAGTTATATAACTGGCGCTATATGGTACGCTGGTGGTCCTTAGATGGTGGTTGGAACGTTCTCTTGATCTTTTTCTAGGATATTCTCTGTTGTTCAGCCTTCTAATGTATAGTTGATCATAATGGTCATTGAATCGATACGATTGTGTGTTTAGGCCTTTGCACCTTTTGCAAATTTGACTTGAGTTTACTACCATATCGTGTATCTTCTGCGGGCTGCAAGTATGGAAAAGCTTGCATATTTATTTATGGAAGGGGAAAGACGTTTAAACCACCAGTGTTAGTACAACTTTCTGTGCCTGCCAATTAGATCATGTTTTAAATTGTAACACTACAGTTTACAGGTGACCTTGATGTTACGTACTTATGTTGATTAGGTTATCAGTTGCATATGGTTGTTGAATGTTCACTAAACCTTGCATTGATTCCTAGCTACTCTTTAAGTTATTGAAAAAGACTTGTCTTTAGCAGCCTACAAAGGAAACAGAGAAGCAAAAGGAAGAAAGCGTTCAGATGCGTGGGCCGACTGAGTACAAGGTATCTAAATTGCTTGATCTTCACAGGTTACTATTGTGTTTGGTCTTAGCTTATGACTAGTAACAAGTTTATATATCCATATCCTATGATAATGCTTGATTTACTTATGTGCTTAAGTTGTATAACTGATGCCATGTGGTACGCTGGTGGTCTTTATATGGTTGATGGAACGTTCTCTTTGATCTTTTTCTAGGATAGTCTATGATCTTCAGCCTTCTCATTGTATAGTTAATCACAATGGTCATTGAATTAACACGATTGTGTTTACACGTTTGCACCTTTTTCACATTTGACTTGAGTTTATTACAATATCATGCATCTTTTGTGTGTTGCTTAATCATTGAAGGGGAAAGACATTTAAAACACCTGTGTTGGACTACAACTTTCTGGGCCTACCAGTTAGATCACGTTTTAACTGTAACACTATAGATGACCTTGATGTTATGTACTTATATTCATTAGGTTATTAGTTGCATATGGTTGTTTGTTAGACTATGTTGGTTTATCTTTAGTAATATTCCTAATAGTTCAGGGTAGCTAGATGTAAATTCTCTTTATATATTTGGTTGTAATCTCTCTATTATTCAATTGAATACAATCTACCTTCTATAGTTTGATTTGGTATCAGAGCCAAATCAGGCTCTACCCTAATTCTGCAGCCACCTTAATCCTGCCACCATCTACCTTTGCCGACAACCAGGCCAACCATGGCAGCCATCGCAGCCTTCACCAACACTGAGAAAACCTCTCACAACTCTCATAAATTCTCATTCAATCTCAAACCTACAAACTATGGCCATTGGAGATCGATGCTTGAATCGTTTCTCACATCACACAACCTCTTCGGGTATGTTAATGGAACCATCCCCTGCCCAACAAAAACAGTGACCAATGGAACCGAAACTACTGATAACCCTAGTTACATCCCGTGGATCTCAAATGATGCTCACATCCGATCCCTCCTTACATCTAAAGTGTCTGAAGAATCCTACCAGCATGTTCAAGGTAAAACATCTCGTGAAGTCTGGCTCTCGTTAGAGCGGGCATATGCACCAAACACGGCTGCTCATGAATTCACGCTTAAAAATCAACTTCTTCGCATCACTCAAACTGGTGATGAAAAACCAGCAGATTATCTCTCAAGGGCACAAGGATACGCAACCGCTTTGGCAAACATTGGAGAACCGTAAAAGACAAAGACCTTGTTATGTTCACTATTGCAGGACTTCGAGAGGAGTATACTGGTCTCAAAAGCAACCTGCTTACTCGTTCTCCTCCGGTAACCTTTAACGAACTCCATGCTATACTTAGTGACCATGACTATCTAGTTGCTACTACTCTCAACACCAACCCGAAGGCCTTTCTTGCTGCCCAACAGCCCACTTTTTCACCTTCACAGCAGCCCCTTTCAGCCGCAACAGCAACATCACAGCAACCGAACCTTGATCAGCTGCAACAACAACTTAACAGCCTTCAACTCTTAGCATCTCAACTTGGGCAGCAGCTAAATTCAGGTATTTTACCAAAACCGCAGGCTAATTATAGTTCTCGGTCTTACAACAACAATAATCGAGGTGGTCGGAATAACCGTGGCTACTCACGTGGCAACTCTCGCGGGGTTTCTCGGAATAACCCTGGTGCACGTCAGTTTTCATGGGCCTCCACTCAAAACACAGTTTATGGTCACTGTAATCGTTGTGGAATTGGTCATCTACCCTCACAGTGTCCAAATCAGCAAACTGCATCCAGATTAGCTCCTCAAGCCAATTTTGCAGCCCACTCGTATGTTGGCCCTTCATCCGGCCATACTTGGACACCTGACACTGGTGCAACACATCACTCCACTCCAGATCTATCTAGTCTAGACAACTCCGAGGCATATTATGGTAACGATTCCTTGCTTGTTGGTAATGGTAAAAGTATTCCCATTTTTAATATTGGTTCATCAAAAATCTATTCACCCAACAAAACCTTCAACTTATCTGATGTCCTTCACGTTCCTCAATTAAAACAAAATCTTTATCCGTTCAAAAATTGTCTTGATAATAATGTCTATTTTGAATTTCACTCCTCTTATTTTATTGTGAAGGACGAGTCTATACACAATACCCTCCTTATGGGCCCCAGTGAGCAAGGTCTATACTCCATCCGTCTTCCACAACTCAAGTCTCTACCTAAGGTTGCTTTCACCACTGTCAAAGCTTCTTCGAACATTTGACATCAACGCTTGGGACATCCTCATCATCAAGTTTTTCGTTCAATTATTTCTTATTGTTCTTTACCTGTTTCAGACAAATTATCAAATAACTTATGTTCTTCTTGTCAATTGGGAAAATCTGCAAAATTATCTTTATCTGATTCAAAATTTCGTAGTAATAATGTTTTAGATCTTGTATATTGTGATGTTTGGGGTCCATCACCATCACCATCCTTGATGGTCATCGTTATTTCTTATTATGTGTTGATCATTGTACTCGTTACATGTGGATTTACCCCCTAACACAAAAATCTTATGTTCTTAACACTCTAACCAACTTTATCACCATGGTTGAACGTCATTCAGCACCAAACTTAAAAGCATACAATCTGATTGGGGCGGCGAATTCGACCTCTCTCCAATCTTTGTCGTAACCTTGGCATCATTCATCGACGTTCATGTCCGCACACAAGTGAACAAAATGGTTTTGTTGAACGACGTCATCGCCACATTGTAGAAACCGGGTTGTCTCTTTTAGCTCAATCCAGTCTTCCTCAACGTTTTTGGAATTTTGCTTTTGAAACAGCCGTGCATCTCATTAATCGGCTTCCATCTCGTGTCTCATCTAATAAGTCTCCTTTTGAACACATATTCAAACGCAAACCCGACTATTCCTTTCTACGGGTATTTGGCTCTCAATGCTTTCCATATCTTCGCCCGTACAATCGTCATAAAATTGAATTTCGATCCACCCCATGCGTCTTCCTCGACTACAGTTTATCTCATCACGGTTATCGATGTCTTGATCCCTCCACTAACCGCATCTACATTGCTCGTCATGTTCGTTTTAATGAACATATATTTCCTTACCAACCATCACCTGATCCCAAATCTAATTCACCACCAACCTATCCATACATCTCTGTTTTTCCTAACCCACCACCCGTTTCCCTCCAGAACCGTCCCACCCAACCTTATCTCCAACTTCACAAACAACACACCACTACCATCCCCACCTCAACCATATACTCAACCCACTTCGCAAACAAACACCATCCGAACCCTTAACCAATCACCCATCCCCACCAACCCATCGCACCCGCCCACCCAATCTTCGTCCCAACCCCAAACAACTGATCGATACAGTCCAGCCGCCTATACCGCCACTTCCTCCTCTCTTCCTCCCACTGAACCAATCAGTTTACCATTGCTAACAAGTATGTTGAATGGCGCCATGCTATGTCAAAAGAGTTGTATGCGCTTCATAGAAATGGCACGTGGACTCTTGTACCACCTGTGCCTAATGCTAATATTGTTGATTGTAAATGGGTTTACAGGTTAAAATCAGATGGACAAGGTCAAAATACCAGGTACAAAGCTCGCCTTGTTGCAAAGGGTTTTCATCAGCAGCATAGTGTGGATTATCATGAAACCTTCAGTCCGGTTATAAGCCTACCACCATACGCACCGTTATCTCTAGCTGTTACGAACAAGTGGCCCCTTCGTTAGCTTGATATTGACACAACTTTTCTACATGGTAATCTTGAGGAGACTATTTACATGCGTCAACCTCGGGGCTTTGTCGACCCAACACGACCACAACATGTGTGCTTACTGAACAAGTCAATCTATGGTTTAAAACAAGCACCTCGTGCTTGGTTTAACAAGCTTTCTACAGCCCTTCAGCATCTTGGTTTTGGTGGTTCCAAAACGGATCCGTCACTATTCATTCATCACTCAGCTGGATCGCTTGTTTATCTGCTTGTTTATGTCGATGATATTATCATCACTGGTAATAACTCTACCACAGTCGCAAAGATCATTGAACAACTCAACTTACTGTTTCCTCTTAAAGATATGGGTCAACTACATCATTTTCTGGGTGTTGAAGTCATTCACGCAGGACACGACCTGGTTCTGTCACAGCGAACATATATTCATGATATCATGCGTCGAGCCGGTCTGTCAGATTGCAAACCCGTTCCTACCCCAATTAGCACCTCCTCGGTCTTGCTACCGACGATAGTCCCTCACTTGATGACCCCTCTCGGTCCAGACAAATCGTGGGAGCTCTTCAATATGCTACTCTTTCGCGCCCTGATATTGCCTTCGCTGTGAACAAGGTCTGTCAATTCATGCATGCTCCTACAGAAAATCACTGGGCTGCTGTCAAAAGAATTCTGCGCTACTTGAAAGGTTCAATAAACATGGGTCTTTGGATTTGTCATAACACAGGTTATCGGCTTCAAGCCTTTACAGATTCTCACTGGTCGACTAATCTTCAGGCCTTTTCAGACTCTGATTGGGCTGGTTGCCCAATCGATCGTCGATCCACGGGGGGATTTGCCATATATCTAGGTACCAATCTCATTTCTTGGGCTGCCCGCAAACAACGAACTGTTTCTCGTTCTTCAGCTGAATGTGAATACAAAGCCATCGCAGACACAGTTGCGGAATTAATCTGCGTAAAGTCTCTACTCCGAGAACTTGGATTGGAAAGTGACCCACCAACACTCTGGTGTGACAATCTTGGAGCAACCTACCTCACGGCTAATCCAATTTTTCGAGCTAGAACCAAGCATGTGGAAGTTGACTATCATTTGTTCATGAACAAGTCGCTCAAGGAAATCTTAATGTTAAGTTCATCTCCACAGAAGACCAGATAGCTGATATCTTTACAAAGCCATTGTCCTCTCAGAAGTTTGAGTTTCTTAGGTCCAAGTTGCAGATTGCTAATCGCCCTGAACTTGCGGGGGAATGTTAGACTATGTTGGTTATCTTTAGTAATATTCCTAATAGTTCAGGGTAGCTAGATGTAAATTCTATCTTTATATATTTGGTTGTAATCTCTCTATTATTCAATTGAATACAATCTACCTTCTATAGTTTGATTTTGTTAAATGTTCAATAAACCTTGCACTGAATCTTAGCTACTCTTTAAGTTATTGAAAATGACTTCTTTTTAGCAGCCTACAAAGGAAACAAAGAAGCAAAGGAAGAAAGCGTTGAGAGGCGTGAGCAGACCGAGTGCAAGGTATCTAAATTGGCTTGATCTTCACAAATCACAATTGTGTTTTGTAACAGCTTGTGACTAGTAACAAGTTTATATTTCCATATCTTATGATAATGCTTGATTTGCTTAAGTGCTTAAGTTGGGTAATTGATGTTATGTGGTAAGCTGGTGGTCCTTTAGGGTGGATGGAACGTTCTCATGGATTTTTTTTGGATTTTCTATGTTCTTTAGCCTTCTTACTGTATAGTTGATCATAATGGTCACTGAATCGCGATTGTGTGTTTACATCTTTGCCCCTTTAAGAAACTTGACTTGAGTTTACTAGAACTTGCAATTTAGTTATGTAAAGAGATAGACTGTTAAAACACGAGTGTTAGAGTATGACTTCTGGCCCTGCCAATTAGATCTTGTTTTAAACTGTAGCACTAGGTGACCTTGATGTTATTACTTATGTTCAATAGGTTATCAGTTTCATATGGTAGTTAAATGTTCAATAAACCTTTTAGCCTTCTATTAAATTTTAGCTACTCTTTTAAGTTATTGAAAAGACTTGTTTTTAGCAGCCTACAAAGGAAACAGAGAAACAAAGGAAGAAAGCATTGAGAGGCGTGGGCAGACTGTGTGCAAGGTATCTAAAGTGGCCTGATCTTCACAATCACCATTGTGTTTTGTAACAGC
Organism: Flaveria linearis; assembly: GCA_024085815.1. Taxonomy (NCBI): domain Eukaryota; kingdom Viridiplantae; phylum Streptophyta; class Magnoliopsida; order Asterales; family Asteraceae; genus Flaveria; species Flaveria linearis. The sequence continues at coordinate 53,204,103 of CM044016.1, forward strand.
TTGTGACTAGTAACAGGTTTACATATCCATATCTTATGATAATGCTTGATTAACTTGTGTGCTTAAGTTGTGTAATTGATGCCATGTGGTAAGCTGGTGGTCCTTATATGGTTGATGGAACGTTGTCTTTGATCTTTTTATAGTATAGTTTATGATCTTCAGCCTCCTATTGTATAGTTGATCTTAATGGTCATTGAATTGATATGATTGTGTGTTTACGCCTTTGCACCTTTTTGCAAATTTGACTGGAGTTTACTACAGTATCATGTATCTTCTACGGGTTTCAAGTATGGAAAGCTTGCAAATTTAATCATGGAAGAGGAAAGACTGTAAAACACCAGTGTTAGTGTTAAGAGTACAACTTTCTGGCCCTGCCAATTAGATTATGTTTTAAACTGTTACATTATAGGTGACCTTGATGTTATGTACTTACGTTCTTTAGGTTATTAGTTGCATAAAGTTGTTAGATGTTCAATAAACCTTGCATTGAATCTTAGCTACTCTTTAAGTTATTGAAAAAGACTTTTTTTTAGCAGTCTACGAAGGAAACAAAGAAGCAAAAGGAAGAAGGTGTTGAGAGGCGTGGGCAGACCGAGTGCAAGGTATCTAAATTGGCTTGATCTTCAAAATCACAATTTTCTTTTGTCACAGCCATTACAAGTAACAAGTTTTATATATCCATATCTTATGATAATGCTTGATTTACTAATGTGCTTAAGTTGCACAACTGAGGCTATGTGGTATGCCGGTGGTCCTTATATGTTTTTCTAGGATATTCTATGTTTTTATCCTTCTTATTGTATAGTTGTTCATAATGGTCATTGAATCGGTACGATTGTGTGTATACACATCTGCACCTTTTTGCAAATTTGACTGGAGTTTACTACAGTATCATGCATCTTCTGCGGGCTGCAAGTCTGGAAAAGCTTGCAAATTTAATCATGGAAGGGAAAGACTGTTAAAGCATCATCGTTAGAGTACAACTTTACGGGCCTGCCAATACGACCGGTATTAAACTATTTGCAGTTGTAATCATATTTAAAATGAGGTTGTTTGTTCTATGACTTATTTTTTTTACAGGGAGTGAAAGAATGTCCTTACTACATGCGTAACGGTTCCTGCAAACACGGGCCAAGCTGTTGGTTTAATCATCCTGATCCTACTGCAGTCGGAGGCGATGATGCTCCCACATCTTATGGCAATGATGGACCTCTTCCATTACAACCTGCACCACAACCAAATATTCCGAATATGCCTTCATGGTCATCCCCAAGAACACCAGACCCCACCGCTCCGTATGTACTAGTGGTCTACCCACCAGCCCAAAGCATGTCCCCACCAGGTCCAGATTGGAATGGTTATCAGGTAAATCGCTAGATTCGCATAGGGTTATTCTAGTGAACTGCATACTTTTAGTCCATAATTCCATAAATAATCAATTTTATTTCTCTATTTTTAACCTTTTTTTACTTTATTTTTACATTTTGACTTGTTTAGGCTCCTCCTGTTCCTGCTCATTTATACCCGAGTTCAGAGCAGGGCATACCTATACCACTGGCTTATTTCCTCAACATCAACCAAGTGATACCAACTTGTACAAACATCATCAACAACCTATGTTAGTTTCAGAGCATCTTGAGAGACCTGGTCAACCTAGTAATACCCCAAAACCATAATGTATATTTATATTTGTGAACATGAAATTTGTATATCATGTACTGTTAAACGTGTAATGATTAAGATGACTATTTGAAATATGAGATATGTGATGAGCATTAATTATTTTAGATCACTTAATAATAATAATATAATATTATATTTATCATTATTCAATTTTTATAAAACTTAAGTTGACTAGTAGAGAAAAATGAACTCTATACTAAGGACATATTTAAAATTTTTATAAAAAGGTATATTTTAAAAGTTATAAAAGAAAACAACAAAGTTTGAATACATTTAGTATGCAAGGTGTGTAAGCATACGTGTGATGCTTGTGTATTTCATCTAAATTTGAACTTTCAAGATAATGTCATGCAACCCCTAATAAAATGTCTAAAAGCTGCTTAAAGATAGTAGATTCAGAATACCAATTTTTTTTTTTTGTTTGTATTTATATATGAAATAGGTTCAAATACAAAGTGTATTTTTGCTATAAAGTGTGAGAAGACACAATGAGTTAAAAGTCATAAAAATTTGTTCCCCTAGCCGTCCTCACTAAGAAAAAAATTAATGAAAATAAAAAAAATAAAATAAAAAAAATAAAAAGAAATTAACGTTTTTATTGTGTCATTTATGAAAGACACAATGACGTCATTGTGTCATATAAAGACACAATGAAAATTTTTTATTATTTATTTATTTTTTTTCTTAAAGAGGACGACGAGAGGAACAAATACTCCGAAGTATTTTTTGAAATTCGAATTAGATTGTGAGATATAATTTTTTGTGACTTTTTTAGTCTTATTGTGTCTTCTCACATAGTCTTATTGTGTCTTCTCGCACTTTATAGCAAAAATATATTTTGTAGAATAACCTCAACCCTTTATATATTATATTGTAAGTTAGTAGTGTAACAAGCCAATGATACTTTATTTTGTAGTAAACTTATGTTTGCTTCGTAAGTTGTATCAATTGTCAACGCCCGAATAGGTTCCGGGTGGGATATCACAAATCTGATTGCAGTTACTTTATAACAACTGGAGTATGCAAATTTAATCGTCCTTATAGTCGAACGACTAGAAATTATAAAAGTAAGTTTAGCCGCAAGCATAATATATATTACTTGAGTAATGCAGTTTCTTCGATTGAACTAACATATGGCATTTAATATGCTTTAAAAATTGGTCGTTTTGGGTGTTGTTTATTCAATTAAGTCATCTAAGATGACTTAACTTAAAAGGGGATTATCAAATAAAAAGTCATCTGAATTCTATTTTTAATTTTCTTAATAGACACAACCTTTGAATCATATTGTTTATGCAAAGAACGAATAATAACTTGTTTTTGTAGTCACTATTTATCCATTAGGTATAATAAAATTTTTTAATAGACAAAATATTGTTTGTGAGTACACTTGACCTAATTCGGCTAGTCTCATTTTGACCTAAAATGTAAAATGACGGTCTCAATCAGGACATGTAACATCTCGTATTTTACGGCGTTTATATATTTTTATATATATAATTATAATAATAAAGATAATAATAACAATAATATAAACAATAAAAAATATATATATATAATAATGATTATAATTAATAGGAATTGTAACAATAAAATTAAAACAAAAATAATAATAACTAAGAATAATAGTAATAATATTAACATTTTTACTAATAAAAACAATTTATAAAATATCAAACTTAGAAAGTTAAACTTAGATCTTAAAAGTCCAGGGGGTATTTGGGTAAATTTTAGAACTTTAAATAAGACTTTTATACACAAATATCAAAAACGTAGAACCACAGGGACCAATCTTGTAATTCTCACAAACTCCCAACCCACCCCCTTTCTTCCCGTTCGAATCCCACTCACAACCACATCCCCACTCACGGCCGACACCCACCAAAATCAGGCACTAAACGCGAAAAGTAATTAAATTAATCGAAGTGAAGGAACTTTTACCTATTCTTAAGCTACTAACATCACGAATTCTATCTAAAACGAATTCAAACACCCCTCTCGAACCCTCTTCGACCGCGACCTGCAACCCACTTGAAACCCGATTTTTAATCGACTTTTGTTGAAATTAACATAGGGCTTTGCTTCCAAATCACCATTTTAAGCTTCCCTAAAGTTTAATTTGATTATAATCGTGGTTTGAGCATCATACGATCACCTTCCTCGGCCGCGGACTTTTACAACACAAACACCATCTTCAAAGCTTCCAACACGAAATTAACAGAGGTCTTTCCATACCCAAGTTCATTAGATGCTACCTGCACAAAAATTTGATTATCATCGTCGTTTGAATAACAAATCTGTGATACGTGTGTCGCGACTGCTCATCCTTCTGTGCTCATCAAATCCGAACAAAATTAGGTACATTAAATACATGTAAACACTCGATTTTATGTGGGGATTAAAAAGCCCCAAACTCTCATTGATTAACAGGATCAATTTGATGTTCAATTGGATCGAATTCGTTTTTAGGGTTCATATGAATTGGGGGTATTCAAGGGATCCAGGTTAAGACCATGTGGAAACCAATCCTTTCGCGGCTATAAGCCTTGGTTCACTGGTCCCGTGCTCCCATGTCAAAACAGAAGGTCCCGGGTTCGACCCCTGGCACCTACATCTATTTTTTTTAAGCATTTTAAGCTATAAAAAAATTCAGAAAAATTTCCTAAAAATTATAAAATGTGTTTACAAACATTAATATTTTAAAACCGCCTCAATATTTTCTAGAATTTATCTTAACATTTTATTTATTTATTTTATTATTTGTTTTAAATAAATAAAATAAGTAGTTTAATTTCCTATAAAAATAGACTTTAAACAATGGTTAAAATCACTAAATTATTATTGGTTCAAATAATATTTATGTATTATTGCTTAAATCATGATTAAATATAAATTTTTATATTTAAATTGTCCAAGAACATTTTTATTTTTTTAGTCATTTAAATAACTAAATACTTTAATTAATTGACATATAGTTAATTAATAAAATTAATTATTTATTCTTTCCGCATTTTAACATCAATCAAATGGTCAAGTGTATGATACATTTATTTAAATTTTAAACATAATCATTTTCAATAAATTCATTCAAACCAAATGGAAACCCCAAATTCTTACGAAACCCTAGTTCGCGTTAAAACGTTAACATTGTTAATAAACTTAAACTTGTAAAATGTATTTAGGTACATTGTGAAGGACTACGTCGAAACGACGCTTAAGATTATTCCTATTAATCATCCAAAATATACATACTCCATCGCCAAGTGAGTATTTCTATACCCCTTTTTTATATTTTCACACTTTGGGGTGAAACATGTTACTTATTAATCATTGCACTTGTAAACGTTTGATTCTTGTAAACTTATGGCAATTTACTTATGTGTTGTGATTAGTTGAATATTATAGCTACATGTAATGTCGAATACATGTACAATCATTAACTATTGCTAGCCTGGCGACGTCATAGATCTATGGGCCTGACAAGCCTGCTTGTTGATCCAAGTACACTAGCTAATCGTATATACTTATAACTTGGTTGGTCCAAGTACACTTGTAAACGTTGAGACTTGTAAAACTTTGTCAAGGTTTGATGGTGCATTCTGTCTTACATCCCTAGTTACCTTGTTCTCTAATTACAACATGAATTGCCATCTTTTATATACTTATGTAATCAAAACTATAGAATGCTCACCAACATATGTTGACCTTTTATTTTTAACATGTTCAGGCAATAGCGTTATGTGGCTGTGAACAATCGTAATTCTCACACCTCGACGATTCCGCCGTCAAGGTTGGGGTGTGACACATGTTTCAAACCAATACACAACACGACCATCTTGTCACATCTACTTCTTAGGCATTTGGCCTTTCAACATTTTCATTGAGGTGGGATAAATGGCTAGAACTAATTAAAACAAGATTATGGTTTCGATGTACTTATTTCAAATTAAGAAAACCACAAGGAAAAGAATATGAACCTTTATTCTTTTTGTCTTTATGTGCATCAACAATTGCTAATTTGTTATAGAAAAATAAATGTAGGATCAGAATATCTGTATTTACTACTGTAAGCATGTGATATGCAAATACGGATCAACTTGTAAATACGAACATCCAATAAATCATTACAACAATTTGAACCTGTAGGAGAGGGGTATTGACGGGCCAAACAGGCCCGAGCATATGATACAACGATCTGTGTGATCAAGTGGTGTTCTTTGCCATCCTCGTATGCAAGTTTAAGGTGTTTTACATGGTTTTTAACTTTGATTTTGTTGGAGGGTATTTAAAATTGTTGAATTATATCATGATAGTTCAACTGTTCAAGTTATCTTAATAGTTTTATACTGCTGTAGTCTATGCTTTTATTTGAGCCAATGATTGTTTTGCCCTTTGAGTATTTAGTGACAAACAATAGGATAATCCGATGACTTTTGTAGGGCAAATGTGAAAAATTCTGTTGACTTTTGTTGAACTTGCAAAAAAGTTATTGTACTTATTTTTATATGTTCGAGTCATTAAACTTGCGAAAAGTCCATCAAAATGTTCCGAATGCCTAAAAATTTGCCTTCAAGAGGATAATCCCTATGATAAAATGATGTACTTTTTAAATAAAGGTTATAAAGCATCATCATACAAAGAAACAAAATAAAAAAAAAGTTGACTTGTACACTAGCCTAAGTCTTATAAGATGATTGTGATTCACATGGAAATATTAAAGTACCATTCAATTCAACATCAAATAAATTCAACAGGCTATATGCATATCCTGTGTAGTGTTCCATTTGATTAACAACCATGTTTATCAGCAAATGTAAATCGAAACAATCCAAAGAGTTCAATGATCAAACTGCTTAAAATCACTATCCTCTTACACTATCAATAAAAAACATTCAGCAAAAACAGCGCAGTAATCAATGCAATATCATAAGCAATTGGACATACAATAAGCTAATGTTGTAGAGTTAACAAAGCTGCAAGAGTGATGAATACCCTATGTTATAGTTTATTACAATACATATGTAATTTATATATTTTACAATCGAAAATCATTACTGGTAGACTAACAAGTAATATATATTTCCCAAACATGCAATTTTAACATATTATATACTTTCTATTCTATACTTGCTTTGTTTTTAGAATTCTACTTTACCATCTAAGTTTTACAAGTTAACTTTGATTTAAAACTTGAAAGTGCATCACTTCCATTGAAACTTTGAAATGTGTCTTATCTTAACAATATCACAATTAATACTTTTACCCCTTTATAGTGGTGTTTGGGATTGCTTATTTTTTTAGAACTTACATTTGAAAAACAACTTTTCAAACTACTCTCATTAATTTTTAAAATCTACTTATTAACTTTTAAAATCTAATTATTAACCTTTTATTTTATGTTTCCCTAATACTTATTTACTTAGAGTCTGTTGGCAGTATCTGAATCACTCTTAGTGGTTCAGATGTCTGAATGGTTCAACACTTAATGATTTAGACTGTTTGTATCACGAGCAATTGTCTGAATGGTTCAAATGTTTGCCTCTGAATGGTTAAACATTATATTAATGTTAAATGGTTAAGAAGTCTAATGATAAATAGTTAAGAGGCCTAATGATAAATGATAAAGAACTCTTATCTGAATTGGTCAGATATTCATCTTTGAATAAGTAAACGATATACTAGCTTTTAATGGTTCAGACTTTTTATTGGTTTAGCACCTAACCATTAGAAATTGTGAAACATTCCCCTCCATAACTTCCAAGAACATTAATAGATTCTTTATCTTTATCCATATAATTACACTAAAAATCACTATATTTTCTTTTTTTTAATTAAATAATATTTTTATACTCTATCATTACTTTTTTCTCTCTTTTCACACACACCACTTTTAAAAATATTAAAAATTTATAGATTAAATAGTAATTCTTTAAATATACCAATCAATAATAAATTTTATCTCTTTTACTCACAACATTCATTCAAACTATTCTATATAATATACCAAATACACTTTCATATGTCGTTCAGACTTGGTTGGTTGTAGAGAGCCCCCTCCCAAAGTGGAGGTCAGGGGTTCGAACCTCTCTTCCGGTTTGGGGACATTTTAGAGCAATAACGAGAATTAGCCTTTGAGCCACTGGTGCGGACGCCGATTCTCAGAGCTCGACCCCGGTTTCATCCGGCTGTTACTCCAGAGGGGCAACCCTTGTGGAGGCAGTACGGTTTCCGGGAAACGCCGAAATCAAGTCTGACAATCCAGCGTGGACCCGGTTCAGACAATATAATCTGAAGCAGATCTTGACTAGGGTCGTCCAGAGGAAACCTCATGAGCGATAGAAAATCACAGTTCAAAAAAAAAAGAATACACTTTCATATTTCTTGAGATTCCAATGCTAATGATCCGTAGTACACACTCATAAAACTCATTAACACCTTTTTACTTCAGTTTCCCCGAGAACACCAATCGCCGTGCCGGAACATCCACCGGCCGGAGTAAGTTCAAACAATACCACTTCAACCGATTCTCAGAGCTTATTGTCACAATGTACGCTTTTTTTTTTCCCTTTCACTCATCATTCAAAACAATCGTCATTACTGTAAATCATTGGGGGTTCTTGTGACGATCACTACACACAAAGAGATGTCATGGATTGTGAATTGTGATGTTGATATTTACGTGAAGGATATTTGATCTGTTGGATATGTTATACAATCTCGTAGGGTTAGGATTTTTGTGAGTTTATTCGATTTTTTTTGCTATTTATAGAATTGTTCGCTGTATGTTCGTGATTCCGATGGAGAAATTGGCGTTTTTGGAGAGAATTGTGTGAATCAATTAATCAAATCGTGTGTTGCTTTTGTATTAGAGGATCGTTAGGGTTTGATGTGGTGACTGTTGCATACAATACGTGAGGACTGAGGAGTGATTTGATTTCTGTGATTTGGCAGGGTTTAGGGTTTTGTGATGTTGTGCACTTTTGGTTTTTATTGAATTGTTTGATGTAAATATGTATTTACGGTGGAATTTGCTAGTTATGGTTCGACTCACATCAATTGATTAATTTTCGATTAATCTATAGAGAGAAATGAATAATTTCCAGTATCTTTTCAAGATTGCCATTTTAGTGGTAGTTATTGACTACCTTGACTCCAGTCCATGAGGTTCTTCTGTTATTTGAAGTTAGTGTTGGACATTTTAGCTTGCAGTTGATTACCTCAACACATTTTCTTGAATGTAATACTTGTTATCATGGGATGTGATATCTTTTTGTTGGAGTTAAGTACCTCTTGCTTTAAGTTGGAAAAAAGATAACGACAGATGTAAGTTTGTTATGAACATGTTGCATTAATGGTAGTGTTAGTGTGAAAATAGAAGTTTGACATCGATCATAAAAGCATCAAACTGTCACAGAACAGAAAACAGGTTTTTTATGTACTGCATAAGAGATGATTTTGAGCATAATGAGTGGAACCCACGAAATAGATGACACATATGGTTTAAGCAAATGAAACAGGGTTCATCATGTCACATACATTGCCATTTAATTTCTTGAATTTGAAGTTCATATCTGCCGTTTTAAATTACTGCTCTTTATGTTTTAATTTTTGTGATTTCTTTTTGTAGAAAGAGGTTATTATGGCAAAAGCGTGTGAAGAATGCACTCAGAGTTGTGTCATGATGCATAAAAGGAATAAAAATCCAGCTCCTCTTGTGACTACATTCTTTAAAGTCATGATCAGTGATGATTATTCTAAAATCCTGGTATTGACATTTCTGTATTGCATTTGTATTATTTGCTGCACTCTGTGTTCTTTTTGCCTCAATTCGTAATGTTTCTTACATGTTGTATATGATTCACAAGTCTAGTTATAGTTATGTCTAAGATGTGGTAATTCAGTCTTAATTGTGTGGAAACTATTAGTCAACTGTTTGACCTCTCTTTCACACTGTCTTAATAAATTACTCTTTGTGGTAAACATCATAGTTTTACATGGAAAGACTTGGGGATTTGCTAGTACTAGATGCTGAAAATCTAAATATTTAAATAAAATATAAAACTTAGGATTCTAAATTTTGATAGCATATTGTCACGGAGTGATTTATTCGACTCTCGTGCGGCACTTAGACTTGCTCTAAGTTAAGCCTTTGTGACCCAAACGATGTAACAATTTAGGTTACGATGCGGAAGCGTTTGCAAGCTCGTAATACAAATGACTTTGTATTGCTTACAAGGTTAGTACAAGAGTGGTTTACAAGTGTGTTTACACAAGACTTGTATGAGTTTTTGGGTGAGTACAAATGATCCTACCATCACCTATTTATACTTGTTCATGTATCTAGATCATTCTTGATCTAGAGTGTTCCAAAACTATAATATTTACAAGATATTCTCATGGATCTTTGAAGGCCTTTCTAGAGCATTCTTGGCAGCCCACCTCCTAGATATTTCTAGGGAGTTATCTTGATTACTCTGATGTTTCAAGGCTGATCTAGATGCTTCCTTGTGTCCCTTCCAAGTCCATAACGTTTTAGGTTGTTCCGGAGACTTCCGGACAGCTCTAAGTGCATCTTTATGATTCCGGAAACTTCCAGAATCCGAGTAACGTGACTTGAATTTAGGCGGGTCGTGACATTCTCCCCCACCTAAACCCACGACGTCCTCGTCGTGTTTCTTGCATGACCCTCGGCTTGTTCTCGTGAGTCGCAAGACGGATAGCGTTTTGCCTTGATGGCTAGACTCCATTGTGGCTGTGTGTACTAGATCGCCTTTGACGATGTACAAAGTGTTTAGAAATGTTGCTGGAACGGCTTTTGCTTTTCGGAAAAACTCCATCCCGAGCACGATCTTGTAGTCGCCCAATGGTGCAATCGAGAAGTCCAGCTTGCCTTGCCAGGTACCAATCTTAGTCTTGACATCCCAAGACATTCCCTCGATCGCTTTTGTGTTGCCACTGGCGTCTTTTAGAAATCCTTCTCGTGTGGAGATTCTTAAGCCGAGTCTCTTAGCCTCTTCTCGCGTTATGAAATTGTGACTTGCTCCAGTATCGACTAGTGCCTTTGCAAGTCGTCCATGTATTTCCAAGTTCACAAACCGAAGTCCTTTTGCCTCCGCGCTCGTGATGTTGCCCTTGTGCTCCGTCGGGCAGGACTTAACCATTTTTAACGGCTTCCCCTCATATGCCGTTAAAGCATTTAATACTTGTAGTTGCATTGCCCCGAGACGAACCTCCTTGTCTTCGTGGGATGCATCATCAGTCCTGGCCACCATGGCTTGCAGACTTTGTTTCTTCGGGCAGTCCCGAGCATTATGCGGTCCATCGCATATAAAACAGAACTTTGGAGGACGTCTTTCATTGTCATATCGTGGTGGTTCCTTGTTTCCACTTCCGATCGTGATTGGGCTTTACTCCCCTACCTTTCTCATCGTCACTTTCCTCATTCATGGGCCTATATGGTCGTTTTTCCTTATGATCGATCAAGCTTTCAGCTATCGCAATGGCTGAAGCAAGATCTTGAACATTTCTTCGTTCTAATTCTAGCTTGGCCCATGATTGTAATCCATCGAGGAAGTAGAAAAGGGAGTCTTTATCCGATAAATCCGGTATCTCAAGAACAAGTGTTGTAAACTCTTTAACATAGTCCTTGATTGTCCCGGTTTGTTTGAGCTTACGAAGTCGACTTCTTGCTTCGTGCTCAGCATTTACCGGATAAAATTGTCTTTTGAGTTCTTGGATGAACTCAGCCCAAGTTTTAATTGTGCACGTACCTCGTTCGATGTCCATGCTTCGACGTCTCCACCATAGTGCAGCTGTATCCTTGAGATACATAGTGGCTGTCTTGATTTTGGTGGCGTCGTCCAGGATTTGAACTCCTCCTAGGTACTGCTCCATTTCCCAGATAAAGTCATCGACCGCCCGAGCTTCTCGTTTGCCCAAAAACGGTGATGGTTTGGGAATTTCAACTCTCGGAGTAAAGTTCATGACGTTACCTCCAGTCGTGATCATGGCCTTATTGCAATCTACAATTTTAGCTTCCAAGCCCATTAGACTTCGATGCATGTCGCTCGACAGCTCGTCCATGTCCTTTTGCAGCTTGGTAGTAACATCTTTGATTGCATCTTTGATCATCAGCTTTACTTCATCTCGAAGTAACTCCATAGCAGCCTTGAGTCCTTCTCGAAGTTCACTGAAATCTTCTTCTAATGTGTCTAGCCGTTGGAAGCACAAGTCTACCTGAGATCCCATCTCGACAAGACCTGTTTCCATGTCACCGACTCGTTTTTCCAAGGTACGGTCCTTGGATGTACCTCGATCCTTCTTTGATCCCTTCTGGGATTCATCTCGACCTCGTTTATCTTCAACAGTTGCAAGTTTGCTTGATTCGGTTGCCATTCCCAGATGAACCGACGTGGCTCTGATACCACTTGTCACGGAGTGATTTATTCGACTCTCGTGCGGCACTTAGACTTGCTCTAAGTTAAGCCTTTGTGACCCAAACGATGTAACAATTTAGGTTACGATGCGGAAGCGTTTGCAAGCTCGTAATACAAATGACTTTGTATTGCTTACAAGGTTAGTACAAGAGTGGTTTACAAGTGTGTTTACACAAGACTTGTATGAGTTTTTGGGTGAGTACAAATGATCCTACCATCACCTATTTATAGTTGTTCATGTATCTAGATCATTCTTGATCTAGAGTGTTCCAAAACTATAATATTTACAAGATATTCTCATGGATCTTTGAAGGCCTTTCTAGAGCATTCTTGGCAGCCCACCTCCTAGATATTTCTAGGGAGTTATCTTGATTACTCTTGATGTTTCAAGGCTGATCTAGATGCTTCCTTGTGTCCCTTCCAAGTCCATAACGTTTTAGGTTGTTCCGGAGACTTCCGGACAGCTCTAAGTGCATCTTTATGATTCCGGAAACTTCCAGAATCCGAGTAACGTGACTTGAATTTAGGCGGGTCGTGACAATATGCTTTAGATGAAGACATTTTATAAAATATCGTAAGTATGCAGTTATATCTTAATAATGATTTTTCTAAATGTTTTCAAACATCCTTTAATCATCTAGCTGTAGTAGTGAAGTGGAAATTGCTTTTGCAGATTTAGCATCTACGATAAGCTTATGAATTTTTTTCTTAACAGTTAACTTATGAGACTTCGTATGATGCTACTAGCATGGACCAATATGTTTTTTAGTTACTTATATGATTTAGGAACTCAGATAACGAAATGTTGCAATCTTGACTGTTAAAAAATTGGTTTGCTGATATTACATATAAGTAGGTCAGTAGGTGATTTCAACATGGAAACTTTTGAAGAAATAAAATGCTCTGCTTTTCACGGGATGGAGGGTATATTTATAAATATGTTTTTGTATTGATAGTATTTATTTGCAGTTCTTGCCTCCAAAATTTGCTCGTAAGGTAAAAAAACTGGTTGACAAGACAACACATCTTGAGGATTCTTACGGTGATAAATGGGATGTAAAATTCACCAAGATTGATGGCCATTTGGCTTTTAAAGAAGGGTGGGATGCTTTTGCAATAGAGCACAGCCTACAAAAGGGTGATGTTTTGGTTTTTCATTACATAATGAAATCTCACTTTGTTGTCTTGATGTATGGAGCATCTGGATGTCCTGAATATCGACATTTTCGTTTAACTCAACAACCAGTGAAAGAAACCAAGAAAAATAGTAATAATTTGACTGTGAATGGTCAAAGCCCATCAGAAGCCCACACTATTTACAATGAATTGTCACATGAATCTTCTTCTAAATCTGAACCTCGTGTTGATGGAGGGAATGATAATAAAAAGCCAAACGAGGCCAAGACATCACCAAATGTAAACACTACAAACGCTCAGCATTTGGTTGCATCATCTTCTCTACCATTGCATAAAGAAACAGACTGTAGATCGGAACCATTGGTCAAAAACATCGATAAAGCAACAGACCAAAATTTTGAACCGTTGACCAAAAACACAATCCCTGATTACATGGAATCTAAGAGTCCTACAACTATGAAGCCATTAGGTCTAGTTGATAATAGTAATGGACATGAAGCAGATGAATGTAGAAGAAACAGTTTGCAGCAGGTAGGGGCAGAATCAGACGGTGGCCAGAAAGGCATCACAGTTGGTGTCAGTGGTGGTTTAGACGATACTGAAAGTAACAGAATTCCGAAGTCCTTAGAAACACGATTAAAGATGGCAGCTGAGAAGCGAAAGGAAAATAAAAGCATAGTGAAACAACGTGATACACGTAACAATTCTATGCACAAGAGATCGTTGCCTGCCAATGTTCCAAGTAGGTTACATTTCAATATTATAACTTTTCTGCTCAAACATATTCATAATTTTTGAAATTACATAACATCTTAAAGTTCTTTATCTGAGGAAAATCAAATGAATCTATTTGACCTCAAAGTTGGAATTCATGACTTTGTAAGATAAATGCTGACTTCGAAAGTAAGAGGACGGCTAGTGGAGAACAAATTGAATCCTTATGCCCATTTGGGCCTTCATTTTTGTCTATGTATGTAATAGGGAGACTAAAACTTTGTGTTTCTTAATCTAATATAATCTTCATGGAGATCTTCATTTCTGTTTTATTAAAGCCATTTTCTTTTTAACATGCCTCTATGCTGAAACAGGTACACCAGCAAAAGTTATGAAAAAGGAGCCTGGCTCTTCGGCTTCACGATTACATGATAGTGATGAGCCCTTCACCTCCATTAAAATCTCTCCTAAACCAATGGGTACGTTCATAATATATATGAGTTTTATACTTTTTTATTCAAATTCATAGTTTGACTGTTTGCAAACATTGAGAAGCTAATCGGACGGAGTCGACTAATAAGGAAGCAACAACGAATCATGGTTCTGGTGGTCTGTCAAAAAAGGAACAAACGATGAACCATGGCTCAGGTGGTGCACTGAAAAAAGAACCAACAATGAACCATGGCTCAGGTGTTTTTATAAAAAGGGAACCCAAACCCGAGCCTGTTGATTATGATGAGGCACCCGTATCTTGTTCTTCCAACACTTCATTCTTTGCAATTATGAGTAGCTACCAATATCTTGTATGTTTCCAGTTAACTCATGTTCTTTGTGCTTACACTTTGGTTGACAAACTTGACGGGCCAGACTGGCCAAGTCAGGTTGACCCGGAACACTATATGTTCAATCTTTTGACTGTAAAATACGAGTAAAAGAACTATACTGTTAGAATTATAATCTTATTTTTACATAAAGCAAACTATGCAAGTATGCATTTGTACATGATCTAATAACGTTTATATTTAACATGCTTAAAGAAACACCCTTATGACCTTTCAAACATACAACACATTTTGAAAAAAAAAAACTGAAAATTTATAAACAACTATTTGCAGGAATTGCCCGGTTCGGTGAAGTTGAAGTCTAAGGTAATTCTTCTCAGAAATGGCACAGATCTTTGGGCAGTTTTGTTTCAAATCAAGTACGGTGTAAAGGCTTTGACACAAAATTGGGGAACATTTGCAAAAGAAAAGGGCATTAAGCCGGGAGACAAGTGTGAATTTGTGCTTGAAAGCGAGCCAAATAGTCGTTTCACATGTAACGTGTTTGATGTACACGTTACTCGCTAACAAAATGGTAACTGTGGCACCATGGTCCCCGCTCTTTATGTAAATTGTAAGTAGGTGCAATGTGATTTTGGTTGATTGTCTGAATTGTGGAACTCGTTTGCTGTGGTTTATAGTAATGCCATTATTCGGGTTGAAGTGCACAGAATCTCCAGTTTTCCATAGGAGGGCTGGTAATGTTTGGATGATTTTTAACTTACACAGAAAGTGTAAAACCAACCTAAAAAATCAAAAGCTAAAGTACCGACAAGCTCGACAAACCCAATGGTGGAACCATGGAGCTATCCTTAGTGTCTGGGTGAGCCACTGAACCAACCAAGATATGCATTTGAGCTAACAATTGAGCCAACTTTCAAGGACTTTTTCCATTGTTTTTTTTGAAGTACTGGTTTCAGGATCTTCCAGTCTCTTCAGCTTTCTGTTCTGGTTCTATGACCACCGGCTCCATTTATCAGTGTGAGTTGAATTGTTCAACCTAAACACGACATCTGTATTGTTATATTATCAATCACAATCTGCACACATTTAAAATTGTGTAACTTGAACAAATCCATTTAACATATTCAATTAATTGTGCGAGCCGTTTGGTAGATAGTACTCAAGTTATAAACGTATTAATTAGATTAGTTGGATTGGTGGGCGGTAATAAATGAGTTAATCATGTCGTATATTGGTTGATGACCAGAAATGCTTAATTGAATGGGATGAACTAGTTTATCTTGAACACCATCCGTTATTAAACGAGTTAGATACGAAAGCTTAAAGTCTAATCATGCATGTATCATGTTCATGTCATGTTGAACATTGCCATCCCTAGCTCCATTGTACTAATTTGTGAGGCGTTCTTTCTGTGTATAATATAACAAACAAATTTGTTCAGTAAATTACACGATGCTGCTGTTATTGAGGCTCACGAATCCAATTATCGTATTTTATACGATGAATGTTAATCCTGAATTTTATAATATCGACTTGTAACTTCATTAATTATATATACCGGTGAAAGTATTTTTTTAATAACAATATCTCATTTTGAGGCTTTTTAAATTACTTCTAAGTTCTAATCAAGTTTGAACCTAGAGTGTTCTTATTTAGACTTCTAACACAATTTTTTGGCATATTTTATACATTATATAATGTTATGATAAAAACTTGTGAGTCCGTCAACTTGATTTCATATAGTGTTGAAAGCTTCTTTTTCTAATAACAATAGCTTATTTAGGGGTCCTAAATTACTTCTAATAATGTTTAAACCTATAATATATTTAAAAAGTCTTTGACTCTTATCACTGGACAACCAACTCAAACGACAAAAAAAAACTTGTTACAAACAAACCTACGCCTCATGTTTGATGATATTAAAATCTACAAACAATAGATTATGGTTATTCTGAGATCATCGTTGTCAGCATCTAATTACTTCTAAAAAAGTAGAACGAAGTTGCTAAACTCTAATAACCTCAATAATCAAAAATGCAAGTCTTCTACTAAATGAAAACCACATTGTCATTATACGAAAGTATAGGGGCTCAATCTGAACAATATTAATATATTATACAAGAAGAAAATAAACCACAACGCAACCTCATAAATACATTATACACACAGGTTTGAGGTTCCTCCTTCTGCAAGTCAAGTGAAGAAGAAGCACAAATCTCTCCGATCAACAACAATCTGAAGCAATGGAAGATTCAGAAGGCACACAGCAACCTCATCTAGTGCTCGCTAACAAGCTCTTTCTCCTCACGCATTCCGACGTCGATGACATCGAGAAAGTGCGCCTCCGTGATGAGGTCATCTCCACCGTCGTCGCCGACGGTAAACACCTTCATTTAGATCTCGTAGATTTCTGTGATTTTAGGTTAATTGTTGTGATATCAGGTTGATTTGTGCTTGTTTGTGTGAATTTTTTGATTTGGAAGATATGGCGCCGTTGTACGAAACCCTAGCTGCGAGTTCGGTGTTGGAGCTTGACCAGAAGGTTCTGGAATCGATGCGTGAGAAGATTGCTGAAGAGCTGAAAAAGCTTGATGAGAAGTAAGTTGTTGGATTGCGTATAACGTTTTCGAATTGCGTGAAATTTTTGGTGTAGATGGCTTGAATTGGTTGAAATCAAGAGTTTGATGTGATGTGATGTGATGGTGTATGTGTGGCACCTTGTTTAGTCATGATAAAGTAGATTGGAGATGTTGTAGAAGGAAAACTAGTTGGCTATCTGTGTTGTCTAGCATCAGAATGTTTGTATCATGTATGATTTGGGAAGATGTTTTGTTAGATTAGGGGATAAAATTTGAAACAAAAGTTTGACAAGGTTTGGAACTCTAAGACAATTTGCTATTAAAGCAGATCCAAAAACAAAACTGAATGAACAGGATATTGCGTGTAGCCTTTGAGATGAATGTGCGGTAGTGGCTGGACAGAAGCGTAGGATATTCTTTGATTTCAGATTGTGGAAGATTATTTTAGATTCAGCTAGTACCATGAATTGTATGGAGTATGTAGTTTCACTGCACTTTCTTTTGTGTCCCTTGAATACTATGTCCTTGTATTGTTTGCTGCTGATGTTAACGATTGTTTTGGGTGTGAGTGTTATATTATATAGCTTTCTGCCTTTATTTTACCCATTAAAGCTTAAATACTTCTTGTTAAAAAAAAAAAACTCTCTTGTAGGATTGATCATGGAATAACATTATTTTATGATATGCAACCATATAGTAATTCTTCATGCTTGTTAGTAGTATTTGTAATTGGATCTAGTCTATACTTTAGGGACTTGTCATGTTTCAAACGCATTATTATTACGTGTGTTTATGGTATGTGCCCACGATCCCACCCATGTTTATTAGTGGTTCTTGTCATTTATTTTGTTTAATTAGTTAGAAGTAGTGGATCCACTAGTTTGTATGGCTATATAATAGCCACAATACTTTCATTAGTTCTACATGATTTGAACTAATATAATATTTCTCGTCTATTTTCTATCTGCCATTGCGACGCCCATCAAAGGGGTCGGATTGGGGTTTGAATTCAAATGAATAAAGAGATGGGAGATAGAAAACTAGAAGAGAAAGAAACTAATTATATAATAGAAATATCTCTCCGAGCTTGGCCATTGTGAATCGATTGAGATTCACATCAGTATATACTGTTATTACTGTACAATAACTTCCTGGCTTCCATAAAATGGTATATTTATTCCTGTATATAGCACATTTAGATAAATAATATAGTTTTTTATTCCAGTTTTTACGTATTGAGCGTGTTTCATGGCAAATAATTGCTAGTGCCATACTCAAGGCAGTCACATACTCACATCAAGTATCTGATTTGGATTACTTGAGACTTTGTTATTTTATATTCAATTTGGTTGACAGACACATTCTCTATCTCATCAAGTTAGGTGTATTGGAATAGGATTTTAATTATTTAGTCATTTTTCCTGTTTCTTAATTTCTTTAGAATTGCTGACGCTGAAGAAAATTTAGGAGAAAGCGAAGTTCGAGAAGCGCATTTGGCAAAATCTTTGTTTTACATCCGCATTGGTGACAAGGTACAACAGTTATAGCAATAATAATTTCTGTTAATTACTAAATTCTATACTAAATTCTATACTTCACTAGCTCCAGTGTGGAAGTTTGTTTCACATATTTTTATATGCAACCAGGAGAAAGCACTAGAACAACTCAAGGTGACAGAAGGCAAAACGGTTGCTGTGGGCCAAAGAATGGACTTGGTATTTTACACTCTACAAATGGGTTTTTTCTACATGGACTTTGATCTTATTTCAAGGAGTATCGACAAAGCCAAAAAGTGAGTTGAATTATTTTTTGTTCTATTGTTATCGTTTATCATGTCTTTACTTAATAATCATTACTTTGGTGACAGCTTGTTTGAGGAAGGAGGTGACTGGGAGAGAAAAAATAGACTGAAAGTTTATGAAGGCCTATACTGCTTGTCCACCCGCAACTTTAAAAAAGCTGCTGATCTGTTCCTTGATTCTATATCAACATTCACTACTTATGAAATTTTCCCGTATGACACTTTCATATTCTATACTGTTCTAGCAAGCATTATTTCGTTGGATCGAGTTTCCTTAAAGCAAAAGGTAACCTTATTTAAATCTTAAACGCATGTGGGGAGGCTGTAAAAGACGGGCATAACAAGTGTTACATGTTGTGCAGGTTGTGGATGCACCTGAGATTTTGACAGTAATAGGGAAAATTCCATACTTATCAGAATTCTTGAACTCTTTATACGAGTGTCGATATAAATCATTCTTCACTGCTTTTGGTAAGTTAATCTTATATGCTTTCATACATAATAAGCCATTTCAATAAATATATGACATCCTCCACATGAAATATTGTGATTATTACCTTTAATCGTCAAATGATTTACAGCTGGCATCACGAAGCATATTAAGTTGGACCGTTATTTGCATCCGCACTTCCGTTATTACATGAGAGAGGTCAGGACTGTTGTCTATTCTCAATTTCTGGAGTCTTACAAAAGCATCACTATTGAAGCAATGGCAAAGGCATTTGGTGTGACTGTTGACTTCATTGACCTGTAAGCAATTCATTTAACTTCTAATGAAGTTATTTTCTACCCATTTACTTATAAACGGGTCAACCTGGATTTTGTTCTATCTCAAACTGGTCAACCCAGCCAAACTAGTGTCGTCCAATGTTGATGCGTATTAAATAAAACTTTATTTGGG
Source organism: Flaveria linearis (assembly GCA_024085815.1). Lineage (NCBI taxonomy): Eukaryota > Viridiplantae > Streptophyta > Magnoliopsida > Asterales > Asteraceae > Flaveria > Flaveria linearis. Next base: position 53,224,139 of record CM044016.1, read on the forward strand.
TGTCAACAGGGAACTGTCAAGATTCATTGCGGCAGGGAAGCTTCATTGCAAGATTGATAAAGTTGCAGGTGTACTTGAAACCAACCGTCCGGATGCAAAGAACGCTCTGTATCAAGCAACCATTAAGCAAGGGGACTTCTTGTTGAATCGCATTCAGAAGCTTTCTCGTGTTATTGATCTTTAGGCGTGTTAGCTTCACTTTCCATTTTCTCGGTTTGAAACCATACTTTTAGTCTCACTATATTTCTTCTTTTGTAATATTTGTTTCCAGTATTATTGATCAAAGCAGGATTTGTTGTTAAGTTGATTTTATGCAATTATGTCTGTGTGCTTCATAGCATTTGATGAATATTGGTATCCGTCGTCTAATTTGTCCCCAAAAAGGCATATGATTAGTTTTTTTTTCTTTCTGAACTACAAACTCACACGTCCACTAAATCTACTCATAAACTGTGCTATTTTTGTCCATGAGTGGACATGAATCCTCACAAGAGACACCAACATTTAAATACCTTAGTCCTATTAGGCTTCAAGTCCTTTCGTTTTCATCTTCTTAGTTATTCACTATGTGGAAGGTGGAAGCATATCTTTATATCAGCAGCAACATTTATTTATATAAAAAGATAAATGTTTAGATTTCTTACCAAATTGTTACCTTCAATGCTCATGATTACTTATCACACGTTTTTGAAATCTTACCCTTTTTACATCTTGAACATCATGTATTATGATATAGTTGGAGTAATTTTCAATCTATTCAATATGTTTGTCTAGTTTCATAATTTAATGCATATTCGTCTTTTGAGGAAAAATAATGGAAATGTGCAACTAGAACATAAAAATGAGACCAATTGGTTCTAGTTACTCTTTGAGACGGAGTAAAAGAAGGGAGGGGATTCTTAAACAAAGAATACAATCCAATAGTTGTAAAGAATTGAACGAGTAGGATCCGAATGAAGTCAACATGTCATGCATTTCTATAGAGTGACTGTAAGGTTGATTTATCCATCAACTCTTCTAATATCACTCAAAAAACCATAATATAACTCAAACCAATCTGTTTATTTAAGGAAATCAAATTCCAAGATACATTTGTGTTATTTGTGTCTGAATATACCCAGCCTTTTAAACCAGTTTCACATCAACAACCCATCAATTTGTCCAACAAAATTACAAGGTAAAAAGAACCTCAAAACCAAACTGTAGTTCTGTCACACAATCTAATCTCATACATTAATCAGCTGCAAAACTTGGAAACTGAATGGCTCTATCAATGGATTATTTGCTCATCATTCTATTAACCATGGAGCTTGAACCGGTGTCCACTCGGTTAATTCTCCCTCTTTGAACCAGAGAGCTGACAAAAAAAACAAACACAAATATAACATGGTCATGCACTCATGCTCGATCACAAAATTAATGTTTTATCTTTCTAAAGATATTCGAACACGACCAACTTGTCCCTTACCTATTTCGCGCTTCCCATTTTCAGGGCTGTCACTCCCATGAACCGCATTCCTGTTCCAAAACATAATAAGATAGCTTATCTAACAAGAAAGCAGGAACCAAGTATCCCTTATAGCAAGTTATCATCATTCATCAACATATAATGACAAAAAAAAAGAGGACAAATTTTAACCTTCCAGTTTGAACTGCAAGATCCCCTCTAATTGTGCCAGGTTCAGCTTGAAGTGGATTTGTTGCTCCGATTAACTTACGGGCTGATGCAACAACGCCAACTCCCTCCCAAGCCTTGCTCAATACATCATCAAAGGTAATATTTTTATTCAAAACCAGTGATCTAATTAACTTTTGACAGCCAAAAATTGCATGTGAAAGTACCAAGAAACATTACCATACAAACAACAGGACCAGATGTAATGTAGTTAATCAGTTTGGGGAAGAAAGACTTGGAGCTCAAATCCTTATAATGCTCCTATAATATCATTTGCAAAACACAGAAAAGGCAGAAAAAGATAGAACATTCCATCAATTTCAGTAACAAGTGATCAAATTTTAAATGCAACAAACAAGAAATGAATCTAAATAAAGAACACATCGATCTAGTTATCTAATTTTGCTCCAAACACCACTTTAAAAGAGCTTTTGCCAATATAGGTATATAAATATGTTACAGGTTCAACATCAAACTTCTGAAATCTCAAGAATTCAAAGATTCTGTGCCAATTTTGGAGTATGTTTAGTCAATTTTGAATCATGTTCATAGAACCATTTTGACTCGAGAAGTAAAACCTTTTGGCAATCGAGGCATATAAAAATGTTACATATTCAACACCCATTTTCCTAACTCTCAAAAATTGAAAGATCTCGCGCCAGTTTTGGTGTTGGAATTAATCAACTTTGATCATGTTTATAAAACCTTTTTGACTTGAGAAGTTAAGCCTATTGCCAATCAAGGTACATACAAGTGTCATATATCCAACACCCATCTTCTTAGATCTCAAGAACTCAAAGATTTCATGCCAGTTTTAGAGTTAGCAATGGGTCAATTTTGACCATGTTTACAGAAACCATTTTGACAAATGAAGTCAACCCTTTAGCTAAAACATTGAACAGGAGTTACAGAATAACCAAAAATCCAAAAAATTGGCAAACAGAATACAAACCTCTGCTAATTCTTTGGGGCACTGGAAAAGCTTCAACCCTTTCAACTTAAACCCCTTCTTCTCAAACCTAGAAATTATCTCTCCCACCTGTAAATAATAACCTCAATCCACACATATATCATCTTCAAAACAACGAACCCTCAACAAAATACAAACAATTGTAACAATTAACAAGAACAAATGATCAATGGAGCATTTTCTGTTGTTCCTAAACTTAAATTGAAACTTACAAGCCCTCGTTGAACACCATCAGGCTTAATCATGATGTACGATTCCTCAACTTCCTGAAATCGATACCAACAAAGAAACAAGGGTTTCAAATTTCACTACTCGTGATTTTGCACCGATTGAACTAATGAACTGATGGGTGATTGATAATAAGTTAATAACCATGGAAGCCATCAAGTGAGGAAGAAATATGCGAGTTTTTTGATGGTTTTTCTTCTTGATAGCATGAATTCGATACGAGAGTGAATTGCAGAAGAGATGAGACGGCGATTGAAATGCAGCTAACTGACGGTGGTTGGCGGCGGAGACGGCGGTTGTTGGTGGCGATCGGACGGTGGATAACGACGGTGCATAGGTGGATCTTCCGATTGACATTACAGTCTCCATTTTTATCTATAATTTCTCTCTCTATCCTCTTGCTTCAGCTGATGCTGAAATATGGTGTCAATGGTGTGTGTTTTTTCTTCGGAGTTTTCATGGGTGAGAGTTACAAATTTGGTCCCTGTATTATTTTCTCAAATGTAATTTTCTTCTAGTAATACAAGACTTTTGCAATTTTGGCTCAAAGTTGTTTGGTTAGGGTAGGTGGGGCACCACTCGGGTACCCCTTGCGGGTATTTTGGGTTCATGGCAACACCAACGCCGGGTAGGGGTTGTATTCGCGGCTATTAGTACCTGGTGAAAGATTTCAAAAATGCATGTGGTGACTGTTGGGGGTAGTTGAAACTAGTTTTATACCCGTTCGGTGGCCGGGTATTTTAATATCATAAGAACATAATTATTTTTCTTTACATTCTAAACAAAACACTATTTGTTTAAGATTAAATGAACCAAATTATTAATTCACGTTACAAAATCATATGCTTGACCTCAACATAGCATTTCAGATTTCTTAGATTTTCTCGTGGAGTATACTATGCATGTTGTATTCTCCCTCCAATGCTAAGCTAATATATTCATTAAATTGTTTTCATAAAAAAATACATATGACATATCTGATGCTAATAGAAACTCATTTTATTCTTAAAGTCTACATCTAATATTGTTGGATTTTTAAATTCAAATTAACTCTACAAAGCAACCTTTATCACCTCTGGATGAGTTCTTTGAGCAAAGGTGGATAATTATGTTTTTCTTCTTTTGGGACCTCTTTAAAATCTTTCATTGTTACCACTGATAATGCTCGGGCTGCTTCATTGGATCATCATCTTCATTTATTTTATATGCACTCACAAGGCCTCATAAATTGTGTACCAAAAATAAACCAAAACTATCAAAATAAATATATAAAAGGAAAGGAACACAATCGTTGAGCCTTGAATTGTGGAACTCGAAGCGTGAGAGCTTTCTTTTGGATGTTTGTGAGACAAGCTAAAATGATGATCCTTCCAGTATAGTATCCATAAATTGTAACACATCCTGTATTTGAGAGAATTTTGCACATTAGTGATTCAATATTGAAGCATAAAGGTCACGTTGAGATATTACACTCTTCAAACATCCAAATAGTTACTTAAAAATTATGATACTTATGTTTCTATATATGATTAACAACTGAATAACTATTTAGTGCACCACCGGTTAACTTTGGGGTTGGATCATCCCTTTCCATATATAAAGGCACTTCATGATCAGGTCAATTACAAGTGCTACAGGGACAGAATCCAACTTGTAGTTTGTACTTTTCTTGCAGCCCTCTTCATTGCCATCACATACCTATCTGCAAAAACAATGTTGAGTTGGCATATATGTCAATAATTCAAATATTAAATTTCTATAACATCAATTCTTGAGCAAATACAATATAAAAAATAAACTAAAGACCACAATTAAAGTTATTCAAGTAATAACTATTACCGGAAAAAGAGGTGATTCTGAAAGGAAGTAATGGGTAGGAATAAAAGAACATGCAGAGCAAGCATTCCAATGATGAATAACTAAAGAGCACTCAAAAGATAATAAGAGTATTATCTTTCACTTTAGTCATTAATTGATAACGCTTATTTAAGAAACTTGCCAGAAGATGAAATTTGAGGTGGTTGTTTGAGCAACAGCTTCATTGCCCCAAGTATCTCGGTTGAGTTGCATAATAATTCATCAAAAACAACATTTAGAAACAAATGCCAACTATTTATGTTTGATATGGGTGAAGGACAACATGCCCATATGTGAGCTAAACTCCTTGGTGGATTGCATGTTCACTATAAGCCATCCGCCCTGACATTTAGCAGCTTCTTTCGTTTGAAAATGTAACAATTCAAGCATGGCATTTGTATTGATCATAAATATAATGCTCATAAGAAATTTTATTTTGGATCTTATTCTTAAGAAACATCAGTTGAGAAAAATATCATTATGATCAACGATAAATTATCTTCTCAAAAACTTATGGCACATCAAAGCAAATGGTGGACGGTACAAGGAAGCAAGCTGTTGATGTGGAACCTTGGTCTGCTCCCAAGACTCCAGGATGATTGTACTCCACATGAAAATCATTACAGAAAATTGTTGTATCAGGTTCATGTGGAGTAATCCCGAATCTTGATAGTCTAAAGATGTAATCAATGAAAGGCTTGAACTTTGTAATCAATCAAAATGAAGCTGGGACAATACCTCTATAAGCGGAAGTCCTCAATTTATAACCTAAACATTTAAAATAAAACATGATAAGAAAAAATGAATCATAAGCAAATTGGTCAAAATTGACATATCTAGTACGACCATCAAAAAAACTTATACTAGTGAATGAATAATGATCACAAATTTAAAAGTTAGTATGAACATATCTCCATGAGTAACTCCTAGACCACTCAATGTCTCCGCATTCCTTATCGTTAGCACAACTTTGACATGATCTTCATGATAAAGCAGCCAACCCCAACTTTAGACTTCTACACTTCGCTGCTTACTTTTTTCACCACACCCACGGTCTCATGCCCTCATTAGTCAATTGATTGGAATGATTGTAAAAGTTTGTGTTAGTTTAGCTAAGATTAAGCATCATAAAAATAGCAGTTTTTTTTTTATAAATTAAGGGATAATTGCACATGAAACATAAACGGGGTGCCATTTAATCATGAAGAGAATATATTAAAATAGAATGATGCAAGAAATGATAAGATCAAACAACCAAGCATAATCATTATTCAGATAGGTGATTGAAGAATACAATCAAATTACCCATACTAACAAAATTAGTCAAAACTAGAAGTTTTTCACAAGAAACGACAAAGATGAAATTCAAAATGAAAATTGTTGCAAACTTACAAACATGGCAAATGGATATTTACAAGATCAGTTAACGAAAATCCTTATCAAGAGAAATCTACTAAAAGATACCCAAGAACCACGGGATAAGCAGTCAAGCCTTATTCGTTCTTGAAGGAGTGAAGATCAGAATGGCAGATCCCGCAATACAGAACTTTGAATATCTCGCATTTATCACCGATAGACTGTAAATCATCATCAATAACAACAAATTCCATTAATAGGTAAATGATGATACATAATCAACCAAAAATCTAATCGTTTAATACTCCGCATTGGTGGTGGAATCTCACTCAAAAGTGAACTAGAACCTCGCATCAGAACAAATTCCAACCATTGAGACCTAATTAAGAGATTAAACAAATAAAATGTGGAAATGTGTATGATTACCATAATCACATAGGAATAATAAGGTAAAGTGGGATGAACAACCAAACTCTATTCGAAAGTATACCTTGGATGACGATTTAATGCTGTATTTGGACATCTGAAAATGGGAACACGACAAAGTCAGAGTGATGCGTATGCGGTGAAGAACATGAACCTCTGGGCTTGCTCCATCGACATCTACTTGGTTTCACTCAACAGCCGATTTAAAGAAACTAAAGAAAGGCTTATGATGTATTCGTATATATAGTAGCAGCCATGGAGGTTACTAATGAACGTGGGAGCAAAAGAAAGAAGGAACCGTCGATTAACTACTCATAACCTAATTGCCCTTAGAAACTGCTGGAAACCGTCCTGTAACCGTCGTAACTGCCTAATTTAAACGGCTAGGATTTTGTTTCAGGATATTTCAATGGTCAAGATCAATCCTACCAACGGTTACACTCACCGCTGGTAATATAATATATAATGGTTTAGAGCATTTAAAAGGAGTGACACTATTGTTTAGAGTAGTTCGGGTGAAAATAAGGTTGCGGTGCATGATTTGTTGAAAATCTTAGGATGTTGAAGGGTAAGAAAGGAGTGTCCCTTCCACCTTTAGTATGTAAATCTTAAATTGGCAGGCTGCCTTGAATATATTAATAAACCGATAATATCAACCTTAATACTAAAGGATGGGGTTGTGTCTTAGAGTCGTGTGAACCTGATCTTGTAGTTTTTAAGCTTGAGATGAAACTAGAAGTAAAGTGCGGATGAACTCTTTTTTTAAGGTATCTAGAGTGGAGGTAGAGGAGTGGGGATACCACCAAGGTATCAGTGGAAACACTACCCCACTTTAGTACTAGAAAAAGATAGAGAATCATGGGTTATGTAAACTCATATGATAGATAGCTTGTGAAGTGCAATAATGTAGCATTGCACGAGCTGGGTTGGAAGGGTTCTTGAGGATGAGATCACCACCCGATCGCCTTTGGTAATGAGCACCAAGGCCGTTTTCGAGATTTTGGACGTCTGTACGAGTACAAAAAATGATCCCCTTTTAGAACATGTAATTACTAATATTTAGAGACCTTCCAAAATTATTTTTTCTTTGACTTATTAGGTCTATGGGAGAATACATAATTATATTTAAGTTTTATATATATGTAAATTGACCTACAGAACTGAAAATGGAAAAAAAATTTAAGCTCCCTCTAGAACATAGACCTTGTATAGTCGTTCATCCTGCATACCCTAAAAGATGGCCTGCCAAGGGATTTCCACAATTAATGTAGAGACAAAATTGATACTTCGCTTTGGTTTTACACCAATGGTGTTAAAACTATTATCTTAAAGAGAAGTTTTTGATATTCATGAATTTCTAAGGTACGTTTTGATATTCCATTGCAATAGAGCCACCAAATCGAAAATAAGAGACACAGTGTTCCATCTCTGACTTTCAGCATCTTTGAGTTCCAGCAAACTTTTTGTGGAAAAAAAAACCCATCATGGTTGATATTATATATATATATATATATATATATATATATATATATATATATATATATATATATATAGTTTTTATTATTAATTTAATTTATTCATAAAGGTTGTTATTGTCATTTTATAATTAGGTATTAAATTGCTTCCTTAATTTACTCTCTTTAATCAAGGTAATTACACAAATTTAAAAATTAACCAAGATTGCAGGAAAAAAAAAAGGAATCTCGTTCCTCAATCATCATCTTCAACATCAATCCTCAAAATCAAGATTTTTCATATCACAAAATCAACATCGATTTATCACCTTCAACTCCTTCTGCGAAAACAATCTAGTATACATATTCATTGATTCATTTACCCTCAAATCAAAATCAATTATGATCTCAATGGATTTGGTGTTCTTCTACATCAAATCATCACTCTTCAAACCAACTCACTTGATCATATTATGTTCCGATAAAATCCTCACCTTCCAACCAAACGAGATTGATTACCAGTCGCTTCTCAAGATCAATAGAAAAATAAAGATGATGATGTCGTACATGTCTAGAAGATGAAAATGAAGACGGTGAAGATGAATTGAAGATGGGACGATGATAATGATGAATATGAATATGATGATGACCGCGTAAATGGTTTCGATATTGGTCCTTTTGAAGATGACGATGATAATGAAGACGTCTTTCATGAAGTAGTTTGTTTGATAATTCTAAAAAGGTTTGTTCATCATGTATGATTTTGGTTTTTATTATGCAGAAAATTATAAGTTTATGATTTGTACAACTTACAGATCCGTATACAAACTTATTTATATGCAAACATACGTGTAACTTTGTTTACATATATGTAAATGACAAGTTTGATTTTTATTATGTATATGTAAATCGTGGTTATATGAAAAAAATTTTAGTTATTCGTTTTACTTTGATTGTGTAAATTTGTTATATATATGTATATTTGATATACTAATATATGACCAAATAGAGTAATGACAACAAATATCTTTTAAAATACACTAATTTACAAATATGTTAATTGCTTAGGTTTGTTATATATCTACAAAGCTGATATATATGTGTCGCGTTATCATCTTTTAAGATATAATATATTTTTTACCAGTCATACACTAAGTTGATTTGATGAGAAATCAATTATAAATTTACAATGTTGTTTTTAAATTGGTTGTAGGTACTGTAGTATGAAAACTGTTAGACTACACTAATTTACATATATGTAAACATTTGTTTTCTTTCTTAACATATATCGTACATTTAGTATTTTACCAATTTTCTTGTTATGAATTTAAGCATTGCGATTTTATCTGAATTTAGATTTTCTTAACATTTGTATGTTTTACATATATGTAACTGCGCTTAAATATACATCAGTTTACATACTTTCAAGATTGTCATCAGCACCATGTGGTGATTAAGGTCATTATTAGACCTATGTAAATGAATTTTGTTAATTACAATATATTATGAGATTATACCCTAGATATTTTTTCTTACATAGTTTACATAGTTAATTACAATGTATTAAAGGGTTCAACAATGGTTTCTTTGATCTCACACTTTAACATGATAACTGTATTTCATCAATTTTACGTATATGACTATTGAATGTTAAGTAATCTGAGGATATTTTTTTTTAATTTTACATCTATGTAAACAAACACATATTTTTGCCTCAGAATGTTTACTTTAGTTTCAGCATAATCTTTCTCATCTATGTAACCATAACTAAATACTTTACATACACATGTAAAATATTAACGCTTGAATAGACGATCAGTCTAAAGATTTACATATATATAAATCAATGAATAGTTTAAAAAATGAAAAAAAATCGAATTCTGTATGCGAAGATTAAACCAAATGCTGATTATGACGCATCACTTATACTATTTACTCAATTTTAAAGATTTTTTTTCAAATGTGTAACTGATTAATTTTTAGAAATGAGAGAAGAGAGAGGAGAGATAATAAAATTAGTTAATTAGTGATTAATTGGAGAGAGAAATAATAAAATAGATTACTAATATACCCTTTTCTTTAAATTAACCAATTAAATAACACAATATATTTCATTATTAAACATGTTTAATCATAACCATTGATCAAAATAATCAATGGTTAATAATAGTTCTACGAGTTCTCATTTATAATCAAGTCCTGTAAAGAACCCAACCCTATATATATATATATATATATATATATATATATATATATATATATATATATATATATATATTAAAAACTTTGGTAGGTTGTTACATTACTTTTTAATTGATTTTTTTCTCCAATAATAAGTATTATATGATGCAAATTGGGAACAAAGTTTAGGAACAGCCCGATGGTTTCTACGCTTCTTCTTTTCGGTTTAACCCGTGTTCAAGCTTTCTACGAGGCTATTTCTTGTTATTTATTTTTACAATGGTAATTGATTGTCTATTTCTTTTTTTTAACGGCTAATTGGTTGTCTACTAACGGCATGCTTTTAGTATAAAATATATAGGTGGTTAAAATTAATAAAAAATACTATAATGTTTTGATTTCATAATATTTCTGAAACTTCGTATTAGAATTTAAGCTTTGCTTTTCTTTATCGTTTAACTACATAATTTTGTAAATGATTTGGTAATTAATTAGCTATATTATTTAACAAACTATGTGTGATGTACCATATACCATATATCATATATCGTATGTTTGATTATATGTTGATTCGCTAGCGTAATTGCTTTTGTTATCGAGCCAGGGGTCTCTTGGTAGCGGTCTCTCTACCTATCAGGATAGAGGAAAGACTTGCCACCACCTACCCCTCCCAGATCCTGCTCTTGAGTGGGATATACTGGGTTTGTTTGTTTGTTTGTTTATTTAACAAACTATAACTTTATTTTTTAAATCGGGATAGGTGATGGTTTTACACGATTTTATATTTTGGTTAAAAGATTTTTTATAGTTCGCTTTTGTAAAGTTTATAAGAAATCTTCAATACAAACCCAAAATAAGTGAGAGTCTCGGTATATATACCGATTCCTCTCTACGAATACACCCAAAGAGATTCACCCAAATGTGGTGAACTCGGTACAAAGAGGGAGAATGCAGCAGATATCCAACAGGGTAGAAGAAGACTGCACTGATCAAGTGCAACGATGAAGAAGAAGAAGCAGCCTACCGAAGAAGCGGCTATCGATTTTGTATATGTCGAATGGATTGTAAAACCCTAAGACCGAGTGAGATGTATATAATCTCACCAAATTACACTCAGCCCCCTTTAACCTTGAGTATTTCTAGCCAACATCCCAAAGCTTGTGATTTGTCACCTTTAGCCCTTGCTATATCCTGCAATGACAATTAGACATAAAACTAGTAATGGAAACAGAGATAACGACATGTTACAGATGAATTGATTCAATAATTTTAACAACCCTCCTCAATTCAAACTGTAAACATGTCAATCAGGCCTAGTTTTTGACATAGCGACTCGTGTTACGCGACAGCCAATCCTTTTGTAAAAATATCTGCAACTTGATTAGCAGATTTAATTTGCTCTGTTTTAAAGATTCCAGCACTAATTTTTTCTCTAAGAAAATGAAGATCCACTTCAAAATACTTAGTTCTTTCATGAAAAACAGGGTTTGCTGCAATAGATATTGCAGCATTATTATCACAAAACATTGGGACAGGTAGCTTAAGATTGATGTTTAATTCCTTAAATAAATTGATGATCCACATGACTTTACAAGTAACAGAGCACATTGCCCTGTATTCTGCTTCAGCAGAAGAGCGGGAAACAGTGCTTTGTTTCTTGCTTTTCCAAGAAATAAGAGAGTTACCTAAGAACACGTAATAACCAGAAACAGACCTTCGTGATTCTAAACACTTACCCCAATCAGAATCAACAAAGGATACTAATTCAAAAGAATCATTCTTCGAGAAAGAAAGACCTTTACCAGGAGACTGCTTTAGGTATCTAAGCAATCTAAAAGCAATGTCAAGATGCGTTTTGGTTGGAGCATGCATAAACTGGCTCAGGAATTGAACAGCATAGGAAATATCAGGTCTGGTTAATGACAAATAAATCAATTTCCAATCAATTTTTGATACATGGACATGTTGGACAAAGGGGAGTCCTCTGACTTACATTTTGAAGAAACAAGGAAGGTTTGTTCAATTGGGGTACCAACGGGTTTACATCCAAGATAACCAAACTCGGATAGTAAGTCCAAACAATATTTTCTTTGTGAAAGATTAATACCCTTGTCTGTATATATAACCTCAATCCCCAAAAAGTATTTTAATTTACCTAGATCTTTTATCATGAAACTCGAACTTAAAATTTTTTTTACTTTTGATATTTCATGATTGTCATTTCCAGTTATCACGATATCATCCACGTATACAAGTAAGGCTATAAACAAGGATCCATTTTGCTTAACAAACAAGGAATGGTCACATAAACTTTGTTTAAAGCCATTTTTAAGTAAAACACCAGTGAGTTTTTCATTCCATTTTCTGGATGCTTGTTTCAAACCATATAAAGACTTAACCAGCTTACACACTCTAGTATCAGATTTCGAGTAATATCCATCAGGCAAGGTCATGTACACATCTTCAGTAATGTCACCATACAAAAAAGCATTGTTAATATCTAACTGAAACAATGACCATCCATTTTGAACAGCAAGATTGATTATGCATCTAACCGTTACCATTTTAACTACAGGAGAGAATGTTTCGTCAAAATCAATACCCTCCTTTTGATTATATCCTTTAGCTACTAATCTGGCTTTATACCTATCTATTTCACCATTTGACTTATATTTGATTTTATACACCCATTTACATCCTATGGGTTTTCTACCCGGTGGTAGATCAACGACAACCCAAGTATTATTTTTATGCAAGGCTTCCATTTCAATATTCATAGCGTCTATCCAGTTCTTATCCTTGGACGCCTCGTAATAACTTTGGGGTTCAATGGTCTTATTTAAGTTAGTAGCAAAGCAAAAATTTTCAGGAGATAAGTGGGCATAATTAACAACTTTTTCTATGCCATATTTTACCTTCCCCTCGACTACATAATCAGAAAATTTTTTAGGTAAAGACCCTATTCTAGTTGACCTTCTTGATGCATGATTTTGGGTATTTTGCCCCTCAGAATGGTTAGTCTCATCATTAGGTACTGAGGAAGTGTCAGCCGTCAGATGACCCTCACATGTATCAGCACTTGGCTGCTGAAGATTAGCTTCAGCCTCGCCAAAAATCCTGCTACTTGTGTTATCAGGTTGCTGATCCTCACTGGCAGAACCTTGAGACTTATCCCTCTCCTCATCATAGGGGACTTTGCCATTAAAGATTTCATATGGCTCCTCATTAAAGAAATTCAAGTGATTCAACTCAGGTGAGGACTGACAATCGGAATCAGTTATAGTTGTTTCTTTAAAAGGAAATGTATTTTCATAGAATTTTACATCTCGTGAGAAAAATGTAGTTTTTGTTTCAAGATTCCAAAGTTTGTAACCCTTTTTTAAGTTTGAATACCCAATTAAAACACATTTGTCAGCCCTACTGGAGAATTTATTAGTGTTATTCAAAACAGTACTAAAACAGAGGCAGCCAAAGTTTCTTAAATGGTCTAGAGAGGGTTTAAAACCAAACATCATTTCATAGGGACTCTTTCCTGATAGTATAGATGAGGGGGTCCTGTTTATTAAATAAGTGGCAGTTAGAATGCATTCAGACCAGAAATTAAGAGGAACACCTCCTTGAAACAACAAAGCACGAGCAACATTTAATAAATGCCTATGTTTCCTTTTAGCAATCCCATTTTGTTGTGGGGTATGCATACAAGATGTTTGATGTAAGATTCCTTTAGATTTAAAAAAACTTGATAATTGATTATTCAAGAATTCAGTGCCGTTGTCACTTCTAAAAACTTTGATTGTTTTATTAAACTGATTTTCAATCAGATGGCAGTAAGCTGTTATGCTTTGGAAAGTCTCATCCTTTGTTTTTTGAAGGTAGCACCAGACTGTTCGTGAGTAATCATCAATAATTGTAAGAAAATATTTATATCCTTCTTTACTGGTGATCTTGTACGGACCCCACAGATCAAGATGAACAAGTTCACCTATAAATTTTGATTTGTGGTTACTCAAAGGAAATGGGACTCTAGTTTGTTTTGCTTTGTGACATATGTCATAAGGCTGTAATTCCTTTATAGTGTCAATTTTGAAAACATCTTTTAAAACATTTAAAACATTATCAGAAGGATGTCCAAGCCTAGAGTGCCATAGTCTAGCATTTTTGATATTATTATAGCACACATTCATAGACTGACCGTGTTTAGCAAAGAAGTATATACCACCGGTTTGTTTACCAGTCACCAAGACTCTCTTTGACTTCAAATCCTGAATAAGACAACTATCTTCATCAAAACATACTTCTAACTTGTTATCTCTAGCGAGTTTATGAACAGACAACAAATTTACACTGTATTCAGGAACAACGAACATATCTGTTAATATAACGTTATTTGTCAAATTCAAATTACCAATCTTTATTACTTTGGCAGATGTACCATTAGGGTGACCAACTGTTATGTTTAGATTTGACACATCAACACAGTTGGTAAGATGTTTATCAGTTTTGGTCATGTGTTGATTAGCCCCTGAATCAACAATCCACCTAATTTCAAAAATATCTTTTGAAATGGATGAACAATTTAAGATGCCAACATTAAAGAGAAAATCATATGAGTTGTCTTTACCTCCAACCCCAGAGGTTTGGGAATCAGTGGGATGCTTTTCACTAAGGATATTCATCAGTTTTGAGACCTGTTCAGGAGTGAAAGACAAGGAGGCAGCAGAAACAGGGCCAGACTTGTTAGCAGGATGTGTTGGGTTATTTGAGTTGAAACCTTTATTAGATTGATTTCCACTTTTCTTTTTATAGTTGGGTGGATAGCCAACAAGTTCATAACATCTTTCTATTATATGACCAATTTGATTACAGTGGCTGCACTTGAGATTAGGGTTAGGTCCCTTTCCAACTCTCTTATTATTATCAAAAGACTGATTTGCCTTAGTAAAAAATGCTACGTTCTGATTTTGTTTTGTCATAGAAGAACCACCATTTCTGTGAGATTCTTCCCGAGATATAATAGAAAAGGCGTCTCTAACAGTTGGAAGAGGGTCCTTAATGAGCAGATTAGTTCTAACGAGCTGATAAACATCATCAAGGCCCATGAGAAACTGCATTAACTTGATTAAGTGACTGAAATCATTAAATTCTTTAGCAGCCTTACATGTGCAGGAAGGAAGTTGGAGCATAGAATCAAGTTGTTTCCACATTGTATTCAACTTATGATAATATTCCGATACAGAACTACCATTTTGTTTTAAAGCATTTATGTTCTGGTATAGATTGAACACAACAGACCCATCTACTTTATCGTATGTTTCTTTTAAATCTTTCCAAACATCAGATGCAAATTTAGAGTATACTTGTCCTACATATAGCTCATCTGCTATAGAGTTTAGGATCCAAGATAGTACCACTGTATTGCATCTATCCCATTGTTTAGCTAGCACCTCATTATCAGTAGGCTTCTTACATGTTTCATCAATAAATCCAATTTTATTCTTAACTTCAAGTGCAAGTTTTATTGAACTTGCCCAAACAGAGTAGTTTTCTGTTCCTTTCAGTTTCATTGTTATAATAGATAATGTATTTGAATCATTAGCATGTAAATAAAGTGGATTGCTAGGGTCCAGTTTGCTTATTAATGTTTCATTAAAAGCTAAAGCTCCAGATGTGGATCCGTCACTCATTTCAGTTTCGTTTGAAAAACAAAAAAAATAACCGATAGGACAGATAAAATAATGAGCACACAATCACACGCACAGAGGATCAAGATAGATATCAATGCAACACAAAAAATACAAAACAGGGGATGGCTCTCCCTGTTGAATATAACCAGTACCGGTACTCCTAACCCGATCAAAATATGCCTAGACACAACAGTACGTGTAACAGAAAATAATAAAGGAGAGTAGAAGAGATGTCCTCACAGCGGGGTGTACCAAGTTAATGGTATTCCAATAAGCGGTGACCCGTAACCTTCTAGGGTTACAAAGTCACAGAAAAGAAGAACCCAGCAGTTAGTAACGCGTAACCTTCTTGGGTTACTACGTTACTATAGATATAGGGGCTTTATTACCCTGAACCAGATCCAAACCAGCAGCAATCAACCGTCAACAGGTCGACTGAGGGCACCAAATCACCGTCAACAGGTCGAATGAAGCCACCAAATGCAAATAAAACGAATCTAAGATCTAGGGTTTCAAAGATGTCAAAAACCCCAAATCTCAGAATAACACCAGAGATCGTTTCAGTCCAAATCCCCAAGGGATACGAAACCCTCGGTTAAGAACCGAAGATGTATCAGCGGAAGGCTCACAGATACCAGAGCCTAAGCTCTGATACCATGTAAAGTTTATAAGAAATCTTCAATACAAACCCAAAATAAGGTATATATACCGATTCCTCTCTACGAATACACCCAAAGAGATTCACCCAAATGTGGTGAACTCGGTACAAAAAGGGAGAATGCAGCAGATATCCAACAAGGTAGAAGAAGACTGCACTGATCAAGTGCAGCGATGAAGAAGAAGAAGCAGCCTACCGAAGAAGCGGCTATCGATTTTGTATATGTCGAATGGGTTGTAAAACTCTAAGACCGAGTGAGATGTATATAATCTCACCAAATTACACTCAGCCCCCTTTAACCTTGAGTATTTCTAGCCAACATCCCAAAGCTTGTGATTTGTCACCTTTAGCCCTTGCTATATCCTGCAATGACAATTAGACATAAAACTAGTAATGGAAACAGAGATAACGACATGTTACAGATGAATTGATTCAATAATTTTAACAGCTTTTGTATTATTTAACATTACAACAACGTCACTTTTTTTAATTCCCGAATATACTATTACGAAGTAGTTTTTATCTACGTATCGATATTCAAGGCAAGCCGCCGCATATCCTTCTAGTTTAAATCAAAGTTGTTAAGAGCTTTTAATTTCTATTTCATCTTTTATATTAGATGGTGAAGGAATCCAACCACACATAAAACAAGAGTTAAGTCAAACATGGTACGCTTCGAGTTTTGTTCATTCGAAGCCCTACACCAGAACAATTTGATTAAAAATTACAATTTCCATATTTTCTTTCGATGGAAGTTGAAGATCAATCAATAATTACATTTGCTTCCTACTCAACCAGTTCTAAAAGAATCCCAATTCAATACATTATATACACACACAAACCCTAATTTTACACACCAAAATCAATAGCTACTTTATTTCCATTTGGGCCAAAATTCCACACTCTTTGATTCATTCAGCACACACACACCCTGAATGTTTAAATTGGCTCTTATTCAAACTTACACTGCAACCATAAACTTGCAGCTTTACTGTTTTATTTGCTGAAGGACCCAAAAAAGTCAACTTTGACTCCTTAGCATTTCCAACAAGAAGCAGCCACAATGGGCTTTGACTTCCACCCAAGAACCAATGAACCCTTTTCTTCCACAATTGTGTAGCCCTCACAAACCTTGAGCTTTGCTAGCCATTGCTTCGCCTGAGCCACCAACTTAACCGGTGCAGCCTGGAACCCTGCACGGCTCATCCGCCTGCGCCATTGGTCCACCCGCTCGTGCCTTTCAACCCTGTTAGGCCCCTCACAGCTCACAATGTTCTTGATTTCCTCTGCAAAGTAAACTGTTCGATTTTCGCGCGTCTAGTGTCATATTTTGGTAGCATTGCATCAAGCGCGTCGAATATAGCTGAATAATAATACAATGCTTCCATAAACCTCCCTAGAAAAAATGGCCCGTTGTGGCTCGAGTCCTGCTCAACAAGGACTAACACCTTTGGGGACAGTTCATGAATTATCTTTAGGACCGAGTTTAGTGCACCCCGGCTCTCTTTCACCACACAGTGAAGTTGGAGAATGCTGTTAACTACTAAAACTTCGTTTTCGTAAGTTTTTATGTCTTCGGGTTTAAGCTTCTCCAAGCTAGTTTTCACATGTGAAAACTCCAGGTTTATGCCTAGCTTTTGTGCATAAGCCTCTAGCTCATCTCCGATGACTTGGAACTGGTTAACGGATGGTCCAACCGCTGTGATCCTGAGGCGGCGTATTGACTGACCATGATGGTTAGCCAGGCTCTCTAACAACCCACGCCATTGGTGTCCATGCGGCAAACCGAGGGTCATCCCAAGGTCTACAACATGAACAAAACTCTCTCCCTCAAAGGCTTCCAATATTGTTAAGTTAGCAACGAAATGCCCAAACTGAATATGCGGGCAAACTTCATAAACCAGGCGTAAAGCCTCGTCCTTTTTCTCTGACCGGATTGTGCTCAAGTTTGTTGCTGGTGCAACCAACCCAACCGCACCAAGTGGTTGCACCAAAGCTAGCCGGTCTGTGAGCCCCTGCATGAAACATGACGCCACCCTTTGAAAAGATGAACCAAAAACAAGTGCATTGGCTCGCAGCTCAGCTAGTAAGTTCGTTGCGTGTGCTTTATCACGACACGCAACAGCTTCAGCACATGAGATTAATAACTGCACAAGATGCATCCCATCCACATTTCCTTCACTTTTCGTAGGGCTGTTTTCCAATATCGCGTCTTCAATAGCTTCAGCTGCTAAGTATCTTTGTGTATAAGTCATTACATGGTCCCTAAACCGAAGCTTGGGCAAGCTATTGGTACTGCTAGTACGACGCATGGTCACATTGACTCCATCTAACACACTGCTGGTATGATCCATAGTGGTTTGAGGCATGCTTATCGTTCGTTTTATCTTCTTATGACTACAGGGTTTGTTAGACAAGTTAAGAACATTCCAAGGGGAGTTGTGATTGTCCAAAACAGATAAATAACATTGGGTAGAAAAAGGAGATATTGAATGATCTTGACAAAAGTGTGTTTCTTTAATATTGGAACGCGTATGATCAGCATCATCGCGTTCATCATGGGCATACGATGGATTTTCCACAAAGAGAGGAGCATCCATTTGACATGTTTCATCTGCTTTTCTCTTTGTACCACAAAGTTTGAATCTTGTATCAACTCCGTTGACACCTGATTTAAGATGATGCCATCTTTGATCACTCGAAAGGGGATGAGCGAAGAGATGTGGAATCATCGCGAGCTATGTGTTTGGTATTTCTTTTAAAGTTTAGAAATGATTTAGTAAAGCTCTGAAAAAGCCATAAGCATGTAAAACATGCTTATATAGAAGTAACAACATCGTTCTTGTTTTCATGGTATTCTATGATGATTGTCCTTTTTCTAAATTGACAAATGTTTTTAAAGTTAAATATAATGAGATTTTAACTTTTAGTGATATTTTTTTTATAGGAAAACGGCTCAAGATACTCCCACTTTGTTGGTAAGTCTTTATAGTGACCCAAACATGTAACATATTTACTTCTTGTGTACTTGGTTTCAAAGGTAGCGCATGAGGCGTGAGCCTCCCGAGGTAATCAGGAAAACCGCTCAAGGCCATGAGGCGGCCCTCATGCACATCGTAGGAGGGAGAGACATAAAAACAATAAAAAGATGTGGAGTTTATGAATGATTTACATGATAAAAAAAGTCAATATGTTAAAAAATTGAGATTAATTTAACCAAAACGCCTCGCACACGTGAAGCTCTTGCCTCATGCCTCGCGCTTTGGTTTTTGCAGCCTAAATGCCTTGGGCCACCTCACACTTTCTAAAACCAATGTTGTGTATGAACTATGTAGCATTGCACAAACTTTTAGAGTTTATGCACCTTTGAGTTTCCGGGTAAAATTAACCACCTTGGTTAGGTTTATTTATCGAGCGATGAACACACTATTTTCTAAAATCCACCTCTCGCCCATTGTGTGGGACTCAAACCTGCACCAAATTGTTGAGAATAAACGCAGGTGTCGCTTGACCAAAGGCTATTAGTGGTTAGGTTTAATTTTATGTCAAGCGGTGCCATAACAATTCATTTTATACACAGTTGTGCTTTCAATGCTATCTAAATCTAGATGCAAACTCTTTTTAGGGTTATGATAAGTAATAAAAGAAACTTGTTTTAAACAAGTTGTTTATGTTATACTATCATCACCTGTTATTTTGAACTTAAATGTCATTTTAGTGACATAATTCTATACTTTGTGTTTTTTAATAGTTCTCTCCTATTTGTCTCAAATATAACAAATAGGACATGCTTCTTATGTGGAGAAAATGAAATCAAAGGTCAGCTTTTCTTGATTTCAGTTTTATGTAATTTCTTAGTATCATAATAGTTTATATTGCTATGAGTGGTATCTACTGAATACCGTTGTTTAGAATAGTTTCTATAGTTGTGATCAATAAACATCAAGATAGTGACTTAAATCCTACAAAAGTTGTCTTTGGGCCTCCCAAAATACATCAAGCGCGTATGAAAGAAGTATGTTAAATTTACTTCCTAAAAATATTTCACTAATTTATTTTTACGTTACAAGTACTAAGTAGCTAAGCAAAATTTGAGGATGTTATGAACATTGTTTGGTCTGTCCATTAGCCATACTTGACGTATCAATCCCCCACAACAATTTGAAAGAGTCAATGTGTTACTTTAAAAGTCAATTATAGTAATTTTTATCGTTAGAACCTATGTTGATAGAACATGCCTCATGATGTGAATGCTAGATTGTGATGTTACTTTGTCTTTAATCCGTACGTTAAATAACATAAAATGAAAAGATAATTAGTGTAAGCTTTATAAAGCTTTTACTTGTACATACTAGCCATATTAGGGTGAAGTGTTGAGGGAATTATAGGGTTATTTGGTTTAGCCATATAAAAATGATTATCTGATTTTTGGGACCTGAATTGCAATCATCACTTTTGATGTTTGGATAAAGCGATTTTGACTGTGGTTATTCAGGATTTTAGAGGGTCAAAGAGTCAGTTTTCATATCAAATGAAAAAATAAAAAATAAAAAAATAAAAGATGACTTGAAAAATCAAGAAATATTATTTCTCTCTTTTTATACCATTTATTGACCACTTCTCATATTCATTTCTAATTTTTGTAATTATATGGTGAAGGCAAAGCAAATTATTATTAATTTTTTGAACCTTGTTTCTAAATGATTTACAAGAAAATATTATCATAGTAGATATATAAATATATTGTTGTTTTCTTTAATGTTCTTTTGGTCACTTCATCATTAGTTAAATAACAAGAGTTTGGCAAAATTTTAATGTTCTTAACATGAACTTCTTTTTTATCCTTCGGGATTGAGGAAATTTTTTTTTCATTCTACCCTCCCCAGATTCTATTTATAGCTTTGCTATGACTCACATTTACTTAATACATTTGTTTGTTATAGGTAAACACTCTAAGAACACGAAAGGTCATCTCATTCTCATTGTTCAATATCACATAATCACTCTCAAAATTTATATCCAAACATGCCCGTTGATACAACACCTTATATTTTCTCTTTTTGTAACACCCTAGATGAATCTCACATTGGCCGTGGACAGGAGAGATCTTAGTTCATAAGAAATGTCCTGCCTCTAATATCACCAACGTATTTTGGGCGTATTGGCTGTGGATGAGAGGAGAATTCCACAGTTAAGCGTGCTCAGGTGACAGTAATCCAGCGATGGGTGACCTCCCTAGGAAGTTTCCACCCGGGCAACCAAAAGCAAATGCGTGAGCTTCTCGTACGTAAAGCGAACAATATTGATGGTATGAGATGCCAGTTATTACACTTTTGATCCACAACACTTGAGTTTTTGCTCTCAAAATTCACAATCTTTCCCCAGATGGCCACTTCTATGCCCCTAACTTTTTGTGTCAAAATATATTCTTGTTACAGTCAATGAACCCTAAACTATAAACTCTAAAACTTAGTCTTTTTAAAAGAATTTAAGTGCTTTATAGGTAAAAAGTATTTAACAACAATCCATGTAAAGTTTATGTCCAATAATTTGGTCTTGAGAAAAAAGAAATCAAGGTCCTTTAGGATGTGCCAAATATATACATCCTAGGGAACCTTATTATAATAAACCATGGTATGAAAACCAAAATCAAGAACTGATCAAACTAATCAAATAAATACAATACAACGATATAACATTCTTCAGATCCCTAGCTCTTGGTTTATTGCCGAAAGGTTTGAAATGTCCAAACGCATATTAACAAAAGGCATTGTTACACATTGGGCCCCACCGATGCAAACAAGAATAATGCACTTTTTTAGCTGCTTTCTGCATGACTTGTATATAATTTTCATTCATGAATAGTGTTTTTTTCCTGGAATCCTGGAAAATTCTTAGATTAGAGCATGGCCAATGGTTGGTTTTGGCCCCTCAAGAATGCCACCTCAGGCGTTTTTATCGTTTCTTACCACTTTGGGGGGGGGGGGGGGTAAAGAAAGCCTATTTTGGGTGTTAGTACACAAGAAAGGGATTGTGGTTGGCCCCTTTAATTTTTTATCATCTTTTTTTTTTGAACGGCAATTTTATTAGTGGAACATAAGTCAATAGCAAGATGCTATGACAAAAAGCTTACAAAGGGAAGTTTAAGAACGAAAAATTACACCATGAATTCCATGTTAATACCCCTAAATTACCCTATGTTTCAGCCATGAAAAAACCGAGTATTTCACCTCGTCGACCACGTACCCTTGATACCGATAAAGGCATAGAATTGAAAATAAATCCGTTCCTTGAGTTCCAGATTCCCCAAAAAGTAGCCATAAAAACCGCAAGCACAACCTTTTTTGTTTTTGATTTATCTCCATGTGCCCCGGAGCCTTTACCATGCTCCTAATAGAGTCTCTTATTATTCTTGAGCTACAGCACCATCGTATAATTTCATCCCAAATCGCAGCAGCAAATGAACAATGTAACAAGACATGGTTGGCCGATTCTTCCTTCCCGAAACACAGCTAACATTCAGTAGAATCCATGTTTACCCCCTACCCGTTAAAGCAGTAACTTGGTACCATCTACCTATTATAATAAAATAGTAACTTGGTATGACATGTGTCGTCATTATAATTCTCCTCATCAAAATTTTTCTATCCCTCTCTCCTATTAAATAATTATCTTAATTACTAAAAATATTATTTAACATTTTTTTATATTAAAATATTTTTTATAAATTAAGAAAAGTTTTTTTGTTAATGCTATTTCTAAATAAACAAATGTTTATAAATAATATTTTTTTCTAAAATATCAATCTTTTTAAAAATACGATATATTATAAAATTAGTGTTTTTAAAGAATAAATTATTTAAAAACCAAAAATAATTTAATTTAGGAGTTATGATGATGAAATATTTTAAAAAATGATATTTTCATAAGTTTGTTTTAAAAAAAATGTTATTTTTTTGAAAAAATTAAAAACAAAGTTAAAAAAAGTTGATATCACTGTTTTATTACTTATATTAATTACTCATACGTAATTTCATTCATATCATATCTTGGAATATCATTTTATTTTTAATAAATTTTATTATATTAATATTTTACTATTTAACCCGTGTATTACACGGGTTTTTTAAAGCTAGTATTAAATATATGTGTACAGAGAGAGATATAACAGTTTAAAAATAAAAAGATTATGATGATTTGATAATATTATTTGGGTGTTTTTGAGTCCTTTTATGAGGTGATTTTTTGTGTTTTAAAAAAATAAGCTAGTGTTTTTTATGTGATAATTTCTAGACGCGTTTTAGGTGTATTTATGTAAATGATGCTTTAGACTTACCCTAAAGTTCATAGATATTCCTTTGACCTTGCTATAAAAGTTATAGATGCTCCTTTGAACTTGAGTTAAGAGAAACATGTAGAGTTTACCTTTTGATCTTTATAAATTCAGTTGGTGACATTTAATCGAACATGTTAAAGTGAACCTGTATGTTTAGATCATTCATCACGTACGACCTAATGACTTATGTTTTATTACATTTGGTGGTGGTGCTATGATGGTGGTTTCAAAGGGTTTTGATGGCGGTGAAGATAGTTTTATAGTAGTATTACTGTTGAAAGTTCAAAGGGTTTTGATGATGGTGAATATAGTTTTATAGTAGTATTGCTGTAGAAAGTTGTGGTGGTGGTGGTGATAAAATGATTGAATTGTTGGGTTTAAACATTTAACAGTAGTAATTTGGAAGGAGATCAGCTCCTATCTGAAAGGTGGCTCCTAGGGATGAGGTTATTTTGTTGAGTATCGGTACTGTAGCAAACAGATACTGACAGAACATCATCGGTACTGGTACGGTGGTACAAGTTCTAATTTTCCATGTTTTTGGTTTTGGTGTATTCTATGAAACCGATACCAACCAGATGGAACCGGTACGGTGTTCGGTTTACACCTGCACTCGTTTTCGATTACGATATTTTTTGATAGCGTACTGAGCTCATCACTGGTCGCTCCCACAAATGAAGGCATGCTTGTCATCCTGCAAGGCATTTTTGTCTTTGGATAAATTCAAGTTCAAAGTTGTTTGGTTAATTTAATCGTGATTACATCTCATACTCTTATACAATCTTTGTTTGGAAGAAAATTTTTAATCGTTGTGATTTGTAATATTTTATATTTCAATCTTACCTGACAAAAATCTCCTCGTATCTTCATACTATAATAAAAAAATAATTAGTGTGAACACGTGATGGCATTACATTCTTACTTATCAAAATTTCCCGGTTTTTCATTCCCATTTAATTATTACACTGATTACTAACCATATTATTTAATTTCTTTTTGGACTAAAAATATGTTTTTATTAAATTAAGAAAGAGTTTTTTATTAATATTATTTCTCTATATATATTTTTTTATAAAATAAGAAGATATTTCTAAAACATCACACTTTTTTAAAACTACATAATATTTTGAATTGGTATTTTTTAAAAAGTAAAACTTTTATAAACTTAAAGTAATTAAGATTGAGAGTTATAATATCAAAAAAAATTCTATAACCGTTTTTTTTCATGAAATAAAATGTTTAGTTTCTTTTATGAGAAAAAACAAAAAAGTTTAAAAATAAAATTTTAAAAAGTTGATATCATTTTTTTATTACTTATATTACTTACTTATACGTAGTTTTAATTAAATATTATCTTATAATATTGTTTTATAATTGATAAAATTTTATTTTATTTATTTAACTCGTGTAATACACAAGCTACTAAAGCTTGTGCTTGTATATATGATATGTATGAGAAAAAAAAACCTTAACCAGTAGAATTACTAGCTATTAATTAGCTCGATTTAAAGAGGAAAATACGTGTGTATGTTATATAATTATTTCGTTACAAACAATTGATAAGAATATTGTAATGGCCATTTAATTATTCAACAAAATAAACGTTGTCAAAGTAACTTATTTCTTAACATACCATCTCTTGCTTATTCTGACAGTTGACTTGTTCTTGAGGGTTTTGGATGATATATTCTATACTACTTTTACTCTTACACTATATCATATTTGAGGTTGAATTTAAAATCGTTCTTTTAAAATGCAAAGCATCTATCAAATTTCACCTCTAACCTATTTTAAATATAGTATAATATAATATTGTCATTGATCTATATTGACGGGTTATATTATACTTTATATGAGAGAACATTGTACATCGATCATTTTATATGCTGATGGATTGAGATATTTTGTTTTATTTTGTATATTTTCCTTGTGCAATGTAAGATTCTACATTACAACTTAATACTTTGTATTCTCTTAAATATCACAATTCTACAATACATAGTGTCATAGTTACATATATAAGAGTTAATGATATCTAAATCCAGATAATTCATATCTGAATACGTATAATATATTTAAACTTGCCGGCGTAAACATGAATACTTATTATCAAATATCAACTTTAGTTAATTGTACGTATTCGAGTCGTTTCCTCGAGCTGCAAGTTACTTGCAAGCTCAGAGTAATTTCGATAATACTCTAATTCGCATTTATAGATGAAATGAGGAACTAATTGTTCCCTCTATGCAGCATGACAAACAACAAATTTCTTATTTTTGCCCTTTTTGATCTATGTCATCTGCAGCACTTGTCCTACAGTCCTAGGGTTTTTTTATTAACAAACAAAGATCTTTTTATTAACAAACAAAGATGAAACACATTGTTGTTACCTCGGTCTGCAGACCGAAGAATTTGTTCCATTTCTTCTTGCAATCGAGGGTGTTCATAGTTTGTTTAGACGGTTTTTAAATTCTAAGTCGAATCATGAGACGAATCGTTAGTATTGTTTTCCTATCACTGTAAATAAAAACTAAACCACTATAAAATAAAATTGAATCTAGCCAAACCGATACTAATGGTTTAGGTTTCTTGGACCTTAAAAAATTATAATTTTATGCACGATCAAAATAAACAGTGATAGTAACCAAGTTTTAAAAGTGTTCTAATTTAGTCACTCATGCATATTTTTCTCAAATTGGACCATCAAATGATCAAATCGAGTCATCATTAAATTTTCTTATGTCAAGTAAGTAACGGCGGAGAAGACGTGGTGGTCAGAATTTGCAATATATAAAATTATATTAAAAAATAAAAAAACATGTTAATTATGAAATAAATAAAAAAAAGTACCTAAAATTTATGTCAACGTTCTATATCAGCATCAAAAGATAGAAAAAAATATTTTCTAATTGAAACCAAAAGTATAACATGCTAAAAAACATGTTAAGACTTCTAATTTATATAAAATATAGACAAAATTACAAAAAACATCCTTTAAGTTTATATAAAATTACAGTTATCGTCCTTTATCTTTAAAAAGTACTCTAAACGTCCTTTATGTTGACATTTTGTAACAGATATCGTCCTTTACACTAACTGCCGTTAAGTTTTTCCGTTAAGTCAAGGGCAATTTGGTCTTTTTGACTCTAAAGGACTATTAATGTATTTTTTCCAAACATAAAGGATGTTTTCTATCACTTTTTTTATCTTTTATTTAATTTATGTATTTTTTTAAGAATACATATACATATAATTTTTATATAACGAATATATATATACATATAATGTAATTATTTTTATCCACATATTATATATAAATATAAATTATATAAATAATAAAATAATAAAACAGTGTTTAGAGTTAGATAAAATATATAATTTTATTTATATACGATAAATATATATTATTGTTTTGATCCATGTATTATATATACATATAAATTCATACATAATTAAATATATTAAATATTTTCATGCACGTATAGCTAATTAATTATATTCACTCACGTCTTATATATATATATATATATATACACACACATTATTTTTTTCATCCATGTATTTATAATATAAATAAATAAATAATATAAATTATACAATAGATATTTACAGATAATACGTGGATGAAAATAATTAAATAATATATATTATGTTATTTAAAAATAATATGTAGATGTATTATTGTAAAAATACATAAATTATGTAAAATAAAAGAGTTGCAGAAAACGTCCTTTACGTTTGAAAAAGTCTACATTAATAGTCCTTTAAAGGTAAAAAGACCAAATTACCCTTGACTTAACTGAAAAAGTTAACGACAGTTAGTCTAAAGGACGAATTTTGTTACAAAATATTAACATAAAGGATGTTTAAAGTACATTTTAATGATAAAGGACGATACCTGTAACTTTATATAAACTTAAGGGACGTTTTCTGTAATTTTGTCTAAAATATAAAAACTGAGTAACTTAATTGGAACACTTTTAAAACTTAAGTTACCTAATTGTAACACAAGTTACCCCTGTTTTAAAAGGTAAAACTTACGGACTCGTTGTGGTGTATTGTAAAGTAAAACTGTCAACAAAACTAAAAATTATACTCTAATTTCTCTCAAACGAAGTTTTACAACCAGAAGATGAAAGATACAATTAATCTAACTCAAGAAAATGTAAGATCTTAAACAAACCATCAAAGAGATAAAAAGAATAGTCAAAGAACAAGATTAGTAGACAAGAGAGACGATCTGATAGATGTAAATAGTGTGATGAAGACGATATCAAACCTGCAACAATGTGTTGCAGGTTGAATGAAGATCAAGACTCCTTTGTTGAAACAGGTCGTGACCTCTTATTTCTTGAGAGAAAAGACCAGCCTTTTGTTTTTATCTCAATTCTCATCTATCTTTTAAACCATCAGCTACAGCCCATCTACACTATCAGCTACAGCCCATCTACACTATCAGCTACAGCCCATCTACACTATCAGCTACAAGCTCACTTTAAGCCCAGTCCATCTCACACATCCAGTCATCATGCAAAAAACACAAGAACAAACTTATAAGAAAACAAATCATCAATTATAAAGCTAAACTACTTGACATTGAATTGATATAATTCATATATATATTTCAACATCCCCCCTCAATTCAATAGTCAACCACATGAAAGTCTAACCATGATCAAACCATAACTCGTTTCTTTGTAGAAACGAGTTACCAGTTAAAACTTTATATTTCTAGATACACACACAACTAAACTCGTAGCCATATCTCATATTTTGACAATGAATTTAGCACTATATTGAAAAAACAAGAGTTACGAAGAAGACTACGATGGTCTATACTTCACAAAAAACAAACACATTAAGCTGCAAAGTTTACTCTTATGAAGAATATGATTTAACAGTAGAGCCAACGTTGGCAAATCAAACCAACACAATTTTACCAAACAAAATTTATTAGGACAAAAATACGAGCATTACAAGAACCCAATTAGAGAGATTAAAGGCATAGAGATGAAAATAAACAAGAATAGAGTTGCACACAAAAACATGAAAAATACAACTAAGAATCACCCTACCTTTCAAAATTAATACACATGGATATGTTTTGTTCTTATTGTCCAACAGCTCTTAAGTATAAAAATAAACATGAAGCAATAAAGACTGAGATAAAACTTTTACCAACATACGAAGACAAGACTAGTATAACAACTTGGTGTAAGTAAACGAATCTACATAGCTTGCAACTCTCAAAACAAGCAATAAGAAACAGCTTCTAATTATTTCATTTAAAAACAACCAAGACATACTACAAGCTATTAAATCTTTTGATCCAATCACTTTCTCTCAATCACATCTATCACAAATATATATTTAATCAGGCAATAATAGCCAAAAACATTGCCACATGCCATACCATATTAATTTTGAAATTACTAGAGAAGACCAACGATCATATATACCACATAAAATGATATGATTGTATAACATATATCAAAATGAATCAAGAAACAAATAGAAAGCCATTCCGATCATACGAAAAATCACAAGATTCAATAACCCAACAAGGAGAACAAGTCAAATAACTAAAATCACATGATTTTAGAACTTGCAAAGACAAAGAACACACCATGTCACACGACATATGAAAAAAGAAAGCAGAGATAAAAATTCTGATTAAAAGAGGGACAGAACCACGTAATTCTACAAAGAATCCCAAGATATTATGACTAGCAAGTGGACTTTAAATCCACCACCAATATAACATAACGAACAAGTCATAAGTCATACAACCCATGACCACATAAGAGAATCAGATACATGTCTGAAACAAAATAATAAGAAGTCATGCGACCTCCAAGACAAGACATTTATCCATTTTCTCTAACAATAAAGAAAAAGAATAAAGACATCAGAAGCATTTGTCAACTTTCTTTAACAATAAAGAAAAAAGAAAATGACAAAGAAAGAATCATGTGATTCCATAGAACTATCAGAACCATATTCGATAGAAAGAGAGAAAACACATGGTTTTAAGAACTCAGACTTATATCTGAAGATAAGACATATGAAGAACATACATCAAACACCACAGAAAGAAAAAAAGAAATTGGAAAACAAATTCCGATTAAGACATAGAGAATCAAAAAATTCTACAAGACTATCAGATATATCATATCTGATAAGAAAAAAAACCATACGGCTTTTAAGAACCCAAACCCACGTCTGAAGGCAAGAACTGTGAAGAACTTAAAGACTAATTTGACTTGATCAAAACTTTTACAACCTTACAAGAAATATATCAAGAGAGTACTTGTAAGGAACATAAAGACTAATTGAATCAAGCAAAAACTTTTACAACTTCACTAATAACACTGAACCACAAGATTCAAGAGACATGTCTGATAAAAAATAGCATAAGCTATATCAGACAAGAAAGATGAACAGATGCAAACTCACACGATATGTAGCAAAGATAAAACCAAATCTCACACAAATGAGAGCATGCAAACTGTTAAAGAATGAAAATGAATCATATAATACAAGAGTAAAATTTGAGAAGAGTAATATCTTTGAGATTATTACTACTAGCAACCTTTAAAAATATGATTCTAGACAATAAAGAATAAGATTCATGAGATAAATCTAATACTAATAGAATAACATGAGCAATATCAGATTGCATAGCCATACAAGAGATCAGAATATAACACAAATCACAAGATTTGCAACCAGAAATATTCACACAAGAGGACAAAGAATTCAGATCAAATTTAACAATTAAACTATTATATTTAGCAGCTCTAAACAAAGAAAAGTTTCAACACATATTGAGCATGTTACAACCAATGAGCTACTGGAAATGCAAACCACATAATCAATCTAGCAACTTTATTTTTAATTTTTAGACTAAGCCAAATGAAAACAAACTAAAACATAACATGTGGTCTGATTTGATACACAACCCTACACAGAGACATGTATTATTGTATGATACAAAACAAGGTTAAATGAACTACAACAGTTAGATGCATTTCATATTCTTCTAGACTTTCTATTAAAAAAACGTCTCGTGATATATGTGTTACTTGATTAAACCTTATCCATACAAAATTCTAGAAAACAACGCTTAAAAAACAGGCTATAGATTTGATGATTGCAATATATTGAAACCAATTTTTTTCTAAATAATTTGCTTAACCATGGTAAGCATCTGTTAGTAAACATTCACTTATGAGACATCTCAATTCGGATTAAGTAAATACAAGTATATCATTTAGATACTAGTGATAATGATGAGAGATTATTTTGTATCTAACACAATTCACAGGTTACACAAACATTGTAATTTTTCCATATTTAAAAATTGTTTTGGATTTTTTTTCAAGTACACATAAACATTTCATCAGATAACATACTGTTCACAACCCTGAAGAAAAAATTTCACCCCCCCTTTTATATTTTGAAAAAATCGATCAATAACAATAAGTACTACACAAAACTCCTCGCAAACTTAAGAAGCAAATTTTATAAGACCACACTGGAGATTGACCATAAAGTTTTGAAACTCTAATGTGAGAGTTACTAGAATCAAGCTTGCATATTCAACAAATAAGATTCACGCATGAGCATATGCAAAAATTAGAACCAATCAGATTTACATCAAGTTTACTAAACCTGGAGTGTCCAGCTCTACCGCACTCAATAGAAACTCAACAAGTGCTAACTAGGGAGTGAGAAACCAAATACAACTAAACATAAAAAAACAAAAACCAAGACAGTGAACACCACAACTAAGTTTTTCACACCACTTTTAGTGGCAGATTAAGGACTTGTGAAGGTTGTTGATGCAATACACATATATAAGACCACATTGGTTGAAAC
Organism: Flaveria linearis; assembly: GCA_024085815.1. Taxonomy (NCBI): domain Eukaryota; kingdom Viridiplantae; phylum Streptophyta; class Magnoliopsida; order Asterales; family Asteraceae; genus Flaveria; species Flaveria linearis. The sequence goes on from CM044016.1 coordinate 53,255,845, forward strand.
ACACAGATAAAGAATTTTGACAAGCAAAAATAAATGCAACACAGAACAGGGTTGTGGCTCTCCCTGATAATCACCAATACCGGTCCTTCTAACCCGGTCAAATAATATCTAACAGATTATTTCGTGTGACAAGAAAGAAATTAATAAGAAGGAATAATCTTACCCATAGGGCGCCCGGGTTAGAATGTTCCAAGCGATCAAGACTTTCAGCCCTTCTCTTAGGATTTTGGATTAACGAACAGATGAGCCACCATAAGAACAAATAGAGCTCGCTGGCTTTATCATCAGAATCGCATCTATCGTCGGACGCTTCACTTTTAACATCACCAAAACCTGATCGACCTTTGGAGCCTTTTTTTTATCTAGGGTTTTAATCTCAAATCGAGTCTCCCAGCCGACCACTGACCGAGTCTTTAAAAAGCTTCGATCTCAAGCGCCTTGAATAAACCCTAACACCGATCATTTCGATTTCAGTCGCTTGAGAATCATGGTCGCAAACAGACCAAGAATCAGACCAGAAGCCCCATGTGTAATCGAAGGGAATCTTTCTTTGACAGCGGAAGATTTTAATGCAAAAATTTAGAATCGATAGGCTACCCATAACCAACAAAGCAACAGGAAAGACAATGAATGAGAAGCCATACGCTCTGATACCATGTCAACAAAACCAATGTTTTCAGAACCGGATCGGACGTCGAACCGGACGCCTTACTGGTTTGGTGGTCGGACCGGTCGGACCGGTCGGACCGGTTGGACCGGATTTAACTATATTTTAATTATATTTATATATGTAATTAAATATAAGTAATTTATATATGCTTTATATATATATATTTTATAGTTATATATAAAATTTAAGTATATTTGGGTGTGTATGAATGTATGTTTAAGATTATATTGAACACTTTGTCCCACATTGGTGTGGGGACAAAGTGATGTTTGGTTTATAAGTAATTTTTTTATCACTCTAGTGTATCCTTATGACATATTTTGCCACAAGTACTACCCGCGCGCAGGGGGGGTGCAAAAATGGGGAAAAAGGTTGGATTTCCAGCGAACTCGTGTGTGCCCGCACGTGTCGCGGACACGAATGCAGCTTCAAAAACCCAGGCCCGTGCTAGCCCGTTTTTTGAATTCGGTTTTACTTTTTGATCTAGCACACTAATTTTGTAGTTCAACACCCCGTTTTTACTCAAAAAATAAAAAAAAAAAAAAAAATACAAAACCGGTCCAAACCGGTCCGGTTCCCCGGTCCGACCACCGACTCGGGTAGAACCGGCCGGTTCGACCCCCACAAAACGAATCACACACGACCGGACCGGCCACCAAGCCGATCCCCGGTTCGACCGGTCGGACCGGCCGGTCCGATCCGGCCGTGAAAACACTGAATAAAACTAAAAATTATACTCTAATTTCTCTCAAACGAAGTTTTACAACCAGAAGATGAAAGATACAATTAATCTAACTCAAGAAAATGTAAGATCTTAAACAAACCATCAAAGAGATAAAAAGAATAGTCAAAGAACAAGATTAGTAGACAAGAGAGACGATCTGATAGATGTAAATAGTGTGATGAAGACGATATCAAACCTGCAACAATGTGTTGCAGGTTGAATGAAGATCAAGACTCCTTTGTTGAAACAGGTCGTGACCTCTTATTTCCTGAGAGAAAAGACCAGCCTTTTGTTTTTATCTCAATTCTCATCTATCTTTTAAACCATCAGCTACAGCCCATCTACACTATCAGCTACAGCCCATCTACACTATCAGCTACAGCCCATCTACACTATCAGCTACAAGCTCACTTTAAGCCCAGTCCATCTCACACATCCAGTCATCATGCAAAAAACACAAGAACAGACTTATAAGAAAACAAATCATCAATTATAAAGCTAAACTACTTGACATTGAATTGATATAATTCATATATATATTTCAACAAAAACACAGTCATGCGTATGATACAAATCTATAATGATAAAAAAACCTAAGAATAGTGTTACATAGCATATAGTCATACGGGCTAACTTATGTTTTTCTGTTCAGGTATAAAAAATAAGCATTTGATTAGATACAGTTTAAAATTTTCAAAACTAACCAACCAAAAAAAACTAAAAAAGTCGATCAGGAAACCAAACCGATGTTTGATTCGAAAGGTTTCAAGGTCTCCACCCAAGTGATCAACACCCTAGTTAACTTTAAATCCGGTCAAAATTATCGTGTACGTGTGGACATGAACACTTTTTTCTCCCATCATGTATTGGATTTTTTTTTTTAAACATTTGGTGTGTAGAATACGATTATAAAAGTTATATTAATTCAATAGTAATCTAATTTTCATTTTAGAAAAGTGTAAGAGGTCTTAAGTATTATAAAAATACCCTTTACATAATATCGGATTTTTAATTTCCTCCTTACATTTTTGGCTCTAATTTTTAAAACAATAAATGCACCGTTGTCTAATTCTACACGATTTTATTTTCGGGTTCCGGTTCCAAACCAAACCAGTTCCGGTCCGTATCGGGTTGTTAAATTGATTATTTTTTGACTGATTTTTGGCCGGTTTGGTTCCGGTTTTAACCAATTCGGTTTGATCAGATTCCGATTTGGAACCGGCTGTTTTTTTCTAGTAGGGATCGATTCCATTTGACTGGGTAGGAACCAGAACCGGTTCCGGGTAGGGTAGTTAGGTCCGATCTAGATCCAAAACCAATTTTATTAAGCATCAGTACCTACCATATATACACCAGATACCATTAGATAGACTATAAACATAATGTTAACTCCATAAGATAAAAATAACATGAATAATGATGTTTAGTTTGCCACTAACACTCCAATTTCCTTAGATGTAAAGAGACTTGAAAGTCCTACAGAAAATATACGTGAAAGCCCATTAACCATGTAAAGGTGTAAAACAGTGGAACAAGAGGCAGGTTGTGCTACTCTTAAATTTTAATAACGATTGTAAACTGTGTCCATATATAATCTACCCGCATCTGTAACTTATTACTCATCGGGTTTGCGGGTATACCTGATCTACTTATGGTCTAATGTGGTTGGAATTACCCGATGGGATGCTCGTCATTCCAAAGTAATCTTAAACTCACCTACAAATTCATCTTGCAATATCAAATACTCAACTGCTGAGTCAACTCATTAATTTACAATAAAGTCCATTTCAAGCAAGCTATTTCTGAACTTTTTTTATAGGTGAACATTGAGTTATTTGAACAACTCTAGAGAAAGAATAGAAAAAAAGAGATGGAACTTAAATCATTCATGCCTTTCATTGTGGTTGATCTTTGCTTAAACTCACATTAACAAACTATTAGTTAAGTTTGTTATGATTATTATCTACATATTTAGTCCCTAAGCTTTAATTCACAATACATTGTAGCCCTTTTAGTAAGTAAATGCATGTAACATTGATAGGTTTGTATTCCAGTCAAAAATTTCAATTGTACCAGGTTATTTTCTAGGACATGGAGGAGGCAGTCTCATGTTAATGACTGCCACCGCACGGTTGAGACCCGACTTAATTAGCCTATCTGGTTAAGGTGGTGCAATTGTGGTTCGAAGGGTCAGTTAGTAGATATTATGACTAAGGCCCTGTTTGGTTGGGTCTGACCAGACCCGGTCAGACGTGAACGTTTGACTCGGTCAGACCTGGGGTGTTTGGTTGCTTGCCTCTTACCGAAGAAGAGGTCTGACCGAAGCTCCTACCCGGTCAGACCTCAACCCTAATCTGACCCGCGCTCAGACGTGAAGGTGCTTGCGGTGGTGCTTGCGGTGGTGCTTGCGGTGGTGCTTGCGGTGGTGGTGGTGCTTGCGGTGGTGGTCGACGAGAACCGAGAGGAGAGAACCGAGAGGTGAGGGTGGTCGGCGAGAACCGGTGGTGCTTGCGGTGGCGGTGGGCGAGAACCGAGAGGAGAGAACTGAGAGGTGAGGGTGGTCGGCGAGAACCGGTGGTGCTTGCGGTGGCGGTGGTGCTTGCGATGGTGGCGGTGGATGATGATGATGATTGTGGTTGTGGTGTTTGTATAAAAGAGAGAGAGACAAAAGTGAGAGAGAGACGAAAGTGAGAGAGAGACGAAAGTGAGGGAGAGACGAAAGTGAGGGAGAGACGAAAGTGAGAGAGAGACGAAAGTGAGGGTGGTGGTTGTGGTGTTTGTGGTTTGAAATTGTGGTGATTGGGTTTTTATTTTAAAAATTTTTCTTTTTACAACCAAACACAATTATTCGTTCAGACCTCTTACTGGTTCAGACCTCTTACTGGTTCAGACCCTCTTATTCATTCAATACTTATTCAATCAAATGTTGTCAAACAGCCCCTAAGCCTTTGAGGCTTGAGGTGCTCATGAGATTGCACTGCAGGTTAACCACATAGGTTAACTAAGTCGGGTCTTTATATCAAGTGAAAATATAAATTTTATCAACATTAAAATTCATAGATTTGTGAATTTGATACTATTGCACCATAGTTACAAAGATGAGTGACACACAACCAAAGCTAACAAGAAATTAGCCGAAGAATCGCCATCTTGAAACGATTATACACACGCAGAAGTGTAACACGCGATGCAAGCTAGCAACAACATTGCTGATGAAACACCATCATCTTCAAAACAAGAATTACTTCTTTTGAACTTGGGTGTGTTGCTTTTGTTGCATTTCATTACTGTCGGTTTACGATAACTTTGACTTTTCTGGCTTTGACTTCTCTTCCATTGTTGCTTCTTCTTCATCACTCCATCCACCTTTGAAACCATCTTCTCTGCAACACAAACAAGCACTAAAATATGTGTTAAAGATATAAAAGACTTGTGTGATGGTGCATGAGAAACAACTATATGATGGACCTTTTATATAGTCATTGTGAAGGAATAATTAATGCCCTCTCTTTTATGTGATTTACTTTAATACCCTTTTGGACCACTACCCTGTAGAATTGTCCTCTTCTGTCTTTTGCCCTTTTTTGTTTTTTCTAACATTTGGCACAAATTTCATATTTTACAAGATATTCAAACAATAGCAGGCCATATGAGAGAAGGTCTCCTTTGGTTATTATTAGGTGACTAATACTCAAATACGTGAAAGGCTAACAAAAACAGATCTTATCATATTTAACTTGTTATAGATGATATGTAGGACTCACGTATCAAACATGTAAAAGACTTGTTTAACTACTTATTTATTATGCCTATAATTTCTTTTATATGTTTTTATGAACCAAAAATGTGAAATAATAGAGTCAAGCATTCTGATTTTAATTATTTTAAAAAATGTAAAGAAATAAAAAAATAGTTTTTTATTAAACAAGTTTAATCGTGTCATAAACAGGTCGGGAATTGCCGGCCATAATTATGTGAGACTTAAACGCTTATCACATTCAGGGAAGGCACGTTTGAAAACATTGACAATGATCAAACCGTCTAAACCGAGCTAAATCGGCCAGTCCAACCATATTAGGGGTGATATTGTTTGTTTTTAATGTGTGAAAAATCAATTTCACTGTTTGGTTTACAGTTTATGGTCTGGAATCGGCCAAGTAAACCGTACTAATCAAGATTTTAATTAAAAAAAATACAGAAACATATTGTTTTTTTCACATATATGAATCCAACAACTATATAGATTTATAGATATAAGTGTTTTTTCATTACAATGCGTATAGATTATTGATCCAATCGATTCCATGCTCAACTTTTTCTCCTTGAGACTTAAATGTAAAATGTTCGGTCTTTATTTAACCAGCCATTTTATAAACTTTCAAAGTAAACCCTGGTCCGGGCAACCCATGCAACTTGCCTGGTTTGGATCTTTGGTTAGTCCAAAAGTCGTAGTTACAAGTTCATCCCATAAACCCTGGTAGAATCGAACCATGAACATCCCTAATCACTACACCGTTTGAAGGTTATGTACTAAACTGTTAAATAACATATAGTGTATTTGTCTTTTTAGTATTTTCCAATAGTTTAATTAAATGTATAAGGAAAAGACAGATAAAAAGGTGGTATTTAACATTATGTTACGAGGTGTGTGACTTTGAGTAGTTGCTTTTTAACTGTTTCAACTACCAGCTACATATTTGAAAGTCTATCCCACCAAAATTGAATGAAGATAGAAAAAGCATATATCAAGCTGTTAAAAAAGGAAAACAAAGCATCATGACACTTGTTACTCCTTTCATTTCAAATTTCCCCCTCACCATTTTAATTTTAAACCATATACCCACATATAAACAGGTAATGTTATGTGATATGCACACTATTACACTAATCACCTATCACATAATATCTTAAATAAAATAATTTATAATATAAATTGGTATGATTTATAAGATAATATTACATGTGTGTGTGTGTTTGTTTATAATATGTCTTTGAATATTGTAATTCTTTTTAAAATTTGATTTTTATAATAAACTTTTTTAACTGTGACTTTTTATATCGATATTTATATGTTATTACACTAATTATATTCGATGAAAGTGATATGGTACATAGAAGATTAACATGATTTATGCACAAGGATGGTACACACAAATCAAGAAAAACATGTTACAAGTTACAGCATACTTATAGTATCATTTTATGTAATTTTCTAGTAAATCCGTAATTATGAGCAAGATATTTGAGCATTTACAACACTAAGCAATTCAAGCACCTGTAAACATATCATGTCAGCTGTCACATTAGAATATTTTCAGACTCCCATTTATTTGTAACGTTACATCCTTTTTCAAACACTATTTAAATAAAAATAACTAGAAAAATAAACTTGAGTGGTTGTGAGAGAGAGAGCTACCCTTTGTTTGTGCTCGTCCAAATAACGTTGTTACGCATGCCAAACACACCTCTCCATAGGAGTAACTTCTTTACCACCATGGCGTTCGTCTCCATTAGCCTTTAGCCACAAAAATTCTCTTATGGAAACTTTCTGGCGTTTTTGTTTTTCACACTTATAATATGCCAAATTTAGGAAATTTATATATCGCTTTTAAGTGTGAAGGATTAAAAGGGTTGTAAATCGCGGGCTATTCTAAGCTTAAGTTTGGGCGCGACTCGTTAAATTTTGGAGAGTGTGCCCTCATTCAAGGTCGTGTCTAAAAATCAAGTTTGATACATTGATCATTTTTAAGCTCGATCACGTTTGTTTACTATTTATTAAATTTATTTAGATACGTGTATATACAAATATATTATTATTATTATTTGTTAATATGAACATAATTCTATATGTCACAATAATTATTATGGACCGATATAATATTCGACTATTATTTAAATAGAAATTAGTACAACCATATAAATAAATAATAGGTCATTTGAATTCATGAGGTTAATCAAGTTCAATATATGTATCTGGAGTTGGAGCTAGTTTATTCAATGAGCTTCAATTTAGGATCGAACTCATTTAAACTTTGTTTAATTTGAGTTTTGACAAACGGATCTTAAATAGTTTACGAGCTACTCGATCATTTACACCCCAAACTTTCTTTACTTTTTTTCAAATTTATAAATTAATCAGCATGAATGGTTTTTCAAGAATGTTCGTTGGCCTTCATGTGAAAATATGTTAATTGTTATAAGACAAACTACATAAAAAGTTAAAAAAAATATTGAATAATTTAAGATCCATTTAACATGACTTATTTTCTGCATACTGCAGACTAGTGGTCCGGTGAATCTTACAAAGATCAAAGAAGATGTATGCAACTAAAATGAAAATTCAAAATCTCTTAAAAATAGGAAGATGAATCATGTAAGGCATGAAGCTGTAGAGAATCGGACAAGCTCTTTGGCCCAGCCCATACATTATTAACAGGCCGAATGGCTCAATAGGGTAGGTGAACAACCAACAAGGTTCCTAAACCGAACCCAAACCGATCCGGGTCCGACCCGTTAGTTTGGATCCGGATTGAATATGTATACCTACCTTCAAATCAGTTTGAGTGAACCGGTAGTTATATAATACGTTGAATCAGGCAGGTATAATACTGATCTGATCCGATAATTCTGTCCCCTTGAAAACAGGTTTGAAGCTGATCCGGCTTTGGCTTATTCAGTTTTAATTTTCTTTGACTCGATTGCTCATGGTATACACACTGATTTTCTTATATTTTGGGATAGTGAAAACAAACAATAAGCACTATATAATACATAACTTTGGACAAAAAGGTACCGGTCACCCCAATCGCCCTTCCGTTACCCTCTCCAACAACTGGAATCATCGATTGAATGAAGGCAGTGAAACCGGCATTGATGTGCTACTATACCGTCACATGGAACACTCGATTTCAAATAGCTTGGAAGACGGTTTTGATTCCGTGCTCGGTTTCAAATGCCTCGATTTCAACTGCATTGTTCTCCTTCTCACCACATAGAATGGTCGATTGTGTTGTTTCGTATTTGTAAGGTGTTGCTCCGGTGATTATGATAGTTGGTAAGATTAACGACTCTCTCTGTTTTCAAGTTGTTTTTGATGATTATTATTCTTTCTGATGGTTCCCTTTGATTTTGATGAATTCGGGTTCTTTAAAGGTAAGTGCTTGTTTTGTCTCAATACTTGACGATATAATTGTTGTGTTGCTACGATATAATTTGATAACTTCCTCTCACTGTGGAATTGGTAAATGTGTCCTGGAGGTCCTACACTTAACATCTGGATGTGGAATACTCACAATCTTGGTTTAGGCATGTACAAAAAAGACCAAATGCTAAATACTATAATCATATCATATTATCATACTGCCAGTTTTAAGTTGAGGTGGGTGACGATTATCTTTAAGTTGAGGTGGGTGACGATTATCTTTAAGTTGGGTGTTTGTTAGTTTTAAGCAACTACAGTTTGTGGTTTACAGAGTTGAGTTGTTGTAGTTGTAGTAATAGGGTTGGCTGTTTTACATTTACAGGCTTACAAGATAAACACCATTCATGCTCTTTACTTAACTTTTGAAATGAGTTTTACTAATAATAGCACACATCATCAACAACCTAAGAATGAATTGAATGTTTTCCTGCACCTTGTATGTACATACACTTTATATAATTAAATATGACATTGCAAATTGTAGTTTGATGTTAATAGGTTAGATTACAGCTAACGGATTAATCTGGTCAAAACCAGAAAAAAAATTAATTTCCAAAATGATAGTGTGATAAATATGCTGATAATGGTGGTGTTTTAAGGTTTATTGCTTGGTCTGATTAAGAGTTTGATTTCTACAAAATATCAACTTTTTTGTTGGTCAAATCTTGCTTTCATTTTGGTGCTTTATAAAACTCATCTCTTGCCATTCAAAGCACAGACTCAAATTCTTCAACAGAAAGATAAGTCTGAGACATAAAAAACCCGAATTTAGGCAACCAAATTTATTCATTCAAGTGATTGTGTTCGTTCATTTGTTCATTAAGGTTTAACGAACAAACAAGACCAACTTGCGTTCCTATATCAGTTTTAATAGAAACTAAAATTGTTGATTTAGTTATTGTTGATTAAAGATTCTAAATGTTAGATGCATATTCCTATGTTGCATGCATGCTATTTATAAAATCATCATGATTTCTACATATATAAAATTCAATTATGAAACCTGTTTAACTGTTATGAAGCTTTATTTCGTTGTCACTGCACATGAACGCCAAGAAGTCCTTCTCTTTCGTTTCATTATTTTAAGGTACTCATTCATCTCCCTTCCTTCATCAATCACACTGTAAAGTTTCTTTAAGGTACTCATTCATCTCCCTTCCTTCATCAATCATACTGTAAAGTTTAGAAAATATGGCTGGAGGAAACATATATGCATACCTACAGAAAGAGTACGGGTAATAACTTTTGTTTTGTTTTTGAGCAAATTTATGATCACAAGATTTACAAAACTGCCAACATGGCTGCCGGACTGCTGGAAGTGGAGAGTGCAGCTCCAATCTGCTTCATCTTAAGCATCGCCGGAAAACTGGGAGTGGTTGTTGGGCATCACAACGTTGCAGCTGATCCTCTCCTGCGTCAAAGTTTCTTTCTCTCTTGGATTCTTTCAGGCAAGTAATAAAGGCAAATACATGTTGTATAGAAACTTTAATCACAATAACTGTTTGATAATATGTCTATAAGACCCATAAGGTGTTAATACTTGGTAGTTTGTAGCACAACAACTATTTGATAATATGTCTATAAGACCCATAAGGTGTTGATACTTGCTAGCTTATGGCATGGTTCTTAAAAATGGTATTATGTATTTAGGGGTGTTCAAAAATATCCGAATCCGAAACCGAATCCGAAATATCTGAAAATCTGAAATTCGGATATCTAACATTTCGGATATCCGAACTTCGGATATCCGAAATTTCGGATTCGGATTCGGATAGTGATTTTCAGAATTTTTGGATATTTCGGATATCCGAAATATTCGAAATATCCGAAATATCCAAAATATTTTTATAAAAAAATAAAAATATTAAATATTAATTAAATATTTCAGATACTTTTAGATATTTCAGACATTTTAATATAAAACTTTGGATATCCGATAAAAATTTCAATAAAATTATTATATTTTTATAAAATTTATTAAATAATACAATTTTTTTTGAATTCGGATATTCAAACGGATATCCGAATCCGAATCCGAAATTTTGGATATCCGAAATTCGGATATCCGGAATTTCGGATTCGGATTCGGATAGTGAAATCCACTATCCGAAAATTTCGGAAATTGAACACCCCTATATGTATTGGTATTCAATTGATCTTGGTCTTCCTGTTTCTCTTGTGTCCTGTTACCAAAGAGTGTGGTATGATTATAGTTTTATATTTTAGTATCATAAAGTGTGATTATGGTTTTGTCAGTTGTTTCTTTTTAATATTATTGATCATGATTTCATGATTTATGTTCTTATTGTTTAAGATTATGATTATAGTTGAGTTGGTTTGGTTATCATCAATTTTATGATCCCTTCAAGTTGCTTCATCTTAACATTTGTAATAATTCTATACGTAGCCTGATATCTATTGATTTCAATCTCATTAGAGCTGCCTTCTTTAATCTTTTAACTTCCAATTATTTCAGGTAGCTTCATTTTAACATTTGTAATAATTCTCTAGGTAGCCTGATATCTATTGATTTCAATCTCATTAGAGCTGCCTTCTTTAATCTTTTAACTTCCGATCGTTTCAGGTAGCCATTTTTTGGATCAACATGCATCTTCATCAGATAAGGTACTAAGTTTTTATCTTGTTTAAATGATTACATGGATATTAGTTCTCTTTAGGTCATTTAGTTATTGCAAATGGAATTTTATTCATGATGTACAGCTTTTGGACTGTCACAGCTGGTTGAATCTAACTTAAATGGTAGGATTCTATGTACATTTAAAGAACTAACCTAAGATTTTGAGCTTGGCTTGAGTCAAAATGAGAATTGGTCAAAATGGGCTCGGGATAGAATGAGTAACGATACTAATTTGAGTCAATTGCAATGTTAAATGGATATAGTTCTTTAAGTCATTTACATCTTGCAAAAACAATTTTATCCATGATGTATGCCTAATAGTTTTGGATCGTCAGAACTGTTTGAATCTAACTTAAATGCTAGGATTCTATATAAATTTAAACAATTCACTTAACATTTTGTGATTGGCTTGAGTCAAAATTAGTAAATGACACTGATTTGAGTTCTTTATGTTTATGCAATATGTCAATACACATTTTACATTTTGTTCTAATATGTTTTGTAAATGATTTATTTTCTTATTTTTCACCGTAATGATAAGTTGCGGTGGTGGTGAGCACACTGAATGTTTTATAACTTGATAGCTAACAACATATGGGCATCTTTTCATGTTGTATTCCTCTACCATTTTGAGGATGATAAAAAGTTGTTAAGAGGTTTTGGGTTTGTCAACTTTAAGTCACCTGATAGTGAGAAAAATGCCAATGAAGCTTTGAACGGTGTAGTAATCGATAACAAAGCATCATAACTTGTTCATTTGTGGTTTTACTTAATATATTATTGTTTATAGGTGTTTGATTACTTGAATTTGTCCATGAATATCTCAAAGTCGATGGATTCAAAGTTTGTCAAGTATCTCATAATATTATCAATATGCCAAGGCCATATATAAATACAAAGAGGAATATGAAAATTAGGAAAAAAGCCTAATTCAGTGGCCAAAAAACACGGAGGTCAAAAGCAAAAAGCATGGCATGTAAATCGAGATATATATGGAGAATATGTGGTCAATATATATTCCAATACTCCCCTCAAGTTGGAGCATGTAGGTCCTTAGTGCCCAACTTGTCAAGCAGAAATCTTAGTTGTTGAGTCCCTAATCCTTCCGTAAGTAAATCGGCGATTTGCATGGAGGTGGCAATTTCAAGTGGTTCAACTTCTTGTGACTCGACTCTTTCCCGGACGAAATAACAATCCATCTCTACGTGTTTGGTTCGTTCGTGAAAGACGGGGTTATTTGCAATGTGACGAGCAGCTTGGTTGTCATAAAACAAAGGGGTCGGTTTTGTAGAGAAGATGTCCAACTCGGTTAGAAGCCATCGAACCCAAAGTATTTCACTAACGGTGGATGCCATGGATCGGTATTCTGCTTCAGCGGATGAACGGGATACAACCGATTGTTTCTTTGTTTTCCAAGAGATGGGGGCTCCGCCTAGAAGAAGTAAGTATCCGGTTCGATATTTTCTAGTATAAGGACACCCTAGCCAGTCAGAGTCACAGTACGCTGTAAGAGTATAACCCCCTTCTCGTGGGAAAAGAATGCCTTGCCCCGGTGTGCCCTTTAGGTATCACAGAACTCTGTGCACCGCGTCCATGTGAGGTTGTCTCGGGTCCGCAACAAATTGACTCAGGACATTAACTGAGTAAGTAATATCCGGTCTTGTAGCTTGCAAATACAACAACCTCCCAACTATTCGACGATATTGCCCGGCATCTACCTTCGGTTCATTCTCGGCTTTATCTAGCTTGAGATTTTGCTCGATAGGAAAAGAACTTGGTCTACAACCTTGTAAACCACAATCTGCTAGGATATCAAGAATGTACTTTCTTTGGCTCAAAACTAATCCCTCCGCGGTTCGGGCTACTTCAATCCCAAGAAAATACTTGAGATTGCCGAGGTCCTTTATGGTAAATCTTTTATCGAGTTCATCCTTTGTTTCTTGCATTTTGCTTGTGTCGTTCCCTACCATGACGACATCATCGACATAAATAAGGGCTGCAACAAAACTATCTTCTTGTTTCCGGATGAAAAGAGAATGGTCGGCTTTAGACTGTTTGAAGCCGAGATCGAGTAGGGCATTGATGAATTTTTGATACCAATTGCGCGATGCTTGCTTCAAACCGTACAAGGATTTTCTTAGCCTACAAACTCTGGTCTCTCCTTCTTTAGCAAACCCTTGAGGGACTTTCATATATACTTCTTCATTTAAGTCCCCGTGTAGAAATGCATTGTTGACATCAAGTTGGTGGATGGCCCAATCTTTCTTGATTGCTACTGCTAAAAGAGCTCTTAGAGTGACAAGCTTTGCTACAGGAGCAAAAGTATCATGGTAGTCTACTCCTTCCAGTTGTGTAAATCCCTTTGCAACTAATCGTGCCTTGTATCTCTCGACCTCTCCATTGGGCTTGTATTTTACTTTGTATACCCACTTGGAGTCAATGGCTCGCTTTCCTTTGGGGAGTTCTTCTAAAGTCCACGTATCATTCTTTTCTAGAGCTTGTATTTCGTTCTTCATGGCTTCCTTCCATTTATCATTTTTGACAGCTTGGTAAAAATGTTTTGGCTCATCGTTTGAGTCGATGGCGGCTAAAAACGCTTTATGAGTTTCAGAAAAATGTTTATATGAAACAAAATTAGCTAAGGGATGTACCGTGGAGGATGCTTGGTTTGGTGAGGCTTGTGCATGGTCAACCGATGGGGGAAGTTGGACAAAATAATCGTTGAAGCGTTTGGGTTGTGATCGACTTCTTTTTTCTTGCAATTGTTCGACGTTTGGGCCTTGCGGTTCGTTTTGGGCCTGTTGATCTTGATGGATTGTTTCACAATCTGATGTTGGGCTTTCTTGATTGTGATCTGGGCCTTCATTATTTGCACCTTGGTTTAATGGATAATGCTCATTTGAGCTTTCTGTTGGGGCCTCGTTACTCTGATTTTGATTAAAGGCAAGCTCTTCACTTGGGCTTTCAGTTCCAATTGGGATCTCAGTGTTACTGGCATTGTTTTTATTTGCAATTTCATCATGGATCGGCCTATCAGTAGGTTCAAATAACTCGGTTGTTTCAAGAGAAAATTGGTCAAAAGGGAATTTCTCTTCGTAAAATGTTACGTCCCTAGAGACCATTATTTTCTTATTTTCAAGGTCAAATATTTTATACCCTTTAGTCCCTTGTGGATATCCCAAAAACACCCCAGGCCTCCCTCTCGCTTCAAACTTGTCCCCTTTAGTCTCAGTGCTTCTATAGTAAGCTAAGCACCCAAAAACTTTCATGAAATCATAATCCGGTTTTCGTTCAAAAATAGTTTCGTATGGTGTTTTGTTTCCAAGTACACTTGAAGGTAAACGGTTAATAATGTAGGTGGCCGTCAAAATGCATTCTCCCCAAAATCTTTTAGGCAAATTGGCTTCAAATCTAAGTGCTCGGGCGGTTTCGAGTAGCTGTCTATGCTTACGTTCCACAACTCCGTTTTGTTGCGGGGTATGTGGACACGTCGTTTCAAGGAAAATACCTTCCTCATCATAAAACTTTAACATTTCATTAGCTGTGAATTCTCCACCATTGTCGCATCTAATTTTTTTAACAGATTTTTCAAATTGGGTTCTTATCATTTTATGGAGACTAATCAAACGTTTTCCTGCTTCATGTTTATATTTTAACAAAAACACCCATACAGCTCTACTAAAATCATCAACAACCGTTAAAAAATACCTTGCACCTGAAAAGGAAGGTGTCCGGTATTTTCCCCAAACATCACAGTGTAATAGCTCAAAACAACCATTTGTCTTAATTTCACTGTTTTGAAAAGAAAGTCTAGTGTGCTTTGCCTTAGAACACGAGTCACATGACTTATTGAAGAAAACATTATTAAGAAAATCGATCTGGGTAAGTTTATCACTAGAAGCATGACCCAACCTTTTATGCCAAGTATCAGCGGTCGTCATCAAGGCTTTCTTCTCAGTTCCAAACATCCCCATTCGGTAAAGACCCTTCTTGCACTCACCCGCACCAATCAAGTTCCTCGTGTATAACTTCTGCATAACATAAAAGTCAGGGAAAAAAATTATAGCCGATTGAAGATCTTTGCTTAATCGACTGACAGATAAGAGATTGCAAGTGAATTTAGGAATGTGTAAAACGCCTTTTATCTTGGTTCCCCCCGGTAAGGTGCACTCCCCCTTTCCTTCAACGGGTATAGAATCTTCGTTTGGAATGACAACCGGGGTCTCGTTTCGAGTTTTAATCATGTTTTCAAGAACGCTTGTATTGTATGTAATATGTTCGGTAGAGCCCGAATCAATTACCCACTCATCATCATAATCAGTTTTACCTGTCATGTGTGCCATTGGAGTCTCGCTTTCTTTGGTAGTGTTCCCACCTTCTGCAAAGTGTTTCAAGAAAGACTCATATTGTTCGTTAGTCAAACCTGGAATAGGACTTGAACCGGTATTGATGCAGGCTACCGTAGGTTTAGTTTCATCACGTTTTTTGTTTCCCAGCCACCAATCGGGATATCCAATTCGTTTGAAGCATCCATCCCGGTTGTGTCCGTCTTTTCCACAAAAATTGCAATGTTCAATGACATCGATGCGTTTGTTTTCTTTTGGGGCGGATTTCTCACGACGTTGCCCCGCGCTCGTTTCCCGTCGACCCGGCATAAAGGTCTTGAAGGCAGCGGATTCGGTGGATGACCTTCTGTCTGTCACACCCCGACCGACGGCGGAATCAACGGAGCGGACGAGGGAATGATTGATTGTTCGTAACACATGATTGTCTAATAGTGGAAATAATATTAAAATCAGATTACAGGATAACATGAATTTAACAGATACAAATACAACAGTTAAAGTCACAAATAATAATTGTCTTTTGTTTTGACTAAGTCCAGGTCTTATATGATCAAGTAGAAGTCCACTAGCTTGCTTAACCTGAAATCATGTGAGAAAATAAAGTCAGCTAACGAATTAGCTGGTGAGTAATCACAGTTTTGAGTATACATATAGATTGATTGATTGATTGAGAATAATCCAATTCACAAGGTAACGTTAAGACTTATATTGCAATAGTAAAGCATATAGATAAACCGACACAATAGAAACCCCTTGACTTGACACTTGCATATAATAGACTTGCACACAAACACCATAGATTGACTGATTGCCTCTGGCACAATCACCACTCGTAAGCCATATGGGGTGGGTTATCCAAACCAGTAGATCTACCATTGATACCAGGATTGATTGATTGAATTAGGGTTTTACTGTCGTCCAGTTTACCATAGTATGTTCACATAATTGCAAGTAATAACATAACCTGTCTTGAATTGAATTTAGAATGAAATAACAATAGAATGTCATGATTGAATATATTGTATCACATGATTTCCCCCAAATAGGAAATTATATAAAAAGGGGATATGAATACTCACATGATTGATGAGATTGGATTTTGAACGTGATAGATTAGACACCTACGATTTCCTTATGATTAACCTAAGAAACGGTGCCTCGAATTATAATAATAATAATGTGAGAATTGGGAATAGGTTGAGTTTCCATTGAGATTGGGTTTTGATTGGTAGTTTAAATAATTTATTTAGTTTGATTGTTTTGAAATAAATAAAATGAATTTGAAAGTCATTATGTTTAGAATTTATTAAAAATGTACGTATCAGTATACGTATCTGTTTGATTTATTGTTAATGTGTGGGAAAATAATTAATTTTATTAATCAATTACATGATAATTAATTAATATATTTAATTATTTAAATAACACAAAACAACTTTTGTAAATAATCTGTAAAATTATAAAATACATATATTTGCAATTATCTTGAATAATTAAAAATGATATAGTGTCGAATAATAATTTAATAAATTAAATTATTATTAAAACTTCACTTTTGTAGAATTAATTTGTAATTTTATTTATTTAAAACATTTATTAAAATAGATAAAATGTTAGAAATAAATTTCAGAAATTAATTAAATTGTTTTAAAATTTTTAATGTTTTAAAAATATTTTTTATGATTTTTGAGTATTTTTTTATGATTTTTAGGGGATTAAAAAGCATTAAAAAAATAGGTGAGGTGGCCCGGGGTCGAACCCGGGACCTCCTGTTCCAAACGTGAGCGCAGAACCAGCAGGCCAAGGGCCTAATCAGCGTTAGTTTTTGTTTGCATTTGATTTTAAACATAGTTTCCATCTAATCCCAATTCCCCATATGATCCCTAGCTTTGAATCCATTCAATTGAACTCGAAATCGACAACGATTACAGCCAAGATCATGGGGCTTTTGTTCCCCATGAAAAACCGAGTGTGTGGGTGTGTGTAATTAACTATATGGTGATCGATTGAAGTTTACCCGATGAAGAACAGGTCGCGGCCACGTATGAACTTGAATCGAGTGCTAATGATCTCTAAACTCAAATTAAACTTGTAGACAACTTCGGATGATGATCAAGAACAATAGCCCCTTATCAATTTCGATTAAAATCGATCGGAGGTTGGTTTAAAATCGAGTTGCAGGTCAACGATCGGGTGGGGTTCGAATGATGATCAAATGAAGACTATGATCAAATTAACTTCGTGGGTTGCTTCCTCAAGGATAAATGATGATTTTCCTTCAATCAATTTGGATTAAGAGAGCTCGGAATGTTGGTTTTGACAAGTTGCAGGTCGCGGTTTTGAAATGGTTCGAAGGTGGTGTTCGGGTTTTGTTTTGTATGAATTTGAACATAGAATTCGATTGATAACAGATATATATTCGTTCATTTCCGATTAATTGTATTATTATAAGTTTTAGTGGGCAATTATTGGATGCAATTTGGCCGAAGAAGTGGATGAAAATGGGGAAGAAATGTCGGGAAGGAGAAGTGGGTGTGGGGTTGGGTATTTTCGAATTTTACACATCTGGTCCCTGTGGTTTGATTGTTTTGTTATTTTATGTTAAAGACTTATAACATAAGTTTCATAAATTACACGATACCCCTTGCATTTAATTTGCCACTTTTAAATTTAAATATATTTTTTCATTGTTATTATTGTTATTATTATTATTATTATTAATATTATTATTACCATTAGCATTATTATTATTATTATTTATTATTATTAACATCAACGTATCGAACAAAATCAACTTTATTTAATAAAAATACGCAATGTTACAGTCTCCCCTGCTTTAGGAAATTTCGTCCCGAAATTTTAATCACGAGGAGGCTGAAACGAAAAGATGAGGATACTGGGATTTCATTTGATCCTCACGTTCCCAGGTAAATTATGGGCCACGTTTAGATTCCCAGCGAACTTTGATAATAGGTATTCGGCTACGTTTGAGTTGTTTGACTTCCCGATCCATAATTTCCACAGGTTTCTCAATAAAGTGCATAGATTCATCAATCTGGACTTCGTCGAGTGAAATGTGAAGATTTTCATTGGCAAGACATTTCTTAAGATTTGAAATATGAAACGTCGGATGTATATTACTGAGCTCTTGGGTTAGTTCAAGCTCGTAGGCCATTTTCCCAATTCGCTCAGGCACTTTGAATGAGACCACATAACGAGGTGCTAGTTTCCCTTTTTTTTCCAAAGCGAATCACTCTCTTCTAAGGTGATATCTTAAGAAGTACGAGATCACCGACATTGTATTCCATGGGCTTACGTCTTTTGTCAGCATAATGCTTTTGACGATTTCTAGCAGCGACCAAGTTATCACGGATCTTATGAATTTTGTCGGTTGTTTCTTGTATCAATTCCGGACCAGTAATCTGTGATTCACCAACTTCAGACCATACAAGGCCTCAAATGGTGTCATCTGTTGGTCTGATAACTGTTATTGTAAGAGAATTCAATCAATGGAAGATGAAAATCCCACGATTCACTGAAATCAATGACACAAGCCCGGAGCATATCCTCGATGGTTTGTATCGTTCTTTCAGTCTGACCGTCGATTTGTGGGTGATAGGCTGTGCTAAGATTCAGTTGAGTTTCGAGAGCTGATTGGAGACTTTTCCAGAAACGAGAGATGAAGCGACCATCACGATCAGAGATAATATCTTTACTTGACAAACGATTGTTTAGGAAAACTACCATCACGTAAACAGGTTTTGATGATAACTCACAATGAAAGTTGATAGATAAGGAATAAATGGTTTGATGTAGCTAGATCGAGTCAAAACATGAAAATAAAGGGAAAGAAATCGTTTTAAGAATTTAAATGCTCCAAACTTGGAATCAAAATCAACCTAAAACGATTGGGTTTCTTTTCAAGTTCAGAGATCATGCTTTGGCTTGATAGGTCGAAACACTAACATTATTTCACCCTTCAAGTTACTACATGCGTCTCGTCACTTGATTACAACCATGGTAAGTTGATGATCAAGGAATGAGAATAGTCATCAAGGTATGGTTTTCACCCCTAACTTGATGGTGTACTCTCAAGGTATGACCACTAACCTTCCAATCAAAAAGTTCGATCTGAGGATCTACAAAAATAAGACAAGATAACTCATCATTAAGGTGAGGGATTCACTCCTATCTTAACGATGAATTTTTACAAAACAAAATATAACAAGATAAACTTCTTCATCAAAATCCAGAATTCACTCCTACTTTGATGAGGTCGTTTCATTTGAGAAAATACAATCCATAAGAATGATATTATCATCAAGGTATGAATTTCACGCGTATCTTGATGATTGAGCTTGATAATAACAAGAAAACAATCGAAGATTGACATTTGCCACCAAAGTACGGGTTTCAATCCTATTTTGGTGAGATCATGTCATTTGTGAAATGTAAGTTCCAAAGTGAATAATTGAAGTTAGTCCTCGAGATAAGGAAATCACCCTAATCCAGAGGATGAAATTTCATAAAACACATCATTGGAAACCATTTATTGAAACGAATAAAGAATCATCACCAAAGTAAGGGAATCACCCCTGTTTTGATGAGTTAAAATCATTTAGGAGATTCGAGTGTCCTTAGTCATAGGTTGACTTGCAAACTCTTGCATCTCCCACGGTGCAAACGGTTCAAAGTTAGACTTAACAACGAAAGGAAAAATATCGCAATTAAAAATTTAGAAATTTTCAAATTACATCAATGTAACAAAAGGAAATCATGATTACAAATCTTGAATTAAATCAGGAAGACGAAATCAAGGACAAGAATTTTTCAACACCACATCATTGGTGGCTTGAGCTTGTTGGGTATTGATATTAAAAGCACGTCCTTGAGCCGTAGGAACTGGGCTGACAAGTTGAGGGCATAGATTGCGAAAATGGTTCGGATCACCACATTGATAGCATGCATGACCCTGGGTAATTGCAGGAAGATGTTGGTGAACTGGTGCATTGGTCGGAGCTTTAGCAGCACTCCTGCACACGTTGAATGTATGACCCAAACGACCACAGTTTGTGCATTGACGACACTGAATGTTAGCGGGATGATGGTAATTGCAGATGTTACACAGTGGATGGGGTCCAGCGTATGGCTTTCTCATCAGCGTTTGGTTGTTTACCGCTTGTTGGTGTGTTGGAGGGACTTGAGTAATTGGCACAGCAGGGGTAATCACAGCAAAGTTTTGATATTGAGCCTTCCTTTTCTTGTTCTTGGAAAGCTCGGGTTGATCGGTTTTGACGGTTTCGTTATGAAGTTTTATCGGTATCTTCTTCGATCCTTTCCTGGTTAAAGAACCAGCTTTCACATGATTATCGGTTAACTGCGCAGCCAGCCTAATAGCATCTTCTAGTGTGGAAGGATTCCTTCCTAGCACCGTATCTTGAATCTGCATAGGTAGTCCACCAATGTATTTCTCGATGGCTCGGGAGGTAGGGGTAGCAAGATGCGGTACCAAAAGGCTCAGTTCGTGGAATCGGTTAGTGTATGCGAGGTTCTCGCCACTGTCTTGGGTTAACTCCCAGAACTCAGCTTCCAGTTTTCGGACTTCGTTTCTTGGGCAGAACTCTTTAGTCATGAGCTCCTTAACTTCAGTCCATGTTAAGGCTAGAGCAGTTTCAGTTCCACGGGTTCGTTTCTCTCCGTTCCACCAAGTAAGTGCGCGTTTCTGAAGAACACTTGTGGCATACCGGACTTTTAGATTTTCAGGGCATTCGCTGTTTAGGAAAGTGTTCTCGATGCTTTCGAACCACTGTAGTAATCCGGTAGCACCTTCAGTTCCACTGAACTTAGTGGGGTTGCAAGAACTGAAATGTTTGTAAGTACAAGTTCGGGGAGGGTTTGGTGCAATTGGGTTTTGGACAGTATTGTTGCCTTGGTTCAAATGGGTAAGTAGAGTTGGGATGAACGCAGTAACTTCACGTGCTACAATAGCAGCAATCTTACGGCCAGAGTTTCTAGACCATGAACGGATTTGACGAGAAGACATTCTGGAACATCATTAAGATATTTTATGAGAATTGGATAATAGGAGCTATGAAAACGACAATCGGGAATTTGGCATAATAACAATGATATGTTCCGAGTGTAATCGTTTGATTCATAAATCAAGCGAGTACGTTGACTAATCAAAGTGTTATGTCCAACACAACCTTATTGAAGACATGCGTACCTATAAGCAGACACTCATCCCGAGGGTTCCCAGGTAAGGTAGACAGATCCATCGGTTGATTTGGATTTATACGAATACCTTGCCTAGACAGAACACCCGAGATACAGGCATCCCACTCTTCCAGCATTACATGTATTCAGTTGTGAGACACAGACTTTGACGAGATTTTGAAAACCACGAATAACGATTCAAAGCTCATTTTGATAACCATTTGATTTAGGCACACAATGCCTTGAATATGATTTAAGATTCGTGTGTACACTGATAAGATTCAAAGTATAAGAAGAATCACATAAGGCATATAATCACATAAACAAATATAAACATATAAGGCACATAAAATCCTATCTAAGCATGTAAAATACATGAGAGGACTCATGTGTAAGGGTACTTAGTTATAGTCTAGGTCATTCCATTTCTAATAACCTAATTCCCTATAACCATGGCTCTGATACCAATCTGTCACACCCCGACCGACGGCGGAATTATCGGAGCGGATGAGGGAATGATTGATTGTTCATAACACATGATTGTCTAATAGTGGAAATAATATTAAAATCAGATTACAGGATAACATGAATTTAACAGATACAAATACAACAGTTAAAGTCATAAATAATAATTGTCTTTTGTTTTGACTAAGTCCAGGTCTTATATGATCAAGTAGAAGTCCACTAGCTTGCTTAACCTGAAATCATGTGAGAAAATAAAGTCAGCTAACGAATTAGCTGGTGAGTAATCACAGTTTTGAGTATACATATAGATTGATTGATTGATTGAGAATAATCCAATTCACAAGGTAACGTTAAGACTTATATTGCAATAGTAAAGCATATAGATAAACCGACACAATAGAAACCCCTTGACTTGACACTTGCATATAATAGACTTGCACACAAACACCATAGATTGACTGATTGCCTCTGGCACAATCACCACTCGTAAGCCATATGGGGTGGGTTATCCAAACCAGTAGATCTACCATTGATACCAGGATTGATTGATTGAATTAGGGTTTTACTGTCGTCCAGTTTACCATAGTATGTTCACATAATTGCAAGTAATAACATAACCTGTCTTGAATTGAATTTAGAATGAAATAACAATAGAATGTCATGATTGAATATATTGTATCACATGATTTCCCCCAAATAGGAAATTATATAAAAAGGGGATATGAATACTCACATGATTGATGAGATTGGATTTTGAACGTGATAGATTAGACACCTACGATTTCCTTATGATTAACCTAAGGAACGGTGCCTCGAATTAGAATAATAATAATGTGAGAATTGGGAATAGGTTGAGTTTCCATTGAGATTGGGTTTGATTGGTAGTTTAAATAATTTATTTAGTTTGATTGTTTTGAAATAAATAAAATGAATTTGAAAGTCATTATGTTTAGAATTTATTAAAAATGTACGTATCAGTATACGTATCTGTTTGATTTATTGTTAATGTGTGGGAAAATAATTAATTTTATTAATCAATTACATGATAATTAATTAATATATTTAATTATTTAAATAACACAAAACAACTTTTGTAAATAATCTGTAAAATTATAAAATACATATATTTGCAATTATCTTGAATAATTAAAAATGATATAGTGTCGAATAATAATTTAATAAATTAAATTATTATTAAAACTTCACTTTGTAGAATTAATTTGTAATTTTATTTATTTAAAACATTTATTAAAATAGATAAAATGTTAGAAATAAATTTCAGAAATTAATTAAATTGTTTTAAAATTTTTAATGTTTTAAAAATATTTTTTATGATTTTTGAGTTTTTTTATGATTTTTAGGGGATTAAAAAGCATTAAAAAAATAGGTGAGGTGGCCCGGGGTCGAACCCGGGACCTCCTATTCCAAACGTGAGCGCAGAACCAGCAGGCCAAGGGCCTAATCAGCGTTAGTTTTTGTTTGCATTTGATTTTAAACATAGTTTCCATCTAACCCCAATTCCCCATATGAACCCTAGCTTTGAATCCATTCAATTGAACTCGAAATCGACAACGATTACAGCCAAGATCATGGGGCTTTTGTTCCCCATGAAAAACCGAGTGTATGGGTGTGTGTAATTAACTATATGGTGATCGATTGAAGTTTACCCGATGAAGAACAGGTCGCGGCCACGTATGAACTTGAATCGAGTGCTAATGATCTCTAAACTCAAATTAAACTTGTAGACAACTTCGGATGATGATCAAGAACAATAGCCCCTTATCAATTTCGATTAAAATCGATCGGAGGTTGGTTTAAAATCGAGTTGCAGGTCAACGATCGGGTGGGGTTCGAATGATGATCAAATGAAGACTATGATCAAATTAACTTCGTGGGTTGCTTCCTCAAGGATAAATGATGATTTTCCTTCAATCAATTTGGATTAAGAGAGCTCGGAATGTTGGTTTTGACAAGTTGCAGGTCGCGGTTTTGAAATGGTTCGAAGGTGGTGTTCGGGTTTTGTTTTGTATGAATTTGAACATAGAATTCGATTGATAACAGATATATATTCGTTCATTTCCGATTAATTGTATTATTATAAGTTTTAGTGGGCAATTATTGGATGCAATTTGGCCGAAGAAGTGGATGAAAATGGGGAAGAAATGTCGGGAAGGAGAAGTGGGTGTGGGGTTGGGTATTTTCGAATTTTACACATCCGGTCCCTGTGGTTTGATTATTTTGTTATTTTATGTTAAAGACTTATAACATAAGTTTCATAAATTACACGATACCCCTTGCATTTAATTTGCCACTTTTAAATTTAAATATATTTTTTCATTGTTATTATTGTTATTATTATTATTATTATTATTATTAATATTATTATTATTACCATTAGCATTATTATTATTATTATTATTATTATTTATTATTAACATCAACGTATCGAACAAAATCAACTTTATTTAACAAAAATACGCAATGTTACACTGTCGGTGGAAATATTCCTTTGGCGTTCATCTTCTGCAACGAGATGATAAGCATTCCCAAGACTCGGTATTGGGTTCATTGCAAGAATCTGTGTTCTAATCACAGAAAAATTGTTATCAAGTCCCATAAGGAACTCATAAAGCCTTTCTTTTTCCCTAAGACTAATCATTTTCTTTTCTATGCCACATGTGCAGCCACTGCATGTACATCGAGGGATGGATAAAACAGATTGCATCTCATCCCATAAACCGCGTAGCTTAGTATAGTAAGCAGAAACTGAAGTACCTTCCTGTTGGGTTGCTGTGAGAGTTCGCTTCAATTCATATGCTCTAGGGGCACTTTCTTTCCAAATCTTTCGAGTAAATCGGTCCAGATTTCGGCGGCTGTGCTAGCGTATTTGACGCTATTCCTGGTGTCCTTTTCCATGGCGGTTGTGAGCCATCCTTTCACCATCGCATCACAACGCATCCATGACATATAGTCAGCAGCAGCCTTCTCGGGTTTATTGATCGATCCATCAACGAAACCCACCTTGTTCTTGGCGAAGAGAAAATTCATCATCTCTTGCGACCAATCGGCATAATTGCTATCGGTGAGTGTTTCATTGACGTGCATTTGTTTTGGGTAGTCGGACGCATGAATATAGAACGGAGAGTTCGTATCCATGGCGCTCTCTTGTTTTATAGAGGGAGTGGTTTCTTTATCGCCAGCCATGGGGCAGAACTGGAGGCGATTAGGGTTGGTGTTTTGGGTTAAGTCTGCTCTGATACCATCTCAAAGTCGATGGATTCAAAGTTGTCAAGTATCTCATAATATTATCAATATGCCAAGGCCATATATAAATACAAAGAGGAATATGAAAATTAGGAAAAAAGCCTAATTCAGTGGCCAAAAAACACGGAGGTCAAAAGCAAAAAGCATGGCATGCAAATCGAGATATATATGGAGAATATGTGGTCAATATATATTCCAATAGAATACAGGTTTAAAGGAGTGGTTTGTTGGAAAGGCTATGAAGAAAGCCAATCAAGAAGGGTTCTTTAAACTTTCTGATCAACTGAACAAGACACGCTTCAAATCATTTCATCAAGAATCTTGCGGCTTATGTAGATGAAACGCTCGAGGCAAATTTTGGTGATTTGAGTATTTTAGTCTTCACCAAAATTATATTCCCTAAAACGAGGATTATGAAAGTTTTGGATTCGTTTGTTTCTCTAATCTAGATGAAGCAAAGAAAGCTTTTGATTCTCTTAATGTTGATTAATTCAATTTCATATTGAATTCTTTTTTTAATAATCTTCAATCCTTCTCATTTCTGACCTAAACTTGATATTGGTTTCACTACATTCTTGTAAGGAAACTTTACCATGGAGAGCATATAAATGTCAATGTAGCATGCTATGAGTAAATAAGAATGTGCATATAGTTACAGGCTTGTTTACATCAGAAAGTATTTCAATCCATATTATGGTATGTGAGAACACTAATCTATGATCCATACTGGCAACCAAACATTTATAGAAGTATTCAAGTTTTCCAAATTTTAAACCATAAACCCGTCAGGTATGCAAAACTGTAAACCATTCTTCTGTTTCTGCTAATTGTTTTTTAAGTGGAACTATAAATTAGTTTTATCAAAATTAAATTTATAAAACGTGCATTAGTTTACCTCATCATTGCTAAAGTAGTTTGCATCAACATTGCTAGAGTCCCACGGTACTGTAGTATAAAGAAAGTCATAGCCTAGGGCAGCACACATATTATCCAGACAGATCCTGTTAATTTAAAATTATATTGATCTTTTGTGCTTTCATGAATCTAAGGTGAACAAACTAACAGTGCCATGTTGGATTTACTTCCAATTTCTGGAGCTTACTTTTGCAATTAGCATGAAATTTGGAGTATCACGAAGTAAAAGAAGTATATGAGCAGTGCATTGTTAAAGCTATCAACAATTAGTACATTGTTAAATCATTTGATGCATTGTTTGAGTTCTCATGATTTTTAAGATACCAACACTAGCTTACGCATGTTTCTTGTTTGCGAACTTGCTTTTATTGGATTTTTCTGTAAAAGCATGACGCTATGTTATATTAGTACTAAATTAAGATACTTTTAGTTTAGAAGTTACCTCTGATTGCATAAATAAGAACTCAAATAACAAAGATGACCAATCTTTCTGGATTCGTAGTTATAATAGGATTCAGTTATGAGAAATCTATAATTATACTTGGTGCTCTCTGTTCAATTAGATGTCTTCATCATGTAAAAAGTTTTTTGGGTAACGGGTCAAATGTGTTCATGTCAAAACATGCCGTATCTTTTTACGAGTTGAAATGGACTAGGTTGGAATGACCCAAGGCATAATTTACTTAGGAAGCAACCGTGAGTTTGATGGTAACCCTGTTGACTCTCTTTTTACATATTTATGCTTTATATATCTACCTGGTGCTTGATAAATTATAATTATATATCCTTTTTCTTGGTCTGGGCATGGATGTTCTAAAATGTGTGCATCATAAATCGTATTATCTAGCACTATATTTGTTTGCAAGCTTCTAATTGCAGTATGTTAGTATGTTTCCTATATGCTTTCCTACTAAGTGTTGATGAACCATAAATTTCAGTTCATGCCATCAAGATATAAAGGAAAACATTGTTATGTAATACTTTATGTTTTTCCTATGCAGACGTTCGTTTCAACTCCTCTATATATCTTTTTTGAGAAATCTATTTATTTGATCTCATTTTTACCTTCATTATATTTCATATATATATATATATATATATATATATCTACTACTATATATATAAGCATCTCTTTAGGGCAAAAACGTAATTTTACAAAATCTCTTAAAATTAAGAGATGTACATGTATTCATGCACAATGTACAACTTTCTTTGCTTTGGATGCATATGGAATGGAGGGCAAGTTGCTTTCGACAACTGTACAAAAGTTTTTTTTCAGATCTTCAATTCAAAATTTCAAACTCAAATCTCAAATTGCAGCTTCTTCCTTCCTCTGCTCCACAATCGACACTCCTAACCCTCTCATCATCATAGCTCTATACCACCACCGTTGGCCTCCGATTCCTTCATCTCCTTCGCAGCCAGGCAAGACTTGGGGGCAGCGGATTTCGACCATGGATAGTAGCGATGGCGGTTAGGGTTCCACCATGGACAACAACGGTGGTGGGTTTTGGTGGTCAAGACTAACAGTAGCGGACCTGTGGAAAAGAAGCTGCTTCAGAACATTGAAATCAACGGTGGTGCGAGGATCAACGCCTGGGTGGAGTCCAAGAGAGCTTCGTCTCTGACGTCTCATCGGAAACTCACTTAAGATCACGCCACGTGGATGGTTAGTAGTTTAGTGTGATTGTTTGTCGTTTGATTGAAATGGGAAATCGATGATTTGAATGGGTTTGTCATTTGTGTGTGTGAATGTAACAAGATCGACAATGAATAATAGCACACGAATTCGTCGCTCTCCGTCGCGCTTGATCACAAAACGACACCATCGCACCACCACCAGCAGTTGATATTTCCGGCGCCGTTTATACTAGGGAAACGCCTCCGGCCGGAGGAAGACGATCTCGACGGAGGAAAGGAGGATATGTCGCCGGCTACAGGTACCGCCGGCGTCAAAATTGATGGGGATTCAAAATTGAGGAGAATATGTCGCCGGCTACAGGTACAGTGAAAAGGAGGAAGACGAGGAGAAGGAAGTGGAGGTGAAAGAGAAGAAGAGGAAGAAGAAGAAGAAAGAAAAGAAAGCAACTGAAGAAGAAAAATATGAAGAAACAGCTGTTGATGAAAACAAACAAGAAGATGAACAAGGGTTAAACACAGAGGAAAAGGAGACGAAGAAGGTGAAGAAGAGTGGCGGTGATTCTAGGATTATGAGTAGTGATTCGTTTACTGCTTTGCCATTGTCTGAACCAACAATGAAGGCTATTTCATAGATGGGGTTTCAGTATATGACTCAGGTAAATATGAGGATTCAAAAGTTGAATTATGTTTGTAGATGTGAATGGAGTAGCTTATTGTAAAGCTTATTGTTTTAAGACTTGTGGATGTTATTATGATTGATGCAGATTCTGTTCTTGGTGCTGCAAGAACGGGTTCTGGTAAGACTTTAGCTTTTCTTGTACCAGCGGTTGAGTTGTTATATCATGCTCACTTTGCTCCTCGAAACGGGACTGCTGTTGTTGTCATCTGCCCAACAAGGGAACTTGCAATTCAGGTTACACCTTGTTCTATTGGTCTGTTGTTTATTAGTTTATTGTTATCGAGAGTTTTATTTAGTTATGGTGTATGATCTTGATTGATTGTGCAGACTCATGCGGTTGCAAGTGACCTTCTCAAGTATCACTCACAGATTCTTGGGTTGGTTATTGGCGGTGCAGCTCGAAGAGGAGAAGCAGAGCGGATTGTGAAGGGAGTTAATTTGCTGGTAGCTACTCCTGGAAGACTTCTTGACCATCTCTAAAATACTAAAGGCTTTATCTATAAGAACCTAAAGGTAGGTACACCATACATGTATTTTGTTTCTGTCTCTAAGTGTCCAACTTTCTTAAGATGTAAGTAGTTATGACAATGCGATTTGATTTGTAGTAAAGAGTTTAAAATTTGATTTTGCAGTGCTTTGTGATTGATGAAGCTGATAGAATTTTAGAAGCCAACTTTGAAGAAGAAATGAAACAAATAATTAAAATCTTACCAAATGTATGGTTTGTGGCAATTAGAGTTTTTGCAAACTGAACTATTTCAGTTATTTTTTGGATTACCATTTTGTATATTACTATAATATTTGGTTTTAGTAACTCAGTCTGATATTTTTCTCCTTGCATTATTTCTGAACTAAACTAAATGAGGTCTTTATAATTTGCAGACGAGGCAAACTGCTCTTTTTTCTACCACCCAGACAAAGAAGGTACGTTTCTTCTCAAGTCGAATAATTAATTGCGATCTTGTTGTTGTGTTTATAGTTCAACTTATGTTTTCCATATGTCTTTTATACCATCCATGTTAAGTCGTCATTTTGATCAGTTGGGGTTGGGTATGGGGTCAAAACGGTTACCATTTGAAATGGGTTTGTTTAAAAAGGGGGTGAGGACATGTTGGGGGTGATCGAAACAATTATTTACCTTCTTTATAAATACCTAATGAATAAATATGATTAAAATTTTATAACATGACAAGTATAATGCACATTCTCTTTGTTGAAAAATTGAACTTTGTAAATTATTGATGATACAGTAATTGGTTTTTTGATCTTCTTCAAATAAAGTTGTACAATGTAAAATTCAGAGAGGGTTATGTTGCATGTTCTGCTCAGATACTCATCGTTGATACAACTACTTATGCATTGCTATGTATTTCAATATTGTCAGGCCATCATAATTATTGTAGCATGATTCTTGTATACAGGTTTCTGTTGGCTGTTTTTTTATCAGACCTTGGAATGATCTTTTGGCTATATCCTACATTAGGTGGATTAGAATATGTAAGTTCATCATCAGTGGTTCGTCTGGTTTTGAAAAAATCTATGGGTCAAACCACTAACTAGAAAATGGAAAACAACAAACAAACGTCCAAGTTGGGTGGGTCGGCCGGACCTACCTATTTTAGTGGTTTGGCAGTTTGAACTGATTCTTTTATCTTTTCTTTTTCAAAATCCTTAATATGTTTTGAAGTTCTAAAATGATCTGGGCAGACCGGCCAACTTGAACTTTAATTAATTTAAAATTTAGTGTGAAGTTGTATAGTTCAGGTATACTATTTCCATTCTTTACATCTTAAAGCTCCCTCAACAATCAGCATCTTAATCTAAGTAAGCAAATTGTAGATTAATTAGTTATAGTTATGCATAGTCTAAATTGCACATATGCATTTTGAAAAGAGAAATATTCATTCATATCTGCTTTCAATTTAATTGATCTCTTTTATTTCTTTATGCAAATTGTTGAATTCGGGTTGTTTATCACACGCTTTCAGCAATTGCAGTAGCATATGCCATGTTTACAGGGGAAAGGCAGCTTTACACATTTATGGTTCTTATATCTGAGTTGACAACACCCTAGATTAACTTGAGATGATATGTTTGGTGCAGGTTGAAACGGGTCATGAAATGAAATGCTATGTGAATCAATCCTTTAATTATCAAGATCCAAATGGTAATGCTGCTACTCTTGGATTCAAGTATCTTGACATGGATGATGAAGGTGATGACATCTTTCCGCTTTTGTGAGATAAAAACTGTAGTATTTGGTACTACAGGATAAGAAGATAAACATTTTGGACATTGCTGTTACAGTGGGGCAGGCAAGTGGATTTTCATCAAATATGTTCTCAACACCTAAAACAATGTTATTATTTTTATTCGTGTGCTATTATTTAATTGAGTTTTGTAATGCTCATGACATAAATAAACTATACAATAGAAGCCATGCATGTATTCAGAAAACAAATATCGCATTGTGAAATATGTCGATGTCGTCGTCGCCGCATCGCGCGGGTTCCTTACTAGTATACATATATATATATGATTATCTTAACGTTGTTTGACGTGAAGGGAATATCTAAGTAGGAATAGAGGAACAGTGCATACATATTTTATTTTTATTTATGTTTCTATGGATAGTTATCAAGAGTATACAGAAGCTTGAAGTATGCTTGATATAATTCTTCATCTCATGTGAGTTTGTTGACTATTGTCAAGGTTTATAAATCTTATAATTAGTTTAACTTTGGATGTCATTACTACATTGTTTTTACCAACTGGCAAGTG
Source organism: Flaveria linearis (assembly GCA_024085815.1). Taxonomy (NCBI): domain Eukaryota; kingdom Viridiplantae; phylum Streptophyta; class Magnoliopsida; order Asterales; family Asteraceae; genus Flaveria; species Flaveria linearis. The sequence goes on from CM044016.1 coordinate 53,287,385, forward strand.
AGCAAGCTTGTTTCATATTCTGCTTATGTTTTTTAACCCACTGGCAAGTGAATACGCTTGTTTCCTATTCTGCTTAACCGATTATGGTGTACAGAGAACTTATTGCGATGACTTTGACCATTTTCATGTGACTGGATCGCCTGGGTTCAAAACAAGCGCACCCGCTGTAACGCGCGGGCATTCCCACTAGTCTTTATAAATAATTAGATCTTAGGTGTGGTCCGTTATCCCTCGTATAGGATTAATTAAAAAACAGTAGTGGAATTGAACTTTCAACAACGAGTTATATTAATTATATAAAAAAACTTATTTTACTTAACTATAGAAAAGAACAACGTTAAATACTGATCTAATTGCACAATTAATAAAGCAAAGGAGTTTTTTCAACTTTAACGTGTGTAGTAGTTAGAAGCCAAATCAGTGAGGTGAATCACATCCATCTCATAGGTTGGTGAAAATGGGTGAGGATCACATGGACCATGCTAGATTTTGTTATAAACATTAAAGTATTATTATACATACTTTACTTGAAAAGACGTAGTTATTATATAAAATGAATTTTTATTATAAAATATGAGAAGATTTAATAAAACTAAAAAAATCATAAAAAATTATATCTCACAATCTATATTGAAATTCAAAAAAGTATTTCGGAGTTTATATTCATCTCGTTATCCTCTTTCAGAAAAAAATAAAAGATAAAAAAAATTGCATATGATACAATGACGTCATTGTATCTTTCATAAATGACACAATAAAAATGTTATTTTTTTATTTTTTATTTATTTTTTTCTTAGTGAGGACGGCTAGAAGAACAAAAGTTCAGAATTACTTCTTTGAAATTCGATTTAGATATAATTTTTTGTGACTTTTTTTAACACATTACGTCTTCTTACACTTTATAGCAAAAATACATTTTGTATTTAAACCTCTTTCTACTTAAAATTCTACTTTTTGTTGTTATTGACCCGCTACCACCAATTTCAAACCCTCATGTAGTTGTGTTCGAAACATTACTTTTTGAATGTAGTATATCTGCACGTAGTCGTGTCCTTTCCATAATTTATTATGTAATCATACCACTATTTTGTTGTTTTATAATTGCAATTCCATTTGTCCTAAACTTTTAGCGGTTTTCACAACTTCCTCCTAAGGAGATACTTACATCAGGCTCGCGGGGAGGTTTATCCGTCTGATAGTTGACTCTTGGGGGTTTTTGTTCTCTTTCATCAAGTTATACAAGAATGATTAAGGGTGGTAAGGGTGCTCATACCATACCCACTACACTACATCACACACCAACCAATCAGATAATAGCACATCACACTACATCACACCACACCACATGACATCACACCACATGACATCACACCACACTAATTTGCAGGGCACTCACACCACATCAAATTCTTTTTTTTTAATTAAAAATATTACTTCATTAAAAGAAACATTAAATTATAACTAAGATATGATAAAAATATAAAAGACAAGCTTATAAAACATAAAAAAAACCTCTTATATGATCATATAGAAACCAAAAAATACAGGTTTTTAAAATATGCTACACCTCCACCATCTTTCACATCTTTCTCTCTATCTCTCCGTAAATTATTATCTTCTTGACAGTTCTCCAAGAAATTGATAGATGGAATCACAATTTGCAAATGAAATCATCCTCTTCAGACGTTACCACCATGGCTCGAGGCCCTTTTGACCGACAAGTTCTAGTCATTGGGGGTGGAGTGGGTGTGGGTAACGGTCCAAAAAAGGACCGTTGGAACGGTCTTTTGGTGACGTGGGTGGTGGTGTGGCTTGGCGTGACTGTGCTAGATCGCAAACTTGCACGTGAGGGATCGGCGGCGGTGTTTCCGAGCGTCGCCGGCTTTCGCCGCGTCCTCAGGCGACAGCGCCCCCACCACCCTAATGGCCCATCACGAGGCTTGGCTTCAACGAATATTTGGTTCCAACACACATGCATACAAACCTAATTAATCTTGTGCTTTTACTCTTGTTTTTTTATTTTTGTTTTTTGTCTTAAAAGTATATAGAATATTTTCTCGAGTTATCTCATTGTAAATTTCACGTAACACCAAACATATATAAGATCGCTATTGTCTATAACATGATGCAACAAGTCGTTAGATGTTTATCTCCCAACCTTAATCACAATCAATATCTCTAAAGTAGGCTATCTTATATTAATATGATTGAAATGAAATATTACCAATTTACAACTAAATTTATGATAAAAATAATTAAATAACATATATTATGTTATTATACAAAAATTAGAATTATAAATATGTTTAGAAGTAATTATAAAATATATAATAAAATAATAATAAAATGCTAAACGAGTCAAATTTAAGCTTAAATAAAATAATAGAAAAAAGTTAAACAAGTCAGTTTCAAGCTTAGGCAACCTAAGCGTTGACTCATATCATTTACATCACTACTGAAAACTACGATTAAATTTTACTAGTTCGTTTATATACTTCTTTAGTTTTTTATTCAAATAAAAAATTAAAACGTTGACACACAAGCTAAGTAACAACTCATTTGACTTACTAAGGAATATCCTCGTATAACCACTACATGCTAAACACAATATAAATATATCATTTACAATTTAAGGTGTACAAAAATTGATATATTTTAAGAAATGCTTTTTTTATTATTAAAAATGATTTTTCAACAAGTTCTAGAAAGATGTTTTAGTAGTTCTCTTTTCTTTTTCCTCATTTTTGGTCTTCCAAAATATGATGGCTTGTGGAACATGGTTTTGGTTGATAGAACCGGTGGGTTAAGCTTAACCATTGAGTATCAAGAATTCTAAATGAGCCTAATATTTAGCAGTAAGTTATATGTATTTAATTATAATAAATTTAAATTACCATATAATTACTTAACGAGCAAGCTCAAGTCGAGTTGGTGCAACTATAGTGTCAAACCAAAGCTGGAAACTCGTCTGTCGGCTTGCATTATATTTGAATCAACTCGTGACTTAGTATTCACTTATTTTTTTATTTTAATGTTTTTGTTTTTTTTTTCAGTTTAGTTAAGTTTTAAATAAGAATTTAACAATAATATTATATTATACGACTGTACGAGTCTCGGATCACAACATACTTAACTATCAATATGTATGGAGTAAAAGACCAACTACCTTATGTTATACATGGGTGAAATAAGACTTTAGTGCGTAACATTTTAATGCTTGTTATTTAAGTAATACTTTAGCTTTTACATGGGTGAAATAAAAACCGTAGTAAGCTGTTAGGGTTGTATAATTTAGTTGGCAAAATTATAAAATAATTTTTTAACATCAATGTACTCTTAATACTATAATTATTCATTACGAGACTCAAACCGCTCAAACACTTGATCTTATGAGCAAAATTAGCATTTTACATACACAGATACCACTACTTCATTGACTCTTTGACATATAAAACCATTTAACAGAAGAAGATTATATAAGTACAAGCCTTAATATATCTATATATAATACTAAAAAAGTAACTTAGGGGGACACTTGTCACATTTCTATGCCCCCTAAGTTTGTTTTTCCCGCCTCTCTCTCCTCTTAAATAGTTACCTAAATTAAAGATTAAATAATTTTAATTTTTATTAAAATTAAAATTTTTTTAATAAATTAAGAAAAGATGTCTTTTTATTAATGTTATTTCTAGAAAACAAATTTTTATAAAATAAGAGTTTTTCTAAAACATCAAATATTTTTAGAAATATGAAATATTTTAAAATTGATGTTTTTAAAAAGTAAACTTCTTTATAAACTAAAAATAATTAAAATTAGGAGTTATAATAAGAAACTTTTAAAAATGATATTTTTAATATGGTTTGTTTGAAAAAATCTATATCTATATCTATCTATTATAATAAAAGAGTAACTTGGTATGATATGTGTCATCACCACAATTCTTCTCATCAAAATTTTCCCGCCTCTCTCTCCTATTAAATAATTACCTTAATTACTAATAATATTACTAACATTTTTTTAAATTAAAATGTTATTTTATAAATTAAGAAAAATATTTTTTATTAATGTTATTTCTAAATAAACAAATGTTTATAAATAATTTCTTTTTCTAAAATATCAAACTTTTTTAAAAATATGATATATTATAAAATTAGTGTTTTTAAAAAGTAAATTATTTAAAAACCAAAAATAATTTAAGTTAGGAGTTATGATAGTGCAATATTTAAAAAATGATATTTTTATACAGTTTGTTTTAGAACAAAATGTTATTTTTAAAAATTAAAAACAAAGTTAAAAAAAGTTGCATCACTGTTTTATTACTTATAGTGCATACTCATACGTAATTTCAGTCATATCATATCTTGAAATATCATTTTATTTTTCATAAATTTTATTATATTAATATTTTATTTATTCAACCCGTGTATTACACGGGTTTTTTAAAGCTAGTATATATATATATTATAATTACTATTTTGTTTATTGATAGAACACATACACTCTCTACTCTATATCTACTTTATTTCTAAGATCTTCGTATTAAATTTCGTCAAATCTAAACTCACAAGTCACAACCTTGTTAAAGAACGTTGTTTTAAAAACCAGACCTGGCTAATCGATTGTATCAGACTCCATTTCAATCTGGTTCGGTACTTAAAACTGTTTTGACGATGAACCGGTTGTCGGACTAGAAACTAGACCGGTCTAACTAGGGGTCAAACTGGTCAACCCGGAAACCTTAACTGATCGAACCGGTTTTATATTCTAATCTTTTAATATTTTTTTACATATGTTTACTAAAATATTTATAATTTTATTTAATTCTTATATCTGGTTCGATAAGATAAAAAAATATAAATAAATAACACAATACCTTAATCACTAGAGTAAGTATAATATAAAAAGAAAGATGTTCAAATACAAAGTGTATTTTTGCTATAGAGTGTAAGAAGACACAATGAGTAAAAAAATCACAAAAAATTATATCTCACAATCTAAATCAAATTTTAAAAAAGTAATTCCGAGCTTTTGTTCCCCTAGTCGTCCTCATTAAGATAAAAATAAACGAAAAATAAAAAAAATAAAAAAATTAACGTTTTTTTATTGTGTCATTTATGAAATACACAATGACGTTATTGTGTCATTATGAAAGACATAATGACGTCATTGTGTCATTATAAAAACACAATGACGTTATTGTGTCATATAAAGGCACAATGAATTTTTTTTATATATTTTTTTTGCTGAAAGAGAACGACTTAATGAACAGAGACTCCGAAGTACTTTTTTGAAAGTCAATTTAGATTGTGACATATAATTTTTTTATGATTTTTTTAACCTAATTGTGTCTTCTCACACTTTCTAACAAAAATACAATTTATAAAATAACCTTACTCATATAATAATATTGTATTATTTCTTTTTTATAGGAAAATTCTGCGCACACCGCAGATTTTTTAGGGTTACCGATTCAAACGGTCACGGTTAGGGCTCCCCGTGACCGTTCAGTCGGGTGTGAGACCTAACTGTCACGGTGAGGCCTAATCGTGACAGTTAGAGTCCAGACTAATCTGGGGATCCGTTGCAATTATTGCCCAATTATTGGGTATGTAATTAATGGGGAATTGATTGTGCGCAGTTAGGGTTTTGGAGGGCTATATGTCACGGTTTGGCCAAACCGTGACATATTGCATATATTTTCTATATTTTTTAATCATAATAGTTTGTTTTTATTTTAATTTTATCACACGTTTAACCTAATCGTAACTCACAAGTTTGTGTTTTGTGTTTATTAATAATTTATCATATTACAAGTATTTATTTAATATTAATGTGACGGTTTTGTGTTTAATTTGTTTACGAGTTTGTAAAAATCGGTTGTCATTATACAGACATATTGTATATATTTTCTAAATTTGAGTAATCATACTAGTTTGTTTTTATTTTTATTTTATCACACGGTTAACCTAATCGTAACATACGAGTTTGTGTTTTGTGTTAATTATTAATTTATCATATTACAAGTAATTTTTGTGTTTAATTATTTATTAAACAAGTTGGTTGTTATTTTATCACATGGTTAACTTAATCGTAAAAATCAGTTGTTATCAAACATATACAATTAACATTATCAACATTACAAATATAAAACAAACAAATAAAGAAACACAACCAAACAAACACAATCAAATATACAAGTCATCATAACTGGAACTGCATATATATACACAACGAGTTTTTACATACAAAAAGAAATAAAATACAAACAAAATACCTATCTACTCCGTCATCTCTGGATCACTGCCCTAACCAGACCCGCCCGCGCCAGATAGGCCAGCACCGTCATGGCCTAACCGCCTCGGTAGTTGTGACAACAACGGCGTACCCGAGGCGGCATAATCGGCGACCATGTGCTGGATGACCCAGTCCAGCATATCCTCCAGCCTCGTGACCCTGGCTCGCGTGTCCTGAAGCATATCTATAACGTGAGCAGGCAATCGCACGGCATGGTACACGCGCTGAGGATGCTGGGGAGGGTCCTGGTCGTGTGGCGGAGGAACGGGCTGATCCTCCCCTCCACCAACCTGCTCGTGGGCAACCTGAACGTGAACCTCAGCCCCCGCCAACTCAGGTGGGTCCACCAACGGCTCGGGCACCCATGCCACTAGCTCATGGTATCTACTGAGCAGGTGCCACGTGCCATCGGGGAACCTCCGGACGATCCTCATCCCAGTGGCGGTGGCCCGGTTTGCCACGCGCACAGGAACAGGAGGTAGCGGGAGCTGGGATATGGCATGCGCGTACCCCAGGCCCCGAGCGATGCGGGAGACGATGTTCCCGCCCACCAACGCCCCTCGCGCCCGCCTGTGATAATAACTAGCAAAGTAGTCCGCAAGGGCATGCGCGAGGAGGCAGTGTCGGTGTGTGAGTACACACCGAAGAAAGAAAAGGTCGGCGGTGTTGACCCTGTCGGTCCCCGCCCCACGACCAGCGACGGACGTGGCGATCAGTCGGTGAATGTATCGATATAGAGGGTCTCGTATATGAGACGACCTCGAATCGCCACCGTATGGTCCGTCGCCGATCGCAGGCCACCAGACCTGATCCGAGTCGTCGGCCCCACGAATCAAGGTCGTGGTGTACATCGGTTGTCGGACCTCCACCTCCGTATAGAGGCCGCTGACGACAGCGAACCGTCTAAGTGACATGCGGTGGAGGGACCCAAACATCCGGAAAGCAACCTCCACGGGCGCACGACCATCCGCGATGTCGTCCTCGTCCAGCTCCGGAAGTCCCTGCTCATGAGGACGGAATGTGAAGGTGTAGTAAAACTCCATAGTGAGCTCTCGATGTGCAGGGTCGCCCATCCTGAACAGCTGCTCCCATGGGCTGTCATCGCCGATGATCTCATAGAATCGCTCTCGCTCCCCAACGAGCTATAAAAACTCATCTGACAAGACAGTCCCCGGTGCTGCCGGTCGTCCTCTCAGGGTCCTGAACCGCTCGTACGGTGTAGCCCCCTCCTCGAACTGCAGCGTCGGACAGTCATCAATCCCATAAAAGCATCGTCGGCATCCATCTCTGCGAAAAAATTCGTGTTTATCATTATTTATAATGTTTATAAAATTAATGGTTGACGGTTAATTATTATTATTATATTATTATTATTATTGAGGACGGGCCTTGGCGCAGCGGTAAAAGCTGTTCCTAAGGGACCGAAGGTCTCAGGTTCGATCCGTGGAAACGGCCTCCCCACAAAATGTGAGGGAAAGACCGCGTACATCTTCCCTTAAATGGGACGGACCCTCCCTGGACCCTGCGAAAACGCGGGAGCTCTTTGCAGCACCAGGTACGCCCTTTATTATTATTATTATTATTATTACTATTATTATTATTATTATTATTATTATTATTATTATTATTATTATTACTACTATTATTATTATTTCTGTTATTATTATTTCTATTATTACTATTACTATTATAACTATTATTATTATTATTATTATTATTTATTATTATTATTTCTAATAATAATAATAAACCGTCGACAAACTACGCTACACATATGGGAAAACCTATAAAATCTATAAGGGAAAACCTATCAAATCTATTTGAGAAAACCTATCAAATCTATGTTCACCTCTATGGTTTAAAGTTGTAAATTACGTACCGAAAACTATAATGTAGCAGCGGTGGTAGTGCAGCGGCGGTGGTAGTGCAGCGGCGGTGGTGCAGCGGCGTTGGTGCAGTGGCGGTGGTGCAGCGGCGGTGGTGGTGCACAGATGGTGGGCAGCGGCGGTGGTGGTGCGCAGATGGTGGCGAGCGGCAGTGGTGGTGGGAGATGGTGGTGAGCAGCGGTGATGGTGCGCAGATGGTGGTGAGCGGCGATGGTGGTGGGAGATGGTGGTGGGAGAAGGTGGATGAATGTGTCACGGGGAGGGCTCGCGGTGACGGTTTGGCGGCGGTGGTGGTGAAATGGTTGTGGTTGTGGTTGTGAAATGGTTGTGGTGTGGTGAAATGGTTGTGGTGGTGGTGAAATAGGGTGTGGGAACGGTTGAAGGAGAAACCAGTAACCACGAGGTCACGGTTTGGCCTCCACGTGACCTCTTAGACCCACCGTAGGTGAGGTAATCGAGGGGAAATCAGAGATTCAATGAGTAAAGTGTGACGGTTTGGCCAAACCGTCACACCTTTGGATAGGGCAGGTGCACTAATCGAGGGGAAATCAGATTCAAAAAATATCTCAAGAGGTCACGGTTTGGCCTCCACGTGACCTTTTGCTTTTTTGTATTATTATTATTATTATTATTATTATTATTATTATTATTATTATTATTATTATTATTATTATTATTATTATTATTGTTATTATTATTATTATTTCTATTATTATTATTAATATTTCTTTATATTAGAGTATATTATTATTATTATTTCTATTATTATTATTACTATTATTATTATTACTATCGTTAATATTATTATTATTATTTATCATTATTATTATTAATATTTCTTTATATTAGAGTATAATATTATTAACCGTAACCTTTTAGTTTCTGGATATACAAAATAATACTATTATTATTATTATTATTAACTTTATAATTATTACTATTAAACTTTTTATTTATATTAGAGTATATTATTATTATTGTTATTATTATTATTTATCATTATTGTTATTATTATTAGAGTTTATTATGTAGTTTCTGGATACACAAAATAATACTATTATTATTATTATTATCAACTTTAAAATTATTACTATTAAATTTTTTATTTATATTAGAGTATGTTATTATTATTATTGTTATTATTATTATTTATCATTATTGTTATTATTACTAGAGTTTATTATGTATGTTTGAACATTGGTTTACAAAATATAAGGTGTATATATGTTGATATGTTTACGATAAGATTGTTTAGGTTATCATTAAAACGTCACGGTTTGTACACGTACACATGTTTGTATGTACGTCTACGAAGTGTATTTGTTCTTATTGTATATATATGTTGATGTGTGTGCATGTTCATGAAAAAAATATCCGATTCGATATACATAAATGATCATAAACGGTTAATGTGTGGGTTTAGGGAACCCCAAAAGGTCACGGTTAGACCGAACCGTGACCTCTTTTATCAACAAAGTGTGACGTTTAGGTCACCACGTGACACTTTGTGTCATCAAACTGTCACAGCTTCATTCCACAACGCCACATGTGAACAAAGGGGTCACGGTTTCCCAAACCGTGACCTTTTGGTCCAGTTTAGTTTAAAAGAATTTGTTTTCAATACCTTTCAGCGAACCACTCCCGTCCCGACCGGTTAAGACGGTAAGGCAACAGGGAGTGGTGTGGGCTCGAAACCCACAACCACCGGTTCATGGAGATATTTTTTATAAAAATATTTACTTAGCAAAATTTTAAAAAATTAGGCAAAAGGTCACGGTTCGCCCAAACCGTGAACCGTGGACATTATCATCATCAAATAAAGGGATCTTCATTAATATGATAAAGTATCGGAGAATGATAACTTACAGGGGACATTAGTGCCTCTTTGACGATCCATTATTCTAACGTAATTGTTTATACGATCCTGATACATATTTTGCAATTCTAGTGCTTGCTGATATGCAAATCTCAGCCAATGATAACCCACATTGGGCATTGGGTAATCTCCTTTCAATTGTATGCAAATAAAGTGATCTTGGTTAATATTAGCAAGTGCGACAACTAGATAGGTGAATAATGGCTCTGGGGCTATTCTCAGCGGGAACCATGTCTGGCTGCCAAATGAAGAAATAAGATGCACAATACAAGTGAATGTTTCCGCAATTACGAGTCCATGGGCTGAAAAAGTTAGCCAATGGGTATCGGGTGCGGGTTGAGTCGTGCCAAACCAATTTAAGCTATTACGAACAGAATCATAATAGCCAGGCATCTCGCGGTTCAAATTGCTCCGCCAATACCATATGTTTCCGTCCATCTCCGACAACATTTGACGCCTAACCCATTCCCATTCTTTTTGCTTTTTCCCTAAAGCCACCGCGGTCGCCCGAAAACCACAGTTACCATCAGGCCGCACATCTTTTATAGTCGAAACGTACCGGTGAATCCATTGGGGCAGCTGATCCTTAAACTTCATAACTTTTATCACGTCCTTTGGTTTCAATATTAAAGGAAACCCTAGGGCAGCTGCCGTAATCGGTATATTTGAAGCAGCCTTTGCCCGATTAGAACAGTCGTTCGGCATTTTAAACTAAAGGATATATGAGCTATGCCTCGCTGGGTCAGGCATAGTTTGTTATGAGGAAGTATAGGAGCTGTGTCTAGCAGCCTCATACTGTGATTATTGGAGTCCGCTCTTCTTTGTTGCTCCTTAATATTTGGACGACCACGTCGGTCATGACGCACCTCAGGTTCTTTAAGTTTTGACTTGCTCTTAAACAAAGAGTCAAATACTTTGTTAAACAATTTTTTCTTTACTTGAGATTGGGAGACGACATAACCTTTTGTTTCAAGTCATCAAATTTCACATCATAGTCGGGTTCAGGCGGCGCGACGTACGCTGGCTTGAAATCAAGCTTCCTCCAGTGTGGATCTACCGCATTGAGTGGAATACTTGTGACTGGATTTAAAGGTTAAATTATTAGTGAAAAATATGCAACCGTGTGACAATAATAAAAATATATATTAAGATAAATATTACCTTCTCGGATGTATTTCTCCAAACGACAAACACATTGTAAGCCCATTGATGTGTTGCAAAACACATATGTTTTTAGAGTCAGGTTTTGAGTCTTTATACGTCTATTGTGTTTAATTTTATTAGAATAAGTTAATGTTTTCGTTATTTGTCATTTGTAGGTGTTTGGATGCAGGAAGGAATGGAAAACGAATCGGAAACAAGGGCATTGGACAAGTGAAGGAGTTGCAAGTTGTTAAAATTGAAAAATAAAGAAAAATTGCAGAGAAATAGGGTCTTCGAGCTGCGCGCACGAGCTAACCACTCTTTACGTGCTGCGCGAAGAGAGGGTTCGCGGCCCCCGACTATTTTGTCCCTTCGCGATGCACGCACAGCTTAGTTAGCTTGTACGCTGTGCACGAAGGCATGTGACACGGCCAAACCCTAATTTTCACATTTAAATAGAATGTTTAACACATTCTATCGAGGCCCCGACTTCCAGACGATCAAAGAGACGATTTTGGAGTTCCCAAGCAGAGAACAAGCAATTGGAAGCATCAAGGAGCAAGGATTGAGCAAGAGGATTGAAGATTCAAGGGTGTTATCCATCGGTTTCATCTTCTTCTTGTTTACTCTTGTTTTTGAATCATGTTTACTGAGTTGTTTATGAACTTTAGCTACTGTTTTGATATGGTTGTAGGCTAGATCTAATAACACTACCTATGTGATGATGATTTTATGGTTTTAACATGTTAAATATTGGTTTTATGGAATAAACTTGTGATGTTCATTGGTTTAATTGTTATTGCTTTGAGTTCTGATGTGCATGCATGTTTAGATCAGGTTCTTGATCATGATTCTTGGTTCCATATACTCCTATATGAATATCTTTCAATGGTTAGGTGTATGTTAGGTCGTGTACTTGGTGTTATCGACTAGTTTATGGTTTAATTGACGTCTTGAATCATAAGGATTGATAATCATGAGTTTGAATAGGTCTAAATGTTCTATTAAACTTGTTAATTGTGAGATTAAAAGTTATTGATTTGTCTTGGATTGTCAATTGGCTAGTTCTAGGGTATTCGTGAGAAAATCCACCTAGTTAAAGTGTCGTCTTTTCTTGTAAATCAAATTAGATAATCAATGCAATAACTAACCCGTCATTTAAAATGAAAAGTTGTCTTGTGTTGTGAAACATTTAGATAAACTTAGGGTATTTCAATGAACCAATAAACTGCTGTGAGGTTGTTTGTTAATTAACCGTTAATTTTCAATAACTATTAAAAACCTTAATTGTCATACTTGAGAAGGATTGAGTTTGCTTTAAGGGTTTGATTAGTTACATATCTCTAGATCCCGGTTTCACAAGTAAACCCATAAACCAATATGAGACTAGTTAAACACATAAAGGATTCTAGCATAGGTAGTGTCTGTTTCGTCATTTAAATTTTGTTTGAAATCGTCATCATTTTCTTAGTTAATATTTATTTTTATAATTTAATTTGATTACTTGTATTAGGATTTGCTAGAAAAACCCCCCATTTAATAATAAAAATCTTTATTTGGACTTTTTAGTAAATTAGTTTTTAAAGTTAATTTTCGTGTTCTTAGGGGTCTCGTGGGTTCGATATCCGGACTTACGTTTGCTTTACTAGAGTCGATAGGTACACTTGCCTGTCTTTGGTTTAGTTTTAGCGAGTCTAGAATATTACTTAGTTCATTTTTAGTCTAGTTTAGTTCCTTTTTATTAGACTTTTATTTTGACATCACCCATGACGTGGACAATTGGTGTCCACATGAACCCCCAGACTCCTGAATCATTTTTATTTTCGTCAACTCTGATTCAAGGAGGCTAAGGCAAAAAATGGATACTTTATAATGAAATTTTGAAAACAATCGCAGTTGATGGTCTTTTTTAATTTTCACACGGGGCACCTCGACTGTTTTACAAATTTCAATCTCCTGGCCACGTACGAGGTCACAAACATATCCGACAAGTGTGTGCAACGTATTATTGGTCCCTGTGAGGTAACTCTTGAAGTTGGCATGTTGGCCCTCAACCCTATTAGTTGTAAATTCACCAAAGTTAAGGCGGTCGTATATCCAACAAGTAACAATTTTCTCTTTGTACGGCACCAATCAATTATTCCAAATATATTCCCATACATCTGAAAGAAATAACAAATTTTATAAAATAAACAAATAAATTATTAGAGTAACAATAACTATGAAATTCTTACCACGTTTACCATCTTCATTTAACTTTTCTTCCATCTTCCTGCAATTGTAATCGTACAATGCCTCTGTGGGAGACGAACACAAGGTCTTCCACCAGTATGAAAAATCCTTCCACATGTCGGTTTTGAAAAAGATATTCCACCGTCTTTTGATATTCTCCCTAACGTGCCACCTGCATAGGTTTTTAGTAGCACTTGGGAACACTGTGTCACACGCGCTCGAAAGGGCCAGGTCCCTGTCTGTGACAATAACGCGGGGCTCCACACACCCATCGAGCATATCTCTGATCCGCTCCAATGCCCATGTGAAGTTGTCCTGCCGTTCCCTCGATATAAATGCATGCGCAATACAAAACGACTTCGACATCGACGTAACGCCAATAACCTGAACAAACGGAATGTTGTACATGTTGGTCTTGTACGTCGTGTCTATCAACATCACGTGTGGGAATGCGCGCCACATTTTATACGAAGTAGGAAGACAAAAGAAAACATCTTACATGGCCTTAGTAGTTGCATTCGTTCGTGTTTCATACACGAACTCTTTAGATTGTAGCAGGTTTTCAAGTTCCTGCATTGGTGTCATGCCTTTTCTCCCCTCAGCCCTAAACTTCGACGTCAGATTGTATATGTCTTGAACAACACAAACGCTGTGGGGAAAGTGCTCCCTTGCGGCTAAATGGATATGTCGTGGCCGCACGTGCTGCCTGTTTAACTTCTCGACAAGATCAATTTCTTCGGCGGTCATCTTCCTAAGATACGCGTGGCCCTCCTCTTACACAACAGGATCGTGGTTGTGCGTCTCGTTTCTCACCTCTAACATCCAACTGTCACTCTTTCCTACGTACTTTCCTACGAGTTTAAAGGGACATCTTTTCTTTATGCTCTCAGTACGCCTACTTGTGCTAGTGAATTTAGGTTCACCACTACGATTGCATAATAGTTCCACATCCTTTTTTCGTGATCGACCCACCACAATGACGCACCCATGCTCGCGTCCCCTCATTTTAGCCCACTTCTTTAAGTCCTCACGAGAATCAAAATTCTGAAAAAATTATAAAGCTAAGCATAAAAAACAATATATAAAACAAATAAAAAAATAAAATAAACAAAAGAATAAAAACTCTTCGTACTTTATCGGTTTTATAAGAAACCGTAGCCTTTCTTATCCGATCCTCATCCCCATCATTCTCCGCGTTGTCCCCACGGTTTTCTTTGAGGTGAACCGAACCGTCACTCTCATCTGTGTCATTCCCATTAAAAGTATTCGACACATGTGTAATTTCTAGTTCTGACTGGTACGGGGGATGTCCGTAATCCAGCTCTGTTTGTGAGTGGTACGTGTTCGGGGCATGCCTGTAAGAATTGCAAGGGGGATATCTGTACCCTTCATCGTAATCTGTCGGTCCAAATAAAGAGTTGTACGCCTCTTGAGCAAATGTGTTCGACGGGTTGGTTTCATCCTCTCCTCACGGAGGGTGACTCCCGTATACGTAATATTCCTAAAAAAGATAATGGTTAGATATTTCAAATAATAATTTATAATAAAACATATACTACTTCAACCTGGTTCGAATCTTCAATATGTGGCACCTCATTCAAATATGGAAGCTTCGGCTTTTGATAATGATCTCCCGAACCCGACATTGTTTTCGAATTAACGTGTTTTTGGAATGACGAATGTTGAAAAATCTCGAGTGTTGGATGAATGAAAGCTCGAAGGTATTTATGATGAAAATCTGGTGCACAAACCGTCACGGTTTGGCCAAACAGTGACGGTTCGGAGCACGAATCCCGGCCCTTTTGTCAACATCACAGTCTACCTTGTACCTTAAACTGAACCTCGTACCATAGAGGCGTTTAGGCCAAACCGTGACGGTTTGGTGACCGGTTTTCAACTTTATCAGGCCATTTGTCGTTTTGTTGTCACGAGGTGTCGGAAGACGACACAGAAACCGTGACCGCAAGCCCTTGCGGTCACGTTTAGGTACCAAAACGTGACCTTTAACCCTAACCGTGACCTTTTGGTCCGGCCTACCTCCAAAAAACCCAGCGGTGTCCCCGTTATAACCCTTTTTATATTATGGTAAGTGACCTTTATTATCCCCTTCCAGAACCATCCTCTGTTTCTTTCAGGAGGCAAAAACCAATCCAATGCACGCCAGACCACGGCACATTATCAGTCAACAAATGATATCACCGATTAGCTCATATTGTCCCCATCTTCCAATGCACCCGCACCACACCCGATTCTGACTCCCTACACCCACCGGTTTCTCACCTATTAAACCCCACACAAACCTCTTCCTTTCGCCATTCTTCTTCTGTTCGTCAACATCCATTTCACTACACACTTTTCATCTCCTACAAGCGTCATGGGTACGCCAATTCTGCTAATTCTCATGAAATTATATCAGATTATCTTCTTTTACTTGTGATTAATCATACTTGTACCTGAAGAGGTAACCTTCACACAAATTAGTTCACCGTTCAACTGGCTTTAAGAATTCTATCTACACACGTAACACAACCGTTATAGCGCGGAAGGGAAATCTCCCAGAACACCAGAAGTGGTCTTAGGAGATTTTTTTATGTGGCGCCTTATCGGTGTTTTGTGTGCGTAGATAGGACCATCTCGAAGCTAGTTGGTGCGGTGAATTGATCTGTGTAAAGGCTAACCTTGTCAGGTACAAGTATGGTTGAGATTTGCTTGTACAATGAAATAACATGCTTGAGTTTTTCATTCTAATGGTTCTTTTTGGTGGTGTTTAGGCAAGATCAAGATCGGAATCAATGGTACTTGAACTTACTACACTTCAATTTCAATTGTTGCTGTTTTGATTTTGATTTAGTGAGGTGTAATTCACTAATTTGAGTTAACATGTAGGGTTTGGAAGAATCGGTCGATTGGTTGCTAGAGTAGCTTTGCAGAGAGATGATGTTGAGCTTGTTGCTGTTAACGATCCATTCATCTCCGTGGAGTATATGGTTTGTAGCTTTAATAATTCAATTGTATCGATCGTAGATCAGTGTATGATTAGTAGTTTTAACTTATAGTTGCTTGTAATTTGCTTCAGTAGGCTGGATCTGTGAATCTTATGGTGATTTTGAGTTTAATTTACTCAAATTAGCTTTGATGATGATAATAATTTGTTATGCAGACATATATGTTTAAGTATGACAGTGTTCATGGTGCGTGGAAGCACCATGAGCTCAAGGTTAAGGATGAGAAGACGCTGCTTTTCGGTGAGAAACCTGTGACTGTTTTCGGTTCCAGGTGCACCCTTCACATGCCCAATTTTAGTAAAGTTTATATAATAGTATGTTTGTTATCGAATTAGGGGAATATAGGAGGTATTTGGTGAGTAATTATGTTTTGAAATTATTGAAGGAACCCTGAGGAGATCCCATGGGCCGATACTGGAGCCGAGTATGTTGTTGAATCGACCGGAGTTTTTACTGATAAGGACAAAGCTGCTGCTCATTTGAAGGTATCCGATACAATTTTCATATCTAGCAAAGTTTAATCTTGTGTTTTTGTTTTTAGGTTTTTTTTATAGTTTACTGTAGTTTATAACCGTTTGGTTGTATATGTTCATTTTGTTTATGTTATTTATAATGGGATTAAAAATCTTTTGATTGTTCATGATGGTTGAATGATCAAGAATTCAAGATGTTTCATTTTGTAATTTTCATAAATGTGTAAAGAACAGAACTAATATTTGATTTTGTGGTTGAACTGGTTTAGTTATCTTTTATAGTGTCGGGTTACCTCAAACCAATATAAGATAGTTTGCGAGATCAATTGGGTGATTTAGATTCTTGCAGTCTCAATAATCACTTGCAATATGATCATGGTTTAGGCTATAATGATTGTCAATCAGTCTAATTGCTATAACAATATATTGTGTATTGTTCGTTAAATCAAGTCTTGATAGTTCTTTTAACCATGTGTTTAGGGTGGTGCTAAGAAGGTCATCATCTCCGCCCCGAGTAAGGATGCTCCCATGTTTGTTGTGGGTGTGAACGAGAAGGAATACACCTCGGACCTTCACATTGTTTCAAACGCCAGCTGTACCACCAACTGCCTTGCCCCTCTTGCCAAGGTTTTTTGTTCGCTAATCAATAACGAATAAATGTTTTATCGGTTCAATCTTACTCATTCGTCTGGAACCATATGTTTGCAGGTTATAAATGACAGATTCGGTATTGTCGAGGGTCTCATGACCACGGTGCATTCCATTACTGGTATGCTTTACATTTCTTACTTTCTTGGCTGGTTTATTTGACTTAGAAGTCACAATTTTGACACATTACTGTGATAAATGGGTCAGTTATGATTATGTTTTAATTCTATTTGGTTTAAAGCCATTTGAAGTTGATTAAAAAGCATAAAAGCCACCTAAATTGCTTTATTACAACATTTATTTGGATTGTATTCATATTTTGTACATTAATAATTTGGAAAAATAAGAGTTTGCCAGTCAGTCCATCATCACTTGTTCTGAGTTGTACTTCATACCAATTTCGACCCATCACCCAACCTGCTTGACCAGCGCATTTCTATACCAATACGTCTGTATGTTGTAGTTCTCGTTTGACGGTTTATTGTTGCTGATTAATGGTTCAGCTACACAGAAGACTGTTGACGGGCCGTCGGCCAAGGACTGGAGAGGCGGAAGGGCTGCTTCATTCAACATTATTCCTAGCAGCACCGGTGCTGCTAAGGTACTCAAGAATTCAAGTTATAACTTCTGACCATTTCTGGCAAACTATAACGAACTATATATAATACTATTATGCAATACTGTATAGGCCGTAGGAAAAGTGCTCCCACAGCTTAACGGGAAGTTGACCGGAATGTCATTCCGAGTCCCAACCGTTGATGTCTCTGTCGTTGATCTGACCGTGAGGCTAGAAAAGGCTGCCACTTATGATGAAATCAAAGCTGCTATCAAGTAAACATGCTGTTTTATTCAAAAACATTAAAAAATTGCTTTTTTTTTTTTTGAATTCTTCGTGGTTCTGATGGTTTTATTTTGGTGGGTTTCTAGAGAGGAATCTGAAGGGAAATTGAAGGGGATTTTGGGTTATACTGATGAGGATCTAGTTTCTACAGATTTTGTGGGTGACAGCAGGTATGGAAATTTGTTTATACCATTGTGTTTCTTTCAATCTTTTTCAAGATTCCTTTAACAATTGGCTAGTTGTTGTCAAGTGGTCCACATAAATAATAATAATGTACAAAGAAGAATGAAATTAAAGTGGTGGAGTTCTGATGTTACAGGTCTAGCATATTCGACGCCAAGGCTGGAATCGCATTGAATAATAACTTCGTGAAGCTTGTTGCGTGGTATGATAACGAGTGGGGCTACAGGTATTCTTTCTAATCTTTCATAACCTCTTTTATCTTTTAGCCTACACAATTTTCGGGTGGCTTTGGATGATATTAGTAACAAGTGGGCATTGGTGTTTTATGCAGTTCTCGTGTTGTTGATTTGATCGTTCACATGGCATCGGTGAAGTAAATCAAAAAGTAGATTTTGAGTTGGAAGTATAAACTAATAAAGTGTTGGGTAAGATGAAATGATGAATAAAGCGTTTTGGTTCTACCTGTGTTTAGGGTTTTGTTTGATGGGTAGACATCAAAATGTAGGTCCATCTTTTTTTTTTTCTAATGATTTTGTGGTGTTATGTTGTTTTTGCCTTTTGGAGTTAGTGGAGGGTTATATTGGAGTGAACCACCTCTCTTTTATGATTATATATGCAACCTTTTGAGACATATGGCTTTTGGTGGTGTTTGATAGGTATGTGTTGGTTTAATTGTTTACAAATATACACTAAACATACAATTGTTACTCGACTGTGAATTGCATATTATCACACGTAAAAGTGTTGGCGTCAAGCCATCAAAGTATAAATCCACCATGCGACACAAGTAATAGACTAATAGTGTGTTTAAGTTGAAAATTTGACCTTTTATGAATCATCTATCTTCGTAAATCATTTTGAATAAGTTTAACATTCCTATAACATTAATTAATATGTACAATCTGTCGACACTTAATTATTTTTATTATCATGATTTAATAGCATGATGATTGTTCTTGATAAATGTAATCTAGAACTAATATTTAGATGGTATTTAAGATTTTAAGGGCAAACAAACTGGTAGTTAAATTTTTTTTTTAACTCTAACTAAAAATTTTAACAATCTTAGGGTACTCGGGCACCCTCAGATGCCCCCTTTGATCCATCAGCAACACCTTGCCGACTCATTTGTTCACATTCTTGGTTAGCCAATTCGGTTATACAGCCTTGGTGAATTGTGGAGAGTGGTTTTGTGATTAGGGCAGTCGGTTGTTTGAATAGTTTGAGTCGTGTTTGAACAAGTTTGGTTAAAAATTAGTTGTCTGTCAATTATTGATTAATTTGATTCGCGTATTTCAGGTACTTTGACAAGTTAATACCTATGTAGTTGTTTCAAAATGTTATTTTTACTGTTTTCAGTAAGTTACATGTTTTATTTTTGTCGGATGTAGGACACGTGTCGTCTCCATTTTCATTTATCTTCCAGTTGATGATATAATAAAATACCTTCTACAAATAATGGAATTAAACTATAAGAAAAGAGGTGATATTGCATTAGAATTGATGTAGTAAATTATGTATTCACTATCTTTATTGAACCCGTGTATTACACGAGTTGAATAAATAATATTAAATAGAATAAATTTTATTAATTATAAAATAATATATGATTTAAATTATATATGAGTAAGGAATATAAGTAATAAAACAATAACATCAACTTTTAAAATTTTGTTTTAACTTTTTTATTTTTCCAAAAAAGTAAATTAAACATTTCGCTTAAAAACATGTTAAAATATATAAATTTAAAATATTTTGTGTTTTAAAAAAGTATGATGTCTTAGAAAATTTGTTTTAATAAAAATTTGTTTCTCTAGAAATAAACATCAAAAAGTATCTATTTCTAAATTTTTCTAAAAATAATTTTTAATCAAAAAAGAATTCAATAATATAATTAGTAATTAATGGAGTTATTTAATAAGAGAGAGAAGCGGGAAAATTTTGTTAAAAATGAATGTGGTGTTGCCACGTGGCATCCCTAGTTATGTGGTGTTGCCATGTGGCATCCTTAGTTACCCTTTTATTAGAATAGGTAGATGTTATATCTTTTACTAGTTTAAGTAAATAAATAATAATGTATTTTTATAAACTTTTATTTTATAAAAATTTATGATTTTTAAATATTTTGTTTTAAGAAAAATGTTTTTTTTCTAAAAAAAGTTCGATGTATTCTGTATTTTATAAAATTGTTTTTAATAAAAAAATGGTTTTTAATTTATTGAATTATGCATTTTTTTAATTTTAAAATGATATGAGCAATATTATTAGTATTCAGTATTATTATTAGTAATATAGAGAAATGAGAAAGTAAGTATAATGTGGCTTACAATTGTTTCATGCTGATTTTAGTTTTTTTATAGATAGATAGATAAGCTAAAAACATATTAATTAAATGAATTGTAGTTAGTAATGAACATGAATAGCTACATTTTAATATTTTAATAAATTTTTAAAAAATTTCACCTGTTTATAATTTTATTTATAAACAAAACAATTAATAATATTTTGTTTAAAAAGTGTGTTTAGAAAAATTCATATCATATAAAATTTTAGTTATTTGTTATTTATATTTTAATTTAAAAGATGTGATTTCTAATTTTCTTAAAATATCTAAATAAGAGAGAGAAATATAACAATTAATAAAATTCATTTTTAATAAAATAGAGAAATTTGTATAAGTATTTAAATTACTATAATACTCTTCTAGAAGGAAAATTGATGTGTGGGTGTCTAGAAGAATGACAAGTGATAAAAAAGTGAGTGAAGAAAATAACAAATGATAAAAAAAATCTTGTTTTATTAGACACTATAAATATAGATTAACTTACCAATATAACAACAAAGTATTTATAAAGTGACATCTTATTGATGAAAGTCACTATACATCTTATAAGCAAATTAATATTTGTCACGTATGTATGTCTTAAATTCGTGACTTAAAAATATCACTAACCATAAAGGACACTATTGAGTAGAGGTGAACAGAACGATTTTCTTTAACCAGTTCGGGTTAGGAACCAAACCGGTTTGGTCAATGCTGGTCAAAACTGGTTTGGGCAAAAACCGATTTAGGTTCTAAATCAGTTTCAGCTGGGAAAATCTAGAACCTATCCCAACCAATTTGGGTCAGATCACAACTGGTTCGGGTTCAAACGGTAAAAACATTTTTTTTAATTTGGTTAATATTTTTTAATTTGGTTGTATAAAAATATTCAAACTTAAATAAAACAATATAAATAAAAATTCACTTATTTTATATAATACTTAGAACTTGAAGTTCTAAAATTGAATTTTTTTCCAACTATTTTATTGTTTATTTTCTTGAATCGTTGCTCGTCATAATGTTTTTATTCTTCGCCCCCGCATCCTTACTGTTATGTAAGTATCCATCAAACGCATCTCATCATCGTCTTGAATATTTAGATTTAAACACCTCTAAAATCTTTAGATTTTTTTTCATTGTTCATATAAGTCGAATCTTGATTTTTCTTTCAGTTTTGTTTATTTACATATAAACTCCTTCGTAATCTTCACTTCATTTCCCATTATATTTGGTTACATTTATATAATCATAAAAAGAAAGATTCAAATATAAAGTTTTCTAAAACTAAAAAGTGTAAAAGTAATCTCAACCATCCATCAATTGTTGATATTAAATTATAGATAAAGTTTGTTATAGAGGAGTTTTAGAAATAGTCATTTTTATTGACTTTTTGCAAGTTTTTTTATTTTTTTAAAATGTTCATAACTTTTATATATGATATTGTTTTTTATAAATTTACACCAAAAAAACGAGCATTGTTTATCTTTAAAACGAGTACAATATTGTTATATAAAAAGATAAACAAAATTTTACATTAATAAGCTCTAATCTCATCATTGTATCGTTAATGCAGTTCATTGTGTATTTTTGTTAGTTATTGTTTTTTCCAGAATGCTATTCTGTTTTTCTAAAATAATGAATTTTAAAAAATATAATGATGAAATAACATTGTTATGTATTTCTAATAGGTAAAACAAATTAATGAATTAACAATTTATTAATCTAATACATTAAAAACAATGACTCATTATGTCTTTTAATCGTTATTGTGTAATATTGAACACTATAAGTTTTAATAAATACATCGGTGAAATAACATTATAGTGTACTTCTAATGGTAAAACACAATGATATATAACAAGTTTATATAATTTATTAAAAATAATAAAAATAACACATAGTGTTATCTTCAAAAATATGAGTTTTTAAAAACAAATTGCTTAAAGTATGTTATTGTGTATTTCTAATATAAAATAAAATGATAGATAACAAGTTTATAATCTATAAAAACAATAACAAAAATAACATAAAATGATCTAAAACGTAACATAAATGATTAAAACACATAACAAATGATGTAAAATATATGACATAATGAACGTATAAAACACAATAAGCTGATACATTAGACACAATAACCAAAATGTTATTCTCTTTAAAATAATAAAAGGACACGTGTCAAATCTAATACCATTTTTAGCTTTTTTTATATTAAACATTTTTTTAGTATGACCCTACCCTAATTTGTGAAATCTTGAATTTCTTTTCAAATTATGAAAAATCATCTTTTGTCCTCGTTTGATTTTAAATAGTGTTTTTTAAAAAATAAGCCTTAACTAATATTAGAAAACTTAAGTTTTTAATTATAACTTTGCAGTTTCTAAACATTGAAAAAATCTAGTTTTAACATTTGTAAGTTTTTAAAAACTAATTTTTAACAATTTTAAGTGTTAAAGTTTTTCAAAACATAAAGTTAATAAACGTTTTCCAAAAACTAATTTTTTAAACATTTTATAAATTAAGTTTCTAAATATTTCTAAAAATTAAGTTCTTATAATTAAGTTTTTTTAATTATTCTTAAGGATTAAGTTTTTGATAGGTTTACATTCTTAAGGATTAAGTTTTTGATAGGTTTACATTCTTAAAAAATTACCATTTGCATACCTAAGGTTTGGTGATTTTGACCATTTGCATCCCTACAGTTTAAAAATCCTCTATACCCCCTAACGTTTCATTTTTGTTCCCATTTGAATCTTTTCGTTTTATTTTTATTTCAATTTGAGTTCAGATGACTTAACACTGTTAGTTTTCCAGTTAAAATTATTATTAAAAAGACTGAATTGCCCTTAAGAATACCCACATCATCTTCTTCTTCTCTGACTCCACAAAACATACACACACACACACACACACTCTCTCTCTCATCTCTTTATCACCCACCACCATAAACACCACCACCATAAACACCACCACCACCCATCACCACCACAACCTCCTCCTCACCACCACCATAGCAAACCATCAGATCAACCCACACCACCACTGCCCCTCACCACTACCGCAGCAGGGGAAAAGTGCAAATCGGTGCAAATCGGTGTTCAAGAATCGTTCCCACAAAGGGTGAGATCTTCGATTCTTTAAATGGTGATGCAAATCGACAGCCGGAGGTTCCTCGACGACCACCGCGACCCCCCTTCACTACCACCGCAACCCCCCATCAACACCACCACAGCGACCTCCAATCACCACCGCAACCCCTTCACGACCACCGCGACCCCCCTTCACCAACACCACAACTGCAGCCCCCCATCACCACCACCATCGCAGCCCCCCATCACCATGTATCCATCCTTGAACTTCATTGATTTTGCACGCTGAGCCCTAAGCTTTCCGCTAACAATGACCTGAGAGTAGTGAACAGGATTGACAATCATACACTCAGTAACAACAAACAACAAGGATGAAAATATACTCTACATACCTCACATCCTTTTGCACCATTTTCCATAACAAACCTTAGAACACCATAGCAAGCCCTGAAAACAGAACCATAGAACATCAATTGATTAGTATAAATCATTACCACAATCTATATGGACCAGCAAGTGATTAAATTAAAAGGATTTAAGACCTGCGAACAGCAAGGCCTCCAAGAAGGTTGTAACGTAAAGACTCGGCCTGAGCAATGGCACAGAGGCCTCTGTTGTTAACCCTTTCTGCATAAAGCCGGAGGTTCCTCGACGGCCACCGCAACCCCCCTTCACCACCACCGCAACCCCCCATCAACACCACCACAGCGACCTCCAATCACCACCACAACCGCAACCCCCCATCACAACCACCACCGCAACCCCAATCACCACCATCGCGACCTCCAATCACCACCACAACCGCAACCCCCCATCACCACCACCACCGCAGCCCTGAAATCTAACGACGTTGTGGTTTGATTTTATTGAATTAGTGGGGGATTTGGGTTAATTTGATGGATATATAGTGAAGAAAGAAGAGATAGAGAGAGAGAGAACATAATAGGGGTTTTTATTTAAGAGTAAATTACCGTTTGCATCCCTGAAATTACAAGGGTATTTTTGTCATTTTATAAAAACTAACGGAAAAATCTAACGACGTTAGTGTGTTGGACTTAAATGGAAATAAAAATGAAACGTTAGGGGGTATATGAGGATTTTTAAACTGTAGGGATGCAAATGATCAAAATCACCAAACCTCAGGTATGCAAATGGTAATTTACTCTTAATATAATTTCTTAAAAGTTTGTGTTTTTTGACATTTGTTAAAAAAATATTGGTTTTTAGAAGTATTATAAAAGAATGAAAAATAATATCTGAAATACCTTTATTAGTTTAAAATTTTATTAATAAGTCGAAAGTTTTACTGTATTTAAATTTGCAGAAGATTAAAACCTCTTTTAAAAAAATTTTGACGCAAGACAATGAAAATCATACGCTGATGTGATGCTAGACTTAAAATTCTTGTGTTAAAGTGACGCGTAACATTACACAAGTACATAGTGTATAATTGTATAAATGTTATGAGGACTTTTTTTAAACAAAAAGTTTATGGTTTATTTCTTATTTTTCTTGATCATGGTTTTATTTTTTCTAATTTTATCATATCAAAAATGTCATCAAACTCTGCAAATTTGGTGGTTCAGATATTGAATCCTTCATAAAAATCACAGGAAAAAAGGAAATAATTGACGGAAACAAAATTCAAAAAATGGACGCTAAAACTTGGCCGAAATAATTGGATACGAAACCTATAAAAAAGCGAGATAATATAAATAAATAATTTAAATTAAACGAGATACATCAATTGCTAATTTATCTTATCCAAATTTAAGAGTTTTACGCAATAAAATTAAATAAATTGAGTAAACATTTTATACAAAACGTGATTCTTATCTTTTATAGTTACGTTGCCCATAAAACCTATATATATTATCCCTAATGATCAACTAAACTAACACACACCAAATCAAAATAACAAACCTTCATATTATCTTCTCTACATTATCGTTTCAATTTGTTCTTCCTCTGCGACTATGGGGATCGAAGGTGCAACCACGACGCCGACAGCGGAGGAGAAAGCGTTAAACGACTGGTTGCCTGTGACGTCGTCTAGGAACGGGAAATGGTGGTACTCCGCCTTCCACAATGTCACCGCCATGGTCGGGGCTGGTGTTCTTGGCCTCCCTTACGCCATGTCTGAACTCGGATGGTACGCATTAAGCGTACCGTTATAGTTTATCAGTTTTCTCAATTTCTCATTGTTTGCATTTGAACCTTTTTCTATATTGATATATTTCCAACACATGCATGTTACATATACATAGGGCCATATGTATATTAGGGGTGTATGCATTCGGGTTTTTTAATTTGGTTTTTGGTTTCTAGGGTTGGGTTAATTCCTAGGGTTTTAGGTGGTACGAAATTAACTTGAAAACCAACTCGAATAAGTAATGTTTAATCGGAATTCATTTTTTTTTTGTGGAGAGGGGGGACGGGGGGTTTATTTGGATCTGGTTAAGTGGGCTTCGGGTTTAAGCTAAAACATTAAGCTTCAAATTATTTGTTATCTCAATTGTTTATGTAAACAGTAAGCATATGCATGTTTGTTATCGAAAATGTATGTATAAAATTTAGCATGTCATGTTATCAATATAGAACTTCATCAACAAACACGCACATATATACCATACACATAAAAATATACACATATATAAGCTAATGATCATAGAATCATAGTTTATAAGCTAATTACGAGGAATTATGAACTATCATATTGTGTATTAGTCGAATACTTAACCTGGATAGGTTTAAACATACAATATAGAATAAAATTAGTCTAAGTCTCAACAGCATTGCACCAAGAGTTAATATCAACAAACCAATTAAGAAAATATCAGGGTTTTTTTCAAAATCAAGATTAGTGTTAACTGGGCTTACTATAATAACCGGGTAACGTTGTCCGTGTTAGTCCTTAATCGGGTTCAGATTAATTTGGATCAGGTTCCATATTTGTGTTCAGGTAAAATACACACCCCTAACGTCATCATTGGTTTTTGTTGTTGTTTTACTAGATCCATACGTAGAAACACTAATTTGTATGTTACCAAATCACAATCACAAAAACCAAGTTAAAATAAATGAATCATTGAGAAACAGAAAGTTCGGTTATAATTTTTCTTATAACTGATTTTTATGGTTCTGTTATCGGTCGTTATCATTAATTATTGTGTATACATAACAGAATTAACTGAGCCTAACATAGATGAAGAGGAACTTTATTTTTAATTTTTATAGATACTTGTTACTTATATATGAAAGTGTATGAAATTAATTTCTTTATCTTTATTAGTGAATTTGTTTATTTGACCATACTTATTATAAAGATTTACTTCTAATAAAATAAGTTTATATATGTTAATGTGTAGGGGTCCTGGCATTACGGTAATGGTTTTATCATGGGTGATTACTCTCTACACCTTATGGCAAATGGTGGAGATGCACGAGTGTGTGCCCGGTAAGCGGTTCGATCGTTACCACGAGCTCGGTCAAGAGGCCTTCGGCAAGAAGCTCGGTCTTTGGGTGGTGGTGCCCCAACAACTCATGGTTGAAGTTGGTGTTAACATTGTCTACATGGTGACCGGCGGCAAGTCCCTCAAGAAAGCCGTCGACACCTTGTCCCCTCATGGCGGCCCGCCAATTAAAACCACCTATTACATCATGATGTTTGCCGGGGTCCAGTTCTTTCTATCTAACCTCCCCAACTTCAACTCTATTACTGGCGTCTCGGTTCTTGCTGCCATCATGTCACTCTGGTATGTTTAGTGCTCATGGTCCATGACACGATACATTAAAAGTTAAAAACGATATAACTTGACACAAAAATCAATATGTTAGCGTGTGTTGTAGACGGGTTGGCAGGTTAACTACATGATTAAATATGTATTAAAATGGGTGTTCACACAGCTTAACCCTTTAATAACCTATTAGGTTAAAAGGAAGATAAGAAATGTTTATGACTCATTTATCAAAACTATGTACTTTGTACATTTTTATCGGTTAATAATATGTTAAAATTAAATATGGATTGTATTTTCTGGTGTTAGTTGTGCGTCATTATTTCTTAACCAATTTTATACGTTAATGTCTATAATTAAGTTAAATTTGTCGTGTCATTCATGTTACTGAATGAATTATATTCGGTTATGCTTAACTTGTCATGTTATTCGTGTATTTAATTAACTAGATTAATCGTGTCGTGTAATTTCACACCTTTATTGAATATGCTCGTGTTAGAGTTTAGAAAACGATAAATATAATTTAGCATCTCATTTCAAACACGACCACTTAAACACAACACGACATGTTTTGCTATGTGAATGTATTTTAATGAGTTACTTAGCAATGTTTTCAAACCCAGAATAATAGACTTGCACATAACTTTGTTTGCAGTTATTCTACAATTGCTTGGACCGCTTCGCTACACAAAGGGGTTCAACCGGATATTAAGTACATCCCAAAGGCTTCGACGACCACGGGCCAGACGTTTGGATTCTTGAGCGCGTTAGGCGATATAGCCTTCGCGTTTGCTGGTCACAATGTCGTCTTGGAGATTCAAGCCACGATCCCTTCAACACCCGAAAAGCCTTCTAAGAAACCCATGTGGAAAGGGGTTATTTTCGCGTACATCGTGGTGGCATTGTGTTATTTTCCTGTGGCAATAATAGGGTACTGGATTTTTGGCAACACTATTGATGATAATGTTCTCATCTCGCTCCAGCGCCCTCCGGTTCTTGTTGCTATTGCGAACTTGTTCGTCGTTATTCATGTTATTGGAAGCTATCAGGTATCGTAAACCCCCAATTTTTGTTGCTATTGCAAATCTGTTTAGCGACTGAAAATAATGTTCGTTACGAAAGAAACTTATGACAATATCAAATTAATCATGTTTTAGGTCTTTGCGATGCCGGTGTTCGATATGGTGGAGACCTTTTTGGTGGTTAAGATGAAGTTTAAACCTTCTAGGTGCCTGAGACTTGTGACAAGAACTTGTTATGTTGGTAAGAAATAACATACTATTTTTAACTGTAAAAGCTTGTTATCAGAAAATTTATAAGTTATAGAACTCTGTTAATACGCTGATTTGATGGACAGGCTTGACGATGTTCCTCGGCATAACATTTCCGTTTTTCGGAGGGCTTTTGGGCTTCTTTGGAGGCTTTGCTTTTGCTCCAACAACATACTTTGTAAGTCATAACATCAACCATAAATGTTTTAAGACGTTACTTTTGCTTGTCTCGTTAACTAAAAACATAATATTTAGGCTGCAAGTGATTAACATTTACATGTAAACTGATTATATGTTTTTATTAGCATGATTACATATGCTAAATATGTGTTCAATATTATTTGCAGCTTCCTTGTATCATGTGGCTATTGATCAAGAAGCCCAAGAAGTTTGGTTTCTCTTGGTTTGTAAATTGGGTATGTTTCAATTATTTAAACCCTTTGTAAATTGTGGCTATTGTCACTTTTTGAAAACTTTTAAGGAATATATGTGGTTATTAGTAGTTTTAGATGTTAATTGGTTTTCGATTTGTTGATCCAGATATGCATAGTTCTTGGGGTGTTGCTGATGTGTTTAGCTCCAATTGGTGCACTGCGACAAATCATATTGCAAGCAAAGGACTACAGATTTTACTCGTGATCATAATTAGCTACGGAAACTATATATTTTTATGTTTATATATTTGATGATTCATATAAATTTGTAGTTGAACGTATATTTTTATGTATTTGTAGTTGAACGTATATTAGTTTGAAATTTCAATTCATGCAAGGATTTTTATTTCAATCCATGTTAGTATGATCATATAAATTTGTTGTCGATCTTTTTAACCCTTAACTTTTATCTTTCGGTTGCTATGTTTATGTGAATTATGTCGTCAGTTCAATCAAACTGATTTTCTCATCTAGATCTTCAAAATACTTGCTTTAATCCATAGATGAATCGTTGAATCTTGCATATTTATCTAGCTAGAATTACTTGTGATTTTTGAATTATTTGGGAATGCCACGTATACTTGTATGCTTGTTGTCGAGTTCAAAGATATAAACAAGAAACACGAATCTAAGCGTCATAAAGACCGATTCATAAAGCTACTTAATATCATATAGGTCTAGTGATATTTGTATGAAACTGTGAATACATGCTAATATTTCATATATAGGAACATGTTTTCGTTGATGCATAAATTGATACAATAAAATCTTATTAACAATTTTTTTTAGTTTAAAAAATTGTGTTCTCTCCTGATTTAAATTATTGTAAGCCAAACTACACCGATATAAAAAAACTTAAGAACTTATGTGTGTGTTTATTCATGGATTGAATATTTCAAGAGTTTTGTAGTATGAGAGATTTGTTATTTGACTCATGTTATAAAAGAAAAAATAGAAAACCTTCGTGGCATAGGGACTTATCAACTTGATGCATAATTAGACACATCGTATTAAAAAATTTTTACGTGACATCAATAACTTTAATAAAATACGCTAAAATTATCACCTATTGTAATTGTGTGCATTCAAATTTTATTATTAATTAGATTAATTCAAACAATTAAAAAGCAAGTTTATAAAAGTGAAAACCAATCACCGACTAATGATTTTCTTTTCTATTAAGTCGCAATATATAAAATGGTAAAATTTATAAAGTAGATATATTTAAAAATAAATGTTAGTAAATTACGTAAAATTTAATTGAAATTAATGAATACACTAGTAATTACAAAAGCACTAAACGTTATTGTTGGGCCAATAAAGAACAGAAGTTATTCTCTTGGGCCTCGTGAGGACTAGGGCTTTTATATGGGTTTCTTGGCCTACAATTGGTGTTAGTGTGGGCCTGTGTGGGCTTGTATGTTTATGGTCATATAATGCCCAATTGATTCACCTATGTTGTTAATTTATTACCGAAATCTGTCTATAATTCTCGTGGATGGAATTTGGAGGTACGGTAAGATTGCTGTAATCACAAGTCTAAGGGATGTTTGACAATTTCTGAGTGATTAAATGTTGAATTAAGATATCTGAACCATTAAGTGTTGAAAAATTAAGAGGTCTAAACCATTGATAGCTAGTATATCACTTAACTATTCAAAAGCAAATATCTGATCAATTCAGATAAAAGGTCTTAACCATTCAGTATTAGTATAATACTTAACTATTCAGAGGTAAATGTATGGATCATTCAGACATTTGTCGCGAAACAAACAAACTGAACTATTGTGCTCCTACTGACTATATCAGTTTAGTAAATTCAAAAGTGAATGTGCTACACTGTTGCTCTGCTTATTACTATTATATTATAATATATATTAAAAGGTTTGGTCGGTAGTGACAGTGAAATTTAAGAGTTTTAAAGATTCGTCACTAAACTTCATCATATTGCAAAGAGATCCCAAAATACCTATTCTCTTTTGAACCCTTTCTTCCTCTTCACTGTCTTCTTCCACACCTACTTCTCACCTTCGATCACCAAATCCGCCATCAGAGGGCGTGTAGCAGGTGTGAAGAAGATTTTCATCCAACTGGAGGATGATGAAATCAGCGGACCTTTCTCTAACGCTTCTAACGGCGACCTTCATAAGTTGCAGTACTAGCGTTGCTCATCTCGAGGGTTAGACGAAGTACTCCAGTGAGGTAACGTTCATGAAACTCGAATTCGGTTTTGGCTTACACCTTTTTGATAATTCAAGCTTTTCGGTTGTGTTTTTAACTCCTTTATGTTTTCTCAGTTTTGATTTCTCTCATTCGGGATTTAAAGGCTTCAAGGTTTCTAGGGTTATATTTATGAATTTATTTGTTCACAAATATAATAACAAACTGATTTTTACCCAGATCTTACAAAACTTGATGTGTAGGCGTGTTGCTACAATGAATTAATTGTTATGTTAATGAAACTAACAGGCCGACAAATTTAATAACCGATTTCACCTTTTATTACTCATTGGTTGTGCTGGAGCATGTTAGCTATTTGATTAAATGTCTGAGATAAATTTTATTTTATGGGGAACTTTATGTGATGACTTTTTGAAGTTCTGAGTAATTATTTAAGAGCATGAAAGTTGTTTCTTTGATCTAGATGGATACTTTTTTTGTTTGGAGAATGTAGATGCATAACAATATGTTTGTTGCTAGATTTTACAGTAATTTATGTTTTGATTGGGAAGATGATGTTTTCTATATGCAGGGAAAAGAGATCGGTAGATTACATGCTGGCATACATGACACAGCAGAACTGGAAACTGATTTTATTTGTATTGAAAATTTTTTGAATAGATTTCATTCTAAACTTCATACCATTGAATCTAGCCAATTCACATGCATACGGAATAAAATGAATTTTGATCTTTTGTTCACTTGATCACATTTGTTCTGCGAGCAAGGTTATGGTGCTTCTCCTTCAGTCACTGATCTTTAGTTTTTTGGTAATCAACAGTTTCAGGTAACGATTTAAAGAAAAAGTTTGTCTATCCTCTACTTGAATTAATGTATAAAATAGAGGTATATCTACAAGTTAATTTTTGCAATTTTAAGGACCTTTATAGTACTCCTAGAGCTAATTTCTTATTGTTATCATGCAATCTTATGAATACATTGATTTGCTAATATGATGTTCAATAATTTCATTACGGTTAGTCTGCTTATTTTTACCAATAATTTTTTATTTATACATATATTCCTCGGTCGCCATTTTATCTTTTGGTTATAGTAGTCCTAACTATGATTTCTTTAGGTTGATAAGCGGTGCCCTTTGATTATATCCTAATTATGATTTCTTTAGGTTGATAGGCGGTTTATTTGATTATGTTGAAACCATACAATTGGTTTATATAAACTAATTTAATAAGAATTACAAATTCTCATGAATTGTGTGTTGATCATGTTATATTAACATAATAATATTTCATAAAGATTCACTACAGATACAATATTTGAGTTTAATTTATGTGTTTTGTTTAGGGTTTATGTGGTAACGGCATTTGTCTAAGTTTGAGGAAATATCTAACTTGAGTTTCCTAATGTTAGATTTTATGGTTATTGTAGAAAATCTAAGAGTGGGGCAACCAAGAGAACATGACATCTACATAGACCAATTTCTCCAAACTCTCGGATTACACGTGCAAGGACTCTTGAAAGTTGAGAAGGATTTGACGAATATGTAAGTTTTTGATATAAATCTTGCTGCTTATATGCGGGTCCTAAGTGAATATGATAATAGGAAAGGACTTGATGGTTTTTCTGTTACTATTATTGGAGTTGAAATTTGGGTATATTTACCTTAGATTCTTATTTCTATGTGATGCACATCAAATGTCTGTTTTTCTGTTTGACTGTAGTTGTTTTTTTTTTTCAGGAATACCAGGTAATCCACCATAAGGAATCAGACTATGTTTCTTCTTCAATTTCACACAAATGGAATTGATGTAAGCTTATGATGTATTATAATATATCTGTGTGTGTTTTGTTTGAGGACCAAATATTTTTTTTGAATATGGTTGCTTTTTTTTTAAATCAGGAATGCACAGGCAGAACATCATTTCAAATAGAGAGCAATTGCTCATTATTGCATCTACTATGATCCTGTCACACTAAGCATCTACAGACATGTGTGGTGTTCAATCCAATTCAATGACTTAGATTTGACTTTGAGTTTCTAATTACTGGGTTAGAATAATCACATGGAAAAAAGGGAGAAGTTGATGCAAAGACCTTCTATTAGAAGGATATTTGTTTATAAATGAGAGTGAAGTTAGCTTAATTGTTGGAGTCAGGACAGGATCGCACTGCTAGAATTTGAGCAAGTGTTTGAATTTTGAGTTTCAATATGTATTTGTATTGACGTATTCTTTTTAGTTTATATTATTAATATGACGAGAGAAGTTTGATTCAAGGTTTCGAGGATATGGTATATATGTGATCAAAGTAGGATATGGTATGTATGTGATCAAAGTAAGTAAATTGCATATTTTATGAAGTCCAACTACACTTCTACAAAACATAAACATTTTTGTTTAACATATTATTTCCTAAATGTCTGTTAGAATTATAAGCATATCCATGTATTCAAAATGTGAATTTCTTTCGTTTTGTAACACATGAAATGTAACAGATGGCGCACGTAAAATCCCGCCGCAACGTGCGCACGTAAAATCCCGCCGCAACGTGCGCACGTAAAATCCTGCCGCAACGCGCGGGTGAAAATTCTAGTTATAATTAATAGCTTTGGTCGGTGGTGGCTTTTCCTCTTTTTTTTTTGTTTTTTATGAAATTTCTTTTGATTATTATTATTTTTTTTAAATTTTCTTTGATTCTTTTGTTTGTGTGTTTATTTTTTTCTTTTTTTTGTTTGTGTTTTAATATGGTTTGTTTTGTGTGTGGGCTCGAGAATTTGGGATGGATTTTTTTGTATCTGGACACGTGTTTTGATTTGTAGGGTTCGTTGACGTTGTCTTTCTCCGGTTTCCTGCTTTCTTTATTTCGTTATTGATACCCTGACGATTCTTGCTATTAAGGTTTGGGTTTTCCTTTTGTTTGCTCTTTTGGGGCTTTGATATTCGTCGGTTTTTTATTTTGGACTGTGTCGCTTTCTTACGGCTTTGATTTTCGTTTGTTTTGTGTATGGTGTTGGGCTTTGATTTAGTTTTGGGTTCCGCATGTTCTGGTGTGTTATGGATTTGGGGTTTTGGTGTGTTTTACTTTATGTATTTTACTGATTTTGATTATTTTGATTATGTATTTTGTGTTTTTTTTTGTTTAAAATTTTCTTTGATTATTTTGTTTGTGTGTTTATTTTTTTTTTTGTGTTTTAATATGGTTTAGGTTCGTTGACGTTGTCTTTCTCCGGTTTCCTGCTTTCTTTTTCGTTATCGATACCCTGACGATTCTCGTTATTAAGGTTTGGGTTTTCCTTTTGTTTGCTCTTTTTGGGGTTTTGATTTTCATCGGTTTTCTATTTTGGACTGTGTCGCTTTCATTTAGTTTTGATTTTCGTTTGTTTTGTGTATGGTGTTGGGCTTTGATTTAGTTTTCGGGTTCCGCATGTTTTGGTGTGTTATGAATTTGGGGTTTTGGTGTGTTTTACTTTGTGTATTTTACTGATTTTGTGGTTTTGAACATTATTTTTGATTTTGATTTTGGGTTACATTAAAACTCGCATACGCGCGGGCAACGCGCGCGCCATAATTACTAGTTTAATTCATAAGCACATCACAAAAGCTACCAACATCGTTACATCACTAGTCGCAACTGGCAACATCAGTTTACAAATATGATTTTTACCAACGGTTCCATATTAGTAAAAAAAGGAGAAAATAATTAAAAGGAAACACAAATATTATATAATATATATATATTTGTGTTAACCATTATTTATTGCGATAACCCATTAACCCAACTAGGGGTCCACAGCAAGCCACGTCACCATCATAACTTAGAGTTACAGTGGTAAAACTAGTGGTCCAAAACGAACGTTAAAAAAATTAAAAAAAATATAGCAAGACTATACTCAAATTATAAATATTAAAAAATCTATTTAATGATGTAAATTGTTTAGAAAAATAAGATTATACAAAAAAGTTAAAAAAGTTTTAAAAAGGGGGTGGAGTTTTATAAAAATAGAGGGAAATTTTGAAAATTAAGGAAAAATCATTACATCAGTGGTCTAACGCGATGTAAAAGTTAGTTACACTGTCGTAAGTGTTCGCTATATTAAAGTTAACGGATTATCGCAATAACAAGGGTTAACAAAGCAACCTTACCATATATATATATATATATATACACACACATATATATATACATATATATATACATATATATATACATATATATATATACATATATATATATATATATGCAGGATCGGTGTTGGTCACTCAACAAGTGGTTTTCTCTCAAACTCACCTAGAACAACACTCAGAAAGAGTCTAACAAGAGTTGATCACAATATAACAAGTAACAAATGATAATGAACACAGGAAGTAAATTTTCAAGGTACTTTTATATATGCTTCTCAACTCAAAGAATTACAAGACTCTTACAAGCTCAAGCTCACTTGATCTCTCTCTAACCTAATGGGTTATAATGAGAATACATATATAATACTACCTACAGCCGGATATACTTTGATACCAGCTGGAAACCTCTAACCAAACGTCTATACTACAAGACTATAGGTTAAGGTATCTCAGACATTTTACCTGAGATTTGGTAGTCAGGACATGTCCCTGACTTACCTTTTGTCACCAATTAAAGTTGGTAATATGTACTATCATAAAAAGGTGAACAGTAGAATAAAGTATGGTCAACAACATGGCTCTTTAAGAAGAAGTCATGCTGTATCAGATGTCTGCAGCGGATTGTCAGAGACCATACTTATGTCTACTGGTCATAGCAATGTCTTTCCGAAGGTTAAATTGCTTCGGAAGAATAAATTCTTCCGAAGCCACTTATACTTCGGAAGACTGCTTCTTCTAAGGCTTGGAGTCTTCTTTGTCTTCGGAAGTAGAGTTTGTGTTCAGACTTTGTCTTCAGCTCTTGTCTTCAGACTTTGTCTTCGAAAGATGTCTTCAGACTTTATCTTCGAAAGATGTCTTCAGACTTTGTCTTCGGAAGATGTCTTCAGCTGATGTCTTCAGCTGTTATCTTCGAAAGATGTCTTCAGACTTTGTCTTCAGCTTGTCTTCAGACTTTGTCTTTGGAAGATGTCTTCAGACTTTGTCTTCGGAAGATGTCTTCAGCTGATGTCTTCAGCTGATGTCTTCAGTTGTTATCTTCGGAAGATGTCTTCAGACTTTGTCTTCAGCTCTTGTCTTCAGACTTTGTCTTCGGAAGATGTCTTCAGACTTTGTCTTCGGAAGAACTCTTCAGACTTAGGAAGTTCTCATACTTAGCTTCAGAATCCTTTGAATGTAGCAACAAAATTGACTATGTGAAGTAGTTTTGGTTGCACCAGCCTTATAGTGACCCAACAAACTCCCCCTAGGCTGATGTTACCAAAACTTCACTTCTCTTTTCTTCTCAAAACTTTCAGCACCAAGGAAAGTAGATATCTATCTGTTTCCTTGTTCTTCCCTGATGTGGTGTTGAGAAGTTTGTACAAATCCTTGGTAGACAGAACATCTAGTCTGTTACCTTGGATTATATGTACCCTTTCCTGTGGCCCTCTGAAAAGATTTAGTTGATGGGAACTATAGTCATATTCCCATCTAACTATAGGTTCCAATTCCGGACCCTCCACCATCTGTAGAAAGGCTGCGCCCTTGGTGGTAGGTCTTTCCTTTCTTCCTGCCTTCTCAACTTCAACTCTTCATTGATTTTTGCCTTTGTAGTTAGCTCAGCCAAGTGAATACTGCTGAGATGATTCCTGATGACAGCAGCAGTCTCAGAGTTGGAGGGATTGGAGAATGGCTTCTCTGCCAGCTCAGTAATGTCAAATCTGCTAAGATGCAATAGAGAAGTGGCATTAAGCCGGTTGATTTCACCATTCTCTCTTTCCACAATAAAGTTGTGAGAAGTTTCATCGAACCTCCACTGGATTATACCTTTCCTAGGTACAGGAGACTGACTAGGAATCCTGTCCTCCTTCCTTTATCCAGTAGAGTCGCCAGTTTTCTTCTAAGTCTCTTCTCTTCAGCATTCAGAGAACCAGAGTTGAGACCGATAAGTCTTGCAGCCTGGCCCAAAGTTCCTCTAGGCAAATCAAGAAATTGATCTAGTGTGAGGGAACTTGAAGAGTCATCAACATAGGTACTGTTGATGAGATCTTCCTCACAGGAGATGTTGCTCAGAGTTGTGCAGTTGTTGAGCTTTGTCTTGATTTTCTTAAACACTTCAAGAGAGAGATGTTGATAAGGCTGAGGGGATGGTCTGGGTATCAGTTGGGTAGGTTTGGGTTTAGTGGTTCTGGATTGTGTTTTGGGTTTAAGGATGGGAAGTTTAGGTGGTTGTGGTGATGAAGTAGGTATGGGTAGAGTTGTAGATTCAGGGGTGAAAGTTTCATCTAAGGGCTTGGTTTTGATGGGAAATGGGATTGGTTCTTCAGGTGTAGGTTGTGGTTGAGTGGTTGGTTGTGGTTGAGTGGTTGGTTATGGTTGAGTGGTTGGGGTGAAGATCATTCCCTGTCCCCTTCTATACATCTCCTTCCTCTTTCCCATACGGATGTCAGGCTTTATTTCGCTGACTATCCGTTGGAGTGTCCTTTCGGACATGGGTCCCACCTGCCTACCAGAGAATCCGTGAGCCCGGAGATAGTCTTTCATCCAGGCTTTGTCTCCGGACCTCTTGGCTGCAGTGACCCTCTCTACTTCTTCCCTCTGCTTCTTCTCCTTCATCTTCTCCCTTGCGGCCTTCTTTCTTTCTTTCTCCATTTGATCCCGCTCTTTGTTGTGGAGCAAAAGGATCATATCATCATCATGTGGAGAAAGTTCTGGAAGATTGAAGCCTCTAGAGAGTAGAAATTTAATCCTAGCTTCTCTCAGCTGCAAGGCGGCTTTCCTTTGTTCCTCCTCTCCCTCTCTAAGGCCAACCTGGCTTCTTCTTGTTGTTTTAGCCTGGTTGTCTTCTCCAAAGTTACCAACTCCTCTAGTGATAGCAGGAGTATTTCCTCATTGGCAGCTCCTAAGTTGATGAGCTGATCAATGAGTGTTGCCCTTCTCTTGTTGTTGATTTCCTCCTGATTGGCTGCAGCTGCCTTTGAACTGGCAGCTAGCAGCTTCTCAGCAGACAATCTACCTTTCTTCTTTAACTTCTCAATCCTTTCCTCTTCCTGAAGCTCTTCCGCAGTCATTTTTCTCTTGCCTTTGTCTTTTGCAGAACTTGACTGTGGTGGTTCTTGGATAGAGGGTTCGGATTGTGAGAAAGGGTCAGCTGGTGTTTGGGATGGAGGTAGATCAGAAATTTCATCCCCGCTCAACTCAGATGCTATTTCAGCAATGACATCTGTGATGATCACTCCTCGGACATTTTGAACAATCCTTCCGCAGCTTCCATCTCAGCTTTGGAAGACTTATCTTGTTCTTCTTCAGCTTCAACTTTAGCTTCGGAAGTTTCAGCCTGAGCTTCGGAAGAAGATGCTGATGCAAGTTCTGTCCCAACTATTTCAGTTGCTGGGCCATCAGTCCCCATTTCCCCTTCGAAGTGAATCTTAGGTTCCATGTGGACCTTAGGTTGACCAACTTCTTCCATAGTGGTAGAAGGTGCAGTCAGCCTTTGAAGCTCTTCAGCTCCGAAGTAGATCAGTGTGGTGTCCGGGCTGGGCTGATCTAAAGAGGATCTCAATACATACTTTGTGAAAAGTCTATAGAGATCATGAAGCATTTATGAGTCAATCTTGAGAATTGATTGGGATGACTCAGGCAAGGTAATGATTTGGGAAGTAGAGGACTGGATCAATGGTTCCTCAGGTGTTTGTCTCTGATCTTTCTCCCCCTTTTTGGTCGCATCATCTTGAGAGCTAGATGAGCTAGAGGAAGAAGTCAATGAGACTTGGATAGGTACATGCCTAACAGACCACTCAGTCTGTTTCTCAGCTAGTTTAGCCTTGAGATTGTCAATCTCAAGTTGCTGAGTGGCTGTCCTGTTCTCTAAGATCTTAACCTGAGATTCAAGGTTTGAGACCTTAGAGATCAAGTACTGAATAGTGAGTTGCATACTTCCCTCATCTTCATGTGAAGAATCACGGGGAGATGAGATAACATACATAGTATGTTCAGTCTCACCACCAGATGTGGCTTCTTGGCACCCTGGATACCTTTGCTCAAAGTCATCTCTTTCAGAGATATCAATGGGCAAAGTTACCGTAGACTCAGTCTGATTGATGTTACCACTATCCTGAGAGCTCAATGAGAGACTCTGAGTAGTGGCAGCTGAGCCTACATGAGTCCCCTCCACATCAGTGGGACTCACCTCAGTTGTTGGCTTCTGATGGGGGCTAGAGATAAGGGATCTCTCTTGGCTCTGTTGATCTTTGAGAGGGTGTTGAAGATCAACTTCATGGCCATGGAGAGATGTTATCTCTTCATCAGTTTAGAGTAATAGGTCAGTGAAGGATAGAGAGGTTAAACCTACTGACCCGGGACCTAGATTAATGTCTATAGGCATTGAGCCTCTTGTGGGGTTGTCCCTTGTTGGATGCACAGGGGAGTGTAAATACTCACCCTGTGGGCTAAAGTCTTGGGTGTCGGGCTCTTGGGTTTGAGACTGAGGAGGCTCAAAACCCAAATTGAGGACAATGGTGAAGGATGGTGTGACCTCGGACTGAGTGGGAGCCCATGTTTCCACTCTAGTCCTTTTGGATTGAACTGGAGGAGCTTGTTAATCAGAGTAGATTGAACAAGGGTTCTTTTGGGGCGTCTCTGATATGTGATTTTGATCGGTGGAGAAGGTATTGGGACATTTGTAGTGAGGGTTGCTGGTGTGGGTTCATCACCTGTGGGGTCAACAGGGATGTCACCAGGAGCTATGCGCTAATCATATCTGGAGGTAAAGGAGTATACCTGCCAGTGAAGTTGATGGACACCTTCTTCAAAGTCCTGAAGATGGTAGGCCGCACTTGAGGAACAGTTAGAGCAGCTGCACAGACAAGCTTGCTCTGTTCCAACTCGCAGTTGATGATGTGTTGAATGTATCGGGGATACATGGAAAATGTTTCCCTTCTAAGATTCCCAAGTAGATTGGTAAACACAAACCTTGAGTAATTGAAGCGCAGGCCTCTCACCAACCCGTGAACTTGGCATCCTAGTTCGTATGGGATTTGATCCCATCCCCCAGACTGTTGGATAGGCAGTGAAGAACGATGTGCAGGAGAAACTTCCAATGATATACGAAGTTGAATTTGTAGACGGTTGACCTGCTCACATCTCCACCATATCCCATGAGGATGTATGTGCCATCCAAGTCTTCTTTGGGAAACTCAGTAGGAGCTTCATCATCATGAAGATCTAGATGCTCCCTGATGAGTTGTTCACTGATGATCAACTCCGTCCATAAATGCGGGTTCTTAAGACGCGAACCCCATTTAGGATTTCTGCTTGACCGTTTCTCCAAAATTCAGTCATGTGGTTGGAGTAAACGGTGGGGTTAACAGTAAGCGCCGTGTAGTAGGTTGATTCAGAAAGAAAGGTGATGATTTCAGTGAAGTCAGCATCTCTTGACGAATCAAGTAATGCGACGTGGTTGTGCTGAGGGTTTAGCGCCATTGTAAGAGAAAGTAAGTTTGAACTTGGGTGAATTTCAGGATTGGCAGTGAAGGAAATGTTTAGGGCAGTAAATGGTAAAAGAAGATGAAATTGAACAGTCTGGATTATTTAAATGGGAAGGATTGCGGTAATGGTGGTAGGGCGGCGGTTGGCGGTTATGAAATGACAGTGGCGGTAAGGGATAATTTTAAATAATCAGACATTATCAACAAAATCTTTACTTTTTACAGAGTGGGGCCCAAAAAGATATCCGTTACACAGTAAGAATCCCTTTTTGAGTATAAAACGTTTCCGAAGGTAATTTGTCTTCCGAAGGCAATCCTTTCTTCCGAAGCAAAACATTGCTTCCGAAGGTAAGAGCTGCTTTCCGAATGAAAAGTTTTATAAGCTTCGGAAGTAGATCTGATGTGAAATCAATCGCTTCTTCCGAGACTAAAACTCTTCCGAGAAGAAAATTTCCATGGAGGAATTTGACTTCGGAAGATATTTAGAAATATCTTTCGAGAGTTAATTCCTCTTCGGAAGAAATTTACATTTGAATATTTCAAAGAGATCTTTTGTAACAGGGCTTAAATTGTATTGACACAAGACATTACACATTAAAAAGCTTTCAAAAGAGGTAGTTAATCAATGTTTATCATCCCAATAGCTGATATGAGATACTTAAATCTTTGTTCATCAAAAGCTTTTGTGAACAAATCAGCATATTGTCATTTGAGTCAACTTTGATTAACTTTATCAGATTTTTCTCATGAATATCTCTAATGAAATGATACCTGATATCAATGTGCTTTGTCTTGGAGTGCTTCACTGGATTTTCTGTGATGGAGATAGCACTGTTGTTGTCAATATGGATAGGAGTACTCATGAAGTTGAATCCATAGTCTAACATCTGTTCTGAATCCACAGCAACTGAGCACAGCAGCTAGCAGCAGCGATGTATTCAGCTTCAGCAGTTGATGTAGATACACAGGATTGTTTCTTGCATTGCCATGAAATGATCCTTCCACCAAGAAATTGACATCCTCCTGATGTGGATTTCTTGTCAATGTTGCAGCCACCATAGTCACTGTCAGAGTATCCATAGAGATTGAAATCACTATTTCTTGGATACCAGAGACCTAGTTTAGGTGCTCCTTTGAGGTATCTGAGGATTCTCTTTGCAGCAGCTAGGTGAGACACCTTTGGAGCAGCCTGATATCTTGCACAAATGCAAGTGGCAAACATGATATCAGGTCTACTAGCAGTGAGATACATCAGAGAACCAATAATTGCTCTATACTGATGTTGATCAGTATCCTCCCCCTCAAGGTCAGGGCAAAGATTATGGTTTCTGGGTATGGGTGTCTTGGCTGGCTTACAGTCCTTCATCTCAAATCTCTCTAAGATGTCATTGACATACTTGGATTGATTGATGAAGAATCCTTCCTTCAATTGCTTCACCTGAATTCCTAGGAAAAAGTCCATTTTTCCCATGGAACTCATCTCAAATTTCTGCTTCATAGTGCTCTCAAAGTCCTTACACATTTGGTCATTTGAAGAACCAAATATGATGTCATCAACATAGACTTGAACGAGCAAAATGTCTTCTCCAGTCTTCCTGATGAAGAGAGTCTTATCAATGGTACCTCTGGTGTAGCCATTCTTCAGGAGAAACTGAGACAAGGTCTCATACCACAGCCTAGGTGCTTGGTGTAGCCCATATAGAGCTTTGTCCAACTTACACACATAGTTGGGGTGCTGTGGGTCTTCAAATCCTGGAGGTTGACATACGTAGATTTCCTATCTATATCCCCATATAGAAAAGCACACTTGACATCAAGTTGGTAGACAGTGAAGTTCTGGATGCAGCATAAGCAAGGAAGATCCTAACTGCCTCAAGTCTTGCAACTGGTGCAAAGACATCAGTATAATCGATTCCTTCCTCTTGGGTGTATCCTTGAACTACTAATCTTGCCTTGTTCTTGATAATCAAGCCTCTATCATCTTTCTTGTTTCTGAATACCCATTTAGTGCCTATGGGTACTTGACCAGAAGGTAGTGGGCATAGATTCCAGACCTTTTGTCTTCTGAATTGAAGCAGCTCCTCCTGCATCGATTCAACCCAACTACTATCTTTCAAGGCATCTTCCACCTTCTTGGGTTCCATCTGAGATAAGAAGCATGAGTACAAGCAGACATTCCCATGATGAGTTTGCCCTCTTGTTCTCACACCTTCAGAGACATTCCCTATGATTTTCAGTTGGATGAGTGTTGTGAATCCTAAGACGAGGAATCACTTCCAGTTGCAGAGATAGGTCCAGGTTGGACATATTCTGATCAGGAACTGGATCACTCTGTCCAGCTGCTGTTTCAAAGTCATTTAATGAGGACTGATTGAATGACTGAGAAAATCATCAATGGTTGGCCGTGAAGTAGTATTAACAGTTGCTGTTCCTTCAGAATACTACTTTCAACCTGGTGTTGTAATGGATCACCTGATGAGTTTTGAGGTTCATCAAGTGATTCACTTGTTGAAGCTTCACTATTCCTTGAGACAGTTACACTATCTGATCTGTGAATGGTTGAAGCTTGTTGTCTTTCAGCTCTTGGAGAATTTGGAAGAGGTCTGGGTAGCTCAAATAGTTGA
Source organism: Flaveria linearis (assembly GCA_024085815.1). NCBI lineage: Eukaryota > Viridiplantae > Streptophyta > Magnoliopsida > Asterales > Asteraceae > Flaveria > Flaveria linearis. The sequence goes on from CM044016.1 coordinate 53,331,212, forward strand.
TTAGCATCAGCATCAGCATCACCTTGAGCACCTGTTCCAGCTGAAACATTCTCACAAGATGGTTTAGAATAGTTTGGAAACAATTCTAAGTCAAAGATATAATCAGGTCCATTCCCCCTAACACAAGGAGTGTGCTCATTAACAACTATATTGGATGACTCCTCAAATTGTTGATTCTTAATGTTGTATACTCTATAAGCTTTGGAGCTAGAAGAGTATCCAACAAAGATAGCATCATCTGACTTCTCAGCAAACTTTGCTAAGTTGTCTTTGTGTTAAGTATGGTACACCTGCAGCCAAAGGACCTTAGAAAGCCAATGAACGGTGGCCTCTTGTTCCATAACTCATAAGGGGTTTTTCCATGGGGCTTAACTACAAGAACCCTGTTCTGCACATAGCATGCAGTGCTAACTGCCTCTGCCCAGAATGTTAGAGGAAGTTTTGAATCAGCTAACATGGTTCGAGCAGCCTCAATAAGTGTCCTGTTCCTCCTCTCAGCAACACCATTTGTTGAGGAGTTCTGGGAGCACTATATTGTCTGGCAATCCCTTTTGAGTCACAGAATGAGTCAAGAACAAAGTTCTTAAACTCAGTCCCTTGATCACTTCTAATGATCTTAACCTTGTGATCAATTTGATTTTCTATTTTAAGAATAAAAGATTTTAACGTTTCAGCAGTTTCATCTTTACTTCTTAAAAAGAATACCCATGTAAATCTTGTAAAATCATCAACAATCACAAGGCAGTATGATTTCCTTCCAATGCTCATTATACTTGTGGGACCAAAGAGATCCATGTGCAATAAGTGTAATGGAGTAGTGATGGAGTTGACACATTTGGATTTATGAGATGACCTGTGTTGTTTCCCTTTCAGGCATGCAACACAGTTATCTTTGCAGAAAAATTCCTTTTTAGGCAAACCATGTACCAAGTTATTTTTAGCCAATTTATTCATTGTCTTAAAATTACATGACACATGCGTTTATGCCATAGTGTTGACTCATCACTATCAGCTTTGGAAGAAAGCATGATACTTCACCCATAGGAGAAGCATTGTTCATATCTAGCTTGTACATATCCCCTTTCCTGGGAGATCTAAGAAGCACCAATTCGGAGGAATTGTCATCCCTGGTTTGAGGATAATGCACTCATGTTCTGTGAAAAGCATTTGATGCTTTTGGTCACAGAATGAGAAAACTTAACAGATTGTGTTCAAGCTGTTTGACAAAGTGAACTTTGTCAATGTTTATCTACCATTGGATATACTTCCTCTGCCAGAAATATATCCTCCGGTCTCACCTCCAAATTGGACAGGCCCTCCATCATAGTTTGGAATTGTTGAAGGAGAGATCTGTTCCCTGTCATGTGCCTGGAGCATCCACTATCTACAATCCAGACATTGTTGTTCTTGTCAAATGGATGTCCCTGCACATAAGATGAGATGGTTAGTTTTGTTTGGAAGCCCAAGCCTTGCTGGTCTTGGGCTCTTCCAAAGATAATGACATAATTGAACCAAAGATATGCAATGGGGTTCAATAGAGGTCGTTGAAGAAGAGGTTTGGGCTGCAGCATCTTCCTTGATCTTCCAATCCATCCCTTGGTTGATCTTTGAGGATGAGCTTGTTGAAGCTTTTGCAGCATGGTCTTCTTCCGAAGCTTCTTTCTTTTCGGAAGAAGCCTTCACCACCTTTTCTTCCGAAGAAGTCTTCTTCTGGGATGGTTTCAAGGGAGCTTTCTTGTTCTTCCGAACCTTAGAAGCTTTGGCTTCCGAAGCCATTTTCCCTTCTAAAGAAATACTTTCTTCCGAAAGCAAAACTTTCCCTTTTTCATCACTTGGACCGTTTGAAATGGTCCAAATGTGAAACTTTCCCTGACTCCTTCTTTCTAACATTATTTGCATAATGTGTGCTTGCTGGATTGTAGTAACAATCTTTAGCCATGTGGTTGTGCAGACCACACATTATGCATGCAATGCTAGTCTTTTCGGAATTTGAAGATTGCTGTTTCTTGGATTTCTTTTCTTTATCAGCAACTTTCCCTTTCAACTTCTGATCCTTTAGTAGGACAGGAGTGCTGGTACTACACTCCTTTCTTGAATCAGAAGTACCTACCACTTGGAATCCAGCAGAGATGAAGACACCTTTTTGCTTTGTGTCAATCTTCAGCTTGGACTCGATAACTTTCTTGGCAGTCTTTCTAGCAGCTTTAGCTCTGCTTTTCTTGCCTTGGTGGTTAGGATTTGATCTTCACAGGTGGAGATGAGTGTATCTTCCTGTTTCTCCCCTGTGGTGGCCACTATTTTTGCCTCATCCTTTAATTCCAATGGAGAAGGGTCAGCAGTTGGAACCTCTTACTCCTCAGTACCACATCTAGGTAGTCTAATAGACTCATAAGAGTGTGGTGGAGCTATTTCATTGGTTCCCAACCCTCCTTTGTTTTGATAAAACATTTTGGAATGGGAGGATGATGCAAGAATAGCTTGGAAGTTTTGCTCAGCAATAGCTTGCTTCCTGGCCTGAGCCTCAGCAGTGACAAGCCAGGCTTGTGCTTCAGACAGCTTGGATATCAGGTCTTTGATTTGAGTTTTGTAATTGGTTTGTTCATGTTTTAAAAGAGACACAGTTTTCTCTAACTCCTCAATTTTCTTTTGATAGTCAGATTCAGCTCTTTTAAAGTCAAATTTTAAGATATTTAATGACTCAACATCATATCTGATTTCCATATTATAATCCTTATAAAGTTTAATCTTAGCAATACAGGCTGGAGTACAAAGATGTTCATATACCTGAGCATCATCTGTTCCGACCATGAGTGCTTGAGCGGGAGTCACATCATGTACCATGAAGCTCCAGTCAACTTCTTAAGCTATTGCAGCTGTTTCAGTTGTTTTCTCTTCATGCTTTGAGGTTGAGAAATATGTGGAGGCCTGTGGGGTCCGGGTTGTTCTTGGGAGCCTTGCATTCCCTAGCAAAGTGACCTAGTTAGTTGCAGTTGTAGCACTTTGCTTTGCTCTTGTCAAACCCAAACTTGCTGTTGACAGGGTTTTGAGGGAATTGCCTTCCAGTTCTCTTGAAAAACTTCTTCGCTTGTAGGTTAAGAGAGCCATCTATTGGACAATGTCCACATACTCTACATCATCTGGACTGAAGCACTCAAGATCATCAAAGCAATATTGAAAATCACCGAGTGTCCACTTCCAGAGACAAAGGCACAACTATCCTGAAAGGAGTTGTATTGAGCCTTTTGAGACCTTGGAGTCTCAGGTAGAGTATAGGGTCCAATATGTGAGTTGTCAGGGTAGCACAGCAACTGATGTTGTGGTTCTATGATTTCCCTTTCAACCACATGAAGGGCTGAACTCAGTTGGTTATTGGAGTTACCAGAAGAGTTCTGCATGTTCATCTCCATCTGTGATGCACTTAGGATACCATACAACTCTGTGAGAGAAAGAGTTTTAAGGTCCGAAGTTCTCTTGATTACAACACAGTAGTGTGTCCATAGTTTAGGAAGGGAAGACATGAACTTCCTAACTATGTCTCTATTCTCAAGAGGTACTCCAATATCCACCAGAGTATCCACTATCTCAACATGCCTGAAGTATTGTTGACTCAAGGTCTCTCCAGCCTTGAAAGTGAAGTTCTCAAACTGCTGCTTTAAGAGATCCTTCTTGTTCTCTTTAGTTTCCTTGGATCCTTCATACATGAGCTTCAGTGCATCCCATAGATCTTTAGCTGTCATGCACTTCTTGAAGCCTCTGTAGATGGAGTTTGGAAGAGCAGTTTGAAGATAAGTCATAGCCCTTTGATCAAGCTCTATTCTTTTCCTATCTTCTTCTGAGTAATCATCAACATCTTTTGGAATAATACGATTACCAGTAGCAGAAGTAGTGCTTGGTATAAAAGGACTATTAACAATGGAGTCCCACATCCTTGAGTCTTGACACTTGATGAAGCCTTCTATTATTGTGCACCATGTGTCAAAGTCTTCAGGGGTGATCAGTGGGGACTTGGTCATGGTACCGGTTTCCATATTAGCTTTAGTGAGAGCGGCCATTTGAGTGAGTGGTTTGTAGGGAGGATTGAAAAATAAGTTGATTTGGATGGAAAGATCTCACAATCAAGAGCCTGGATGCTCTGATACCAATTGTAGGATCGGTGTTGGTCACTTAACAAGTGGTTTTTCTCTCAAACTCACCTAGAACAACACTCAGAAAAAGTCTAACAAGAGTTGATCACAATATAACAAGTAACAAATGATAATGAACACAGGAAGTAAATTTTCAAGGTACTTTTATATATTGCTTCTCAACTCAAAGAATTACAAGACTCTTACAAGCTCAAGCTTACTTGATCTCTTTCTAACCTAATGGGTTATAATGAGAATACATATATAATACTACCTACAACCGGATATACTTTGATACCAGCTAGAAACCTCTAACCAAACGTCTATACTACAAGACTATAGGTTAAGGTATCTCAGACATTTTACCTGAGATTTGGTAGTCAGGACATGTCCCTGACTTACCTTTTGTCACCAACTAAAGTTGGTAATATGTACTATCATAAAAAGGTGAACAGTAGAATAAAGTATGGTCAACAACATGGCTCTTTAAGAAGAAGCCATGCTGTATCAGAGGTCTGCAGCGGATTGTCAGAGACCATACTTATGTCTACTGGTCATAGCAATGTCTTTTCGAATGTTAAATTGCTTCGGAAAAATAACTTCTTCCGTAGCCACTTATACTTCGGAAGACTGCTTCTTCCGAGGCTTGGAGTCTTCTTTGTCTTCGGAAGTAGAGTTTGTCTTCAGATCTTGTCTTCAGCTCTTGTCTTCAGACTTTGTCTTCGAAAGATGTCTTCAGACTTTGTCTTCGGAAGATGTCTTTAGCTGATGTCTTCAGTTGTTATCTTCGGAAGATGTCTTCAGACTTTGTCTTCAGCTCTTGTCTTCAGACTTTGTCTTCGGAAGATGTCTTCAGCTGATGTCTTCAGCTGTTGTCTTCAGCTGTTATCTTCGGAAGATGTCTTCAGACTTTGTCTTCAGCTCTTGTCTTCAGACTTTGTCTTCGGAAGATGTCTTCAGCTGGTGTCTTCAGTTGATGTCTTCAGCTGTTATCTTCGGAAGATGTCTTCAGACTTTGTCTTCAGCTCTTGTCTTCAGACTTTGTCTTCGGAAGATGTCTTCAGACTTTGTCTTCGGAAGAACTCTTCAGACTTTGGAAGTTCTCATACTTAGCTTCAGAATCCTTTGAATGTAGCACCAAAATTGACTATGTGAAGTAGTTTTGGTTTCACCAGCCTTATAGTGACCCAACAATATATATACATATTGATATATATATAGATACATATATATATATATATATGTACATATATATATATGTACATATATATAGATATATATACATATATGTATGTATATATACATATATATATACATATATATATATATATATACATACATATATATATATATATGTATATATATGTATGTATGTATGTGTGTATATATAAATACATATATGTATGTGTGTATGTGTGTGTGTGTATGTATGTACGTATGTACGTATGTACGTAGGTACGTAGGTACGTATGTACGTATGTACGTATGTACGTATGTACGTATGTACGTAGGTACGTAGTGTAACATCTCGTAATTTTACGTTAATTAAAAATTAAAGGCGTTTAATTTTATAAGGACCATTGTGGTCATTTATGAAACTCACGGATGATTTGTGTGATTGATGTCTTTTAATGATAAATAATAATAATAATAATAATAATAATAATAATAATAATAATAATAATAAATAATAATAATAATAATAATAATATTAGTAATAATAATAATAATAATAATAATAATAATAAAATTGTAAGATTTAAAAGTCAAATTATAAGAATTGGGGGTCTTAATGTAATTTTTAAAACTTAATTACAAAACTTTAACATAAAATAACAAACAATCAAACCACAGGGACCAATTGTGTCAATTCCCAAACCATTCCCCCTGTACCCCGATTTTCCGGCCATATTTCCGGCCAAACTCCGGCCGAACGCCGGCGAACCCCAAAACCACCTCAAAACTCAATCATTTGCTCCAAATCGGTCACATTACGCTCGTGATTCAGATTCCACAATAATACCCACTTTAATTTGAATTTAAAACATCCGGATTACCACTCACGAAACCAATAATCGATTCACTTTATTTCAAATACGATTACAACTCAAAATCCACTTAAACATTAACAATAACCAAATTAAACTTATATAAACGATCATCTAAACATTCCTAAGCGTTCACAACTCTCAATTCCACCTAAAAATCGCACAAACATCTCCATCGATCATCATCTTCATCGTCGACCTGCACCGAGGTCGTTCACCACCTTCTGCACACTTGAAACCACGTTTGATTGGGGGCTTTTAAAGAACACTGTAACACCTCGTATATTTACGGCGTGTTAATACCTTTTAAATGTTAAATAATAATAATAATAATAATAATAATGTTAAATAATAATAATAATAAATAATAATAATGATAATAATAATAATAATGATAATAATAATAATAACGATAATAATATTAATAACATTAATAATAATAAAAATAATAATAATAATAATAAAGTCCAGGGGTGATTCTTGTAAATTTTGAAACTTTAAAGGAAGTTTTACACATAAAATGTCAAAAGTGAAACCGCAGGGACCATTCATGTAAATATTCCAAAACCCATCTGCTTTCTCTCTCTGTTCCTCGATTTTCCGGCGAGTTTTCCGGCTACCCTCCGGCCGGCGCCGGCGACACCAAATCCGATCTAAAACGCGGTTTTTCAAATCACAAAACACACCAACATGATCGTGGGTCCAATTCGAATCTATCAATACACTTTAATCATGTTATTACAGCTCATAGATCCACTCTCGATCCACTTTAATTCTCGAGTGCGATCACAGCTCGAAAACCCACTCAAATGTTACTAATAATCAAATTGAATCTACCTAAACAATCCTCTATAAATTCCCAATCGAATTCAGCTTTCAATTGTACCAAAAACAAACACAAAAACAACCCACTTAATTCTCCTTGTTTCGCGACCTGCAACCACCCGAAAACCCTATATCGAGCAGTTTTGGTTGCAATTGATAGAGGGTTTTGCTTCTAGATCGGTATTCGAAGCTTCCCATGAGTTTAATTTGATTATCAACGTTGTTTGAGTATCAATCAAGCACCACCTTTGTCGCGGACCTGTTCATGACGAGTTCGACTTCATTTCAACACCATATAGGTAATTACACACACGCACACATTCGGTTTTATGTGGGGATCAAAAGCCCCAAACATCCTTTGATTAACATACACGAATTGATCCTCAATTTGGATCAAATCAAACCTAGGGTCATATGAAATAGGGGTGGATTGCTATTGATGTTTAAAAGATTTTAAATCTAAATCAAATCGCAGCTGAGGCTTTGGTTTACTGGTAAAACGCGGCCACCATGAGCAGGAGGTCCCGGGTTCGAACCGGGCCTCTGCCATTTGTTTTTTTTAATATTTTCTAGCCTAAATTAAATTTCTGAAAATTCTTAAAATATATCAAAATTACTTTTGTACATTCTAAATTTTTAAAAACCCTTCAAAGACATTCTGAAATATTTTTTTAAGTTTAAATAAAAACGTTTATTTTATAAAACATTTTAAGAAAATATGGTTTGAATAAATTCTAATAATATGATTCGAAACTAATAATTAGTAGATTATTATTGAACCTCTTGTTACCAAAATTTCGTTTAAAATAGTAAGCTCTAAAACTTTTTATTTAAAATGTATATACAACATTTTAAATTATTATTATTATAATTTATTTACACCTTTGAATAACAATATATATATATATATATATATAATTCAAGGAAATATAAACGATCTTCAATTGTTAACAAATAACATTTATTTTGGCATTTCTTAAAAAGAAAATTATTTAAAATACTAGTCTTCATCCAAACATTAAACCTATATAATTAAACTTAAATCCTGTAAATGTACTTATACTTAGGTGCCTTGTGAGGATTTTCGTTGGAACGTTGTTTATTATCCAATCATCAACTTATCATCATCTTATTTATTTACCATGTGAGTATTTCTATACCCCTTTTTCTTATTTTCACACTTTGGGGTGAAACATGTTAACTTATATCATTGCACTTATAAACTTATTCGAGACTTGTAAACTTATGGCAATTTACTTGTGAGTTGTGGTTAGTTGAACTTTTGTGGTTACCATGTTATGGCATTGTATGTACAATCATTAACTATTGCTAGCCCAGCGAAGTCATAGATCTATGGGTAAGACAAGCCTGCTTGGTTGATTCAAGTACACTTAGCTGATCGTATATACTTTTAACGTTAATAGAATATTAACGTCGTTTGACACTTGTAAAACATTGTCGAGGTTTGATTGTGCATTGTTCATAACATCCCTAGTCACTTTATTCACTAATTTACAACTTGAATTGCCACCTTTTATATACTTATGTATCCAAAACTGTAGAATGCTCACCAACTATTTTTAGTTGACCTTTTATTTTAACATGTTTCAGGTTACTCTTTGAAGCTTATCACATTTAGGATTGGACTTAGAGAAATAAACGAATGATCTGGATACTTTTATACTTGTATTCTGGATGTATCTTTGTTTGAACAATTACTTGTATTGTTACAATTGAATCTTGATTAATATATTTGGAACTAATAATAGCGTTATGTGGCTGTGAACAATCGTAACTCTCACGCCTCGACGATTTCGCCGTCAAGGTTGGGGTGTGACAGATTGGTATCAGAGCCCATAACTATAGGGATTTAGGTTATTAGAAATGGTGACCTAGACTATAGTTGCATGAACCTCATAGAAAGATCCTTATACTTTTATGCTTACATATTGTTTAAATGCTACATAATGCTATGCCTTTTGTGCAACTTGATGCCTTAGCATAGGATTGCCTTATGTATGCTTAAAACTTAGTTACTTGACTCCTTAAACTTAACTTTGACTTTTGACTCTCCCCGATAAATGAACTTCCTAAACCTATTCTCAACGACATGTGGAATCTACACTTATCATCGTGGGTTTAATTCCTTAGACTCTATGTCTAATCTGTGAAAATCTCATCAAGGTTTTGATTTCATAAACCAAAGAAATTTGTGTGGCACATAGACACCTGTATTCTGGATTTCCTGGCAAAAGGCCTTTGGGCTAAGGCAAGCATATCGCATAAATCTCATTGTGAGACCTGTTATGCTTACCTGGGGATTTCTGGGATGAGTGATAAACTATGGTCAAAATACACAAATCTCTAAGGCAAATGAGTCAATTTACCTTGACGTGTCAACGATTCCAAATGGTAATGCGTTACCGAATGGAACCATCCTTTTGTATCTTAAAAATCCTTGAATCTTTGAACTAGTTTATCATCAAAGTTTAAATACTTTCTCATTCTTAACCTAAATAATATTCCTGTTAATATTAACCCCATCCCACAATTCAACTCTTACGTTTAAACGCACAACGTGTAACGTGTAACAGTATTGAACTCGACATTTCATGTAACTATCTTCTTATCTTGACCACGTGAACATGGATTTCAATATACCAAAAGATATTGAGAATCTAAACCGTATGGTCTTTAAAACTTTAAATCGTTACTTATGGTTCTCAAAATCCTCCTAAGGATGTGTCCTACAACTAAGAACATGCAATGCTGTAGGTGGAATTCTTACATCTCGAAATACTTTGCTAATTGAATGTTAACTTTGTTAACTTAAATATTATAAGTGGTCACTCACCTCAATGATCGAATAAACTAATTATAACTTTGTTACCACTTATAAGTACGCGTGTCTTTAATAAGGCTATTGTTGACCTCATATCTTGAGAAGTCCTTGTATTTTCCTTTCGATTATGAATCGAATGTTCACATCGCATCATGGTGTTGAATCATTCTTGTCCTTGATTTCGTCTTCCTGATTTAAGACATCCAAGATTTGAACATCATAACAAATCCTGTTACCTCGAACATTGACCTTAAATTTTGTAAGCAGGATTTTCCTTTTGTTACATTGATGTAACTTGAAATTTTCTGAAATTCTAAATGATACCCTTTTCCTTTCGTTGTTAAGTCAAACTTTGGACCGTCTGCACCGTGGGAAATGCAAGGGTTTGCAAGTCAGCCTATGACTAAGAACACTCGTATCTCCTAAATGATTCTATCTCATCAAAACAGGGGTGATTCCCTTACTTTGATGAATCTCTATTCGTTTCGATAAATGGTTTCCAATTGTGTGTTTAATGAAATTTCATCCTCTGGATCAGGGTGATTACCTTATCTTGAGGATTGACTTCAAGTATTTTCTTTGGAATGGCATTTCACAAGTGACATGATCTCACCAAAATAGGATTGAAAACCCGTACTTTGGTGGCAATTGTCAATCTTTGATTGTTTCCTTGTTATTATGAAGCTCAATCATTAAGATAGGCGTGAATTCCATACCTTGATGATAATTTCATTTTTATGGATTGTATTTTCTCAAATGAAATGACCTCGTCAAAGTAGGAGTGAATTCTGGATTTTGATGAAGAAGTTCATTTTGTTATATTTGTAAGAACTTCACCGTTAAGATATGAGTGATTTTTCTTACCTTAATGGTGAGTTACCTCGTCTTATTTCTGTGGATCCTTAACAATGAGTTGGGATCGAACTTTTGATTGGTAAGTTAATGGTCATATCTTGGAAATACACCATCAAGTTAGGAGTGAAAACCACACCTTGATGACTATTCTCATTTCTTGATCTTTAACTTACCATGGTTGTAATCAAGTGACGAGAAGCGTGTAGTAACTTGAAGGGTGAATCAATGTTGGTGATTCGACCTATCAAGCCAAAGCATGATCTCTGAACTTGAAAGGAGACCCGATCGTTTTAATTTGATTTTGATTCCAAGCTTGAAGCATGTAAATTCTTAAATCAAATTCTTTCCCTTTATCTTTATATTTTGACTCGATCTAGCTACATCGAACCATTTATTCCTTACTTATCAACTTTCATTTTGAGTTATCATTAAAGCCGGATTGCGTAATGATAGCTTCCTAAACAACCTTCCTGCCAAATAAAGACATTACAAATTTGTGTTCATGGCTTCCTAGCCGCACAAATGTTTCTCAGCTGTGATTATGAGTTTGATGAACCGCGTGTGCAAAACATGGTTACAAATACCTTTCTTATTGTTTGCGTCATTTCTTGAATCGTTTTTGAATCTTTAACCTTGAAAATCATTGAATTCTAACTTGGTTTTGAACAACAAGACTCGTTAGTATCCTCACTGCGATGTGGATATAATGGTTCATAAACCTTCATAACTTGTAATCATGGGTTTGGCATCAAAGAAAAGACATAACTTGGCATGTGTCCAAGTGTCTTACCTTTACATATGACAAAACCTAATCTCCGTGTTCCCGTAAATCTTCTGGTTAACTTTCCTCATCCCTGAATGCCTCTTATCTTAGCTGTCATAATGACAATGGGTGCATTATAGACCGATTGCCTAAAAACTTCAATTCGACCCATTATCTCACAACGTCGAGAAATTGACCTGTATCTGTGTCAACTATTCGTATACCGTGGTATGATGTTAAAACATCGATCGATATCTTAAATGGTTGATTCATTCTTTGTTCTTTCTTAACCATAGTTGTGAAGTTATTCCAAGATCTTCGCATAGCGTGTTATTCTTAGACCAATGTTTGGTCAAAGGAGAAATACATAGTCACAAGATATGCGTTAAGATCGTTTCATATGGTGACATTTGGGATTCTTAAAATTCCGACGGTTAACATTTCTTACCATTGTTGGTCTTTTATTGATATCTAAACATCACCTTACCATGAAATTATATTCTGGAAGTTGTGATTTATAAGTATAATATACGATGGTAACTTAGCATCGCTTTCCAACATTTCATCTCAAAACGTCTCACATTTCACTGATAGGGTTCAAATTGGCATGCATTATGCCAAGAATCTTGTAAGATTCCATCAAGTGAAGCGTTTCATCTGTAATTAAACGTCAATCACTGTTAGTTTGAACACTTATCTTTCATTTTAACTCTTTTGCTCATTTAAGTTCATTCTTAATTTCGGAACGAAATTCTTTAAAGTAGGGGAGACGGTAACACTTTGTATTTATACGATAATTAACGTTCATTCTTAATCAACATGAAAGCTTATAGCCACCCATTTTAGACTCTCTTTTTACCTCTAATGGCTCTGCCATTGTACATAAAGTAAACACAAAAGCAGTCAGCTTAATCGATGATGAATTTTCATCTTTCGATACCTTATCAAAACCTGAAAGTTTTTCAAAGTGTATCTTAGAAAATGAAAACACAAACTGCATCAAGAAAGAAAAAGAGAATCATTATGATCTATCTGTGGCTTCATGCTAACCTTCTAATCCATCTAAGAACGTGAGTACTAAATGAAATCCAAGAGTCCTCATCTTTTCGTCTCGGCCTACTAGTAAACAAATTTCGGGACGAAATTTTCTAAAGTAGGGGAGACTGTAACACCTCGTATATTTACGGCGTGTTAATACCTTTTAAATGTTAAATAATAATAATAATAATAATAATAATGTTAAATAATAATAATAATAAATAATAATAATGATAATAATAATAATAATGATAATAATAATAATAACGATAATAATATTAATAACATTAATAATAATAAAAATAATAATAATAATAATAAAGTCCAGGGGTGATTCTTGTAAATTTTGAAACTTTAAAGGAAGTTTTACACATAAAATGTCAAAAGTGAAACCGCAGGGACCATTCATGTAAATATTCCAAAACCCATCTGCTTTCTCTCTCTGTTCCTCGATTTTCCGGCGAGTTTTCCGGCTACCCTCCGGCCGGCGCCGGCGACACCAAATCCGATCTAAAACGCGGTTTTTCAAATCACAAAACACACCAACATGATCGTGGGTCCAATTCGAATCTATCAATACACTTTAATCATGTTATTACAGCTCATAGATCCACTCTCGATCCACTTTAATTCTCGAGTGCGATCACAGCTCGAAAACCCACTCAAATGTTACTAATAATCAAATTGAATCTACCTAAACAATCCTCTATAAATTCCCAATCGAATTCAGCTTTCAATTGTACCAAAAACAAACACAAAAACAACCCACTTAATTCTCCTTGTTTCGCGACCTGCAACCACCTGAAAACCCTATATCGAGCAGTTTTGGTTGCAATTGATAGAGGGTTTTGCTTCTAGATCGGTATTCGAAGCTTCCCATGAGTTTAATTTGATTATCAACGTTGTTTGAGTATCAATCAAGCACCACCTTTGTCGCGGACCTGTTCATGACGAGTTCGACTTCATTTCAACACCATATAGGTAATTACACACACGCACACATTCGGTTTTATGTGGGGATCAAAAGCCCCAAACATCCTTTGATTAACATACGCGAATTGATCCTCAATTTGGATCAAATCAAACCTAGGGTTCATATGAAATAGGGGTGGATTGCTATTGATGTTTAAAAGATTTTAAATCTAAATCAAATCGCAGCTGAGGCTTTGGTTACTGGTAAAACGCGGCCACCATGAGCAGGAGGTCCCGGGTTCGAACCGGGCCTCTGCCATTTGTTTTTTTTTAATATTTTCTAGCCTAAATTAAATTTCTGAAAATTCTTAAAATATATCAAAATTGCTTTTGTACATTCTAAATTTTTAAAAACCCTTCAAAGACATTCTGAAATATTTTTTAAGTTTAAAAAAAACGTTTATTTTATAAAACATTTTAAGAAAATATGGTTTGAATAAATTCTAATAATATGATTCGAAACTAATAATTAGTAGATTATTATTGAACCTCTTGTTACCAAATTTCGTTTAAAATAGTAAGCTCTAAAACTTTTTATTTAAAATGTATATACAACATTTTAAATTATTATTATTATAATTTATTTACACCTTTGAATAACAATATATATATATATATATATAATTCAAGGAAATATAAACGATCTTCAATTGTTAACAAATAACATTTATTTTGGCATTTCTTAAAAAGAAAATTATTTAAAATACTAGTCTTCATCCAAACATTAAACCTATATAATTAAACTTAAATCCTGTAAATGTACTTATACTTAGGTGCCTTGTGAGGATTTTCGTTGGAACGTTGTTTATTATCCAATCATCAACTTATCATCATCTTATTTATTTACCATGTGAGTATTTCTATACCCTTTTTCTTATTTTCACACTTTGGGGTGAAACATGTTAACTTATATCATTGCACTTATAAACTTATTCGAGACTTGTAAACTTATGGCAATTTACTTGTGAGTTGTGGTTAGTTGAACTTTTGTGGTTACCATGTTATGGCATTGTATGTACAATCATTAACTATTGCTAGCCCAGCGAAGTCATAGATCTATGGGTAAGACAAGCCTGCTTGGTTGATTCAAGTACACTTAGCTGATCGTATATACTTTTAACGTTAATAGAATATTAACGTCGTTTGACACTTGTAAAACATTGTCGAGGTTTGATTGTGCATTGTTCATAACATCCTAGTCACTTTATTCACTAATTTACAACTTGAATTGCCACCTTTTATATACTTATGTATCCAAAACTGTAGAATGCTCACCAACTATTTTTAGTTGACCTTTTATTTTTAACATGTTTCAGGTTACTCTTTGAAGCTTATCACATTTAGGATTGGACTTAGAGAAATAAACGAATGATCTGGATACTTTTATACTTGTATTCTGGATGTATCTTTGTTTGAACAATTACTTGTATTGTTACAATTGAATCTTGATTAATATATTTGGAACTAATAATAGCGTTATGTGGCTGTGAACAATCGTAACTCTCACGCCTCGACGATTCCGCCGTCAAGGTTGGGGTGTGACAAACACAACCCTATGAAACTACACACAAGTTCAATTTGAGTTTCATCATCATTTAGATATCAAATGAATCACCCATGTAGTCGCGATTGTTCTTGTACTTGAGATCATCAAATCGAACTCAATCATGTAAGTTACATATATCATTATGCTCGATTTTACATGGGGATCAAAAGCCCCATGATAATCGACAATAACAACAACGGATTGGGGTTCAATTTGACTCAATTCGATTCTAGGGTTCTTGAGTAATTGGGGGTAACTAATTGTTTGGGTTTAAAACAATTAAAAACCATTCTGTAACGCGGCTGAGGCCTTGGTTTACCGGTTCCATACTCACTATCCAACTTAGAGGTCACGGGTTCGAACCCGGTGACCTCCAATATTTTTTAAAAATGTTTTTGCTACTTTTAAAATATATAAAAAAATTCTAAAAAATATAAAAGATTATTTTCATAAACTTCGTGTATTTAAAACCATGAAGATATTTTCTGTAAATTTATTTAAACAAATATCCTTATATTTTATTTAGAATTTTGAAGGGAAGGTGTAAATGTATATTTATAAATTTAAACTTAAAATATTAACTATTATTTCAACCATTGTTTATTTAGTTGATTAAATCTTGTTCATTTTTATTACAAAACCCTAACTAGACTTTATAAATAATAGTAAATTTTTATTATTCTTATTCTATATTTTAAACAAATCGTTTCCACGAAAATATAATTGGTTTCGTTTGTTGAATATAATTGACAAGACCCCCAAACCTCAACTAGAACCCTAGCTCATAATAATTCATTGAACGTAATATTAGACTTTAATCTTGTGCTTAAATATATTTAGGTGTCTTGTGACGATACAACTTGGAACGACGTTTATTAATATTTTTATTAATCATCATTACATACTTATTGATCAAGTGAGTATTTCTATACCCCGTTTTCTTATTTTCACACTTTGGGGTGAAACATGTTAAGTTATATCATTGCACTTATAAACTTATTCGAGACTTGTAAACTTATGGCAATTTACTTGTGAGTTGTGGTTAGTTGAACTTTTGTGGTTACCATGTTATGGCGTTATATGTACAATCATTAACTATTGCTAGCCCAGCGAAGTCATAGATCTATGGGACAGACAACCTATTTGGTGGCCCTAGTGTCGTGTTCTTGAGCACTATGGGGACCAAATACACTTAGCTGATCGTATATACTTTTAACGTTAATAAAATATTAACGTCGTTTGATACTTGTAAAACTTTGTCGAGGTTTGATTGTTGCATTGTTCATAACATCCCTAACCACTTTATTCACTAATTTACAGCTTGAATTGCCGTCTTTTATATATTCTATGTACTGAAAACTATGGAATGCTCACCAACATTTTTATGTTAACCTTTTATTTTTAACATGTTTCAGGTTACTCTTTGAAGCTTATCACACTTAGGATTGGACTTAGAGAAATAAATGAATGATCTTGTTACTTTTATTTTTTTTGTATTCTGGATGTATCTTGTTTGAGCCTTTTACTTGTATTGATACAATTGAATCTTGATTAATAAATTTGGAACTAATAATAGCGTTATGTGGCTGTGAACAATCGTAACTCTCACACCTCGACGTTTCCGCCGTCAAGGTTGGGGTGTGACACGCGGGTACGCGGGTACGCGGGTACGCGGGTACGCGGGTACGCGGGTCGCGGGTACGCGGGTACGCGGGTACGCGGGTACGCGGGTACGCGGGTACGCGGGTACGCGGGTACGCGGGTACGCGGGTACGCGGGTACGCGGGTACTCGGGTACGCGGGTACGCGGGTACGCGGGTACGCAGGTACGTATGTACGCAGGTACGTAGGTACGCAGGTAAAGAGAGTAAAAAATAGTAAATAATAGAGTAAACTAGTATGATTTATTGGATAATTGGTGTGGTTAATGAGTATATCATAAACAACGAGGCTAGGAGGCAGCGTCACTAGTACAGGTTCTACGAGGTAACAATGTTTGTAGGGTTTAAGAAGGAAAATCTCTAGCTGGGTTTAAGCTAATGCTCTGTATTAACTTTGTAAAAAATATCATTCTCCTTGTTTTGTTATACATTAAATGTTGCCTCCAAAGAAAAAAATTGCTAAAAGGTATGCTCCCGAATTACAATGCACATCTTAATTTTGAACGAAATATGCATTGAAATGTAGATAAAAATAAACATATCGTAAGAGTAATTTCAGAAAAATATGTGAAAAATATTAAAATTATTACAGAACAAAAAGGAAAAAGCTAAACAATGTCACTTTGATATGTGATAGAATCTAATTGGATGGGAAAAAGACATTAAAGAGTGAAAAATATGTGAAGTTTGGCGTAAGTGTAACTTCATAAAATTATAACTTAGGAAAATTATGCACCAATTGCTTGTACCAATAGGTTCATGATCTACACAGTTTATGAAGATAGACGGCATGTTTACGATCAAACTACATAAATCTATAATCTATAATATCTAATAAAACAAGGTTTTCTTTGCCGCTTGTCCTTCTCTTATCCCACTTTTTTGCCACTTGTCATTTTTCTAGACATTCACATTTTTTTACCACTTGTCCTTCTCTTATCCCACTTTTTTGCCACTTGTCATTTTCTAGACATTCACATATCAATTTCTCTCCAAAAGGGTATTATAGTAATTTAAATACTCAAATAAATTTCTCTCTCTTATTAAAATAAATGTTATTAATTGCTATATTTCTCTCTCTTATTTAAATTTTTTTAAAATCAAATTATTTTTTTAAAATAGATTTTATTAAGGAAATTAGAAATCAAATCTTTCAATTAAAACCTAAATAATAAAAAAAAATTAAAATTTTATATAATATGAAATTTTCTAAAACACTAAACATTTTCAAATAAAATATTTTAAATTGTTTTGTTTTTAAAAAGTTATAAGCTGGTGAATACTTTTAAAAAATATCTTAATAAAACAACCAGAATCATTACAAACAAGCACTTTAAAAATATTTTTATAAAAAATCTTAAAATGAATATTTAAAATTAAAACTATCTAGATAAGAGAGTTAAAAATAGTATAATTATTTCATTTCTTGAACTATTACGTATATATAACTTTAATTATATTTTATATTAAAGTATATATTGTAACTTTTCGTGTTTATTACTAACTATAATACGTTTAATTAATGGTTTTTAGTCTATCCATATATCTATAAAAAAAAACTAAAATAAGCGTGAAACAATTATAAGACTTATTATACTTACTTTCTTATTTCTCTATATTGTTAATAATAATATGAGTAAATTACGCTTTTCGTCCCTGTGGTTTAGTAGTTATAACGCTTTTAATCCAATAGTTTAAAAACGCTCGATTTAACCACTGTGGTTTAAATTCTGTCACAATCAGCTCCACTTTTGTAACGCCGTCCACTGTGGCCGTTAGTCAACCCACATGTGCCCCTCACGTGAGGGGCATTTTAGTCTTTTTAGCTCAAGTTTCTCACTCCCTCCTATCTCCTTCCATATATTTAAATAATCAACTTCCTCTCTCTCCTAAAAATTTCATCCATTTCACATCTTCTTCCTTTCTCTCTCTGGATCATCTTCAAGAACCATGGACAAGCAGAAAGCGGTTATGTGTTGTTGTGGTTCGCCAACCTATATTCGCACGTCATGGACATCAGCAAACCCTGGTCGTCGTTTCTACTGTTGTGCAAGCAAGGTAGGTCAATTCTAGGTCAATTCTTCACACTAACCTCGTTCTAGGTCAAATCTACTATTGTGCTTATGCTTTTGGCGTAATTTTTCAGGGATCAAGTTGTGGATTTGTTGCATGGAAGGATCCTTCAATGTGTCCAAGAGCAGCTGAAATCATACCTGGACTTTTGAAAAACATGAACAAGCAGGAAGAAATTGCAAAAAGTAATGCCAGTGAAATTAGGAAACTAAAAGTTGTTTTAGTTGTTAGTTGGGTGTTGTTCATCATGTATTTTCTTTTCTAAATGACCTAAAAGCTTGTAAAGGTCATTAATTTCCTATGTACTGGTTTATTTTGGCAATATAATGAATCCTTCATTTAGTAGCTGCTTATGACCATTATTCTTGTAAACAACAAAACCATTACCATAAACTGCTGTACCATTATTCTGCTTCATTAGTAGCTGCTTGTGACCATTTAGTAGCTGCTTGTGACCATTTAATAACAATGCAATATAATGTTGCTTGTTTTCTAAATGACCATTATTCTTGTAAACAACAAAACCATTACCATAAACTGCAGTACCATTATTCTGCTTCATTTAGTCGCTGCTTGTGACCATTTAGTAGCTGCTTGTGACCATTTAATAACAATGCAATATAATGCTGCTTGTTTTCTAAACTGCAGTACCCAAAATACATCATTGTTATTGTTCATTACAAACCATAAAAAACAACCAATTTACAAAAGTCATTGTTCATTAGAAACATAAGTCTACCATAAAAGTGTACCATTACAAAAGTCAACCATTTCACCAATTGATTACCACATAAACCATTACAAACTACAAACATAAACCACAAAAGTCATTGTTCATTACAAACCATAAAAAACAACCAATTTAAACATTCAAGTAGCTGCTTGTGAAGAAGGCTGACCATCATCTCCATGTCCCTTGCATGACCTTGAGTTATGACCTTTTTCTTGCACTTTCCACATGTGACTGTGTTACCAACTCTAACCATCTTTCCACCCTTAACAACTGGTTGACTTACCTCCTCAGCACTCTTCTTTCTTTTTTTCTTTGGCCTCCCTACTTGTGTATGATGTTTTGGTGCAGTAAGCTTTGTTGGGCAAGAAGAGGGTGTCCACATATGTCTTCCATTAATTGGGTCAACTGTGTTTGCATATACCTTCTTCCAAGTATCTAACCAGTACACCTTAGACACCCAGTTCTCTGGAATACCAACCTCCATTCCATTCTGTGCCATATTCCATATCACTGCAACTGCATGCTTACATGGCATGGCAGTTAGCTCCCACTTCCTGCATGAACAAATTTTTTCATCAACATTGACCACACATTGGTCCTGTGCAGGCCCACTTACCTGATATTTGCTCATACCATTCCAGATTACTGTGTATTTTACAGCCTCTGCCTTGATTGCTTCAAACAATTTTGTTGCATTTGGAGTCAAAGGCCCATCACACTTTGCTATTACCTTATGCACAACCACTATCCTTCTCATTAAATACTCCCTGATGAACTCTAAACATGTAATAACAGGTTTGTCCCTACCCCCTACTAGCTGCCTATTAAATACTTCACATATATTATTTAAAAGAACATCACTAGTTGACCTTCCTGCATAAGTTTAATAAGGATTATTAGTATTGTTATTAGTGAAACAAGTGAGATAATGCAGTGTTATTTGCATTATTATTAAATAAGGTAAAGAGTAAAATACCACTGAAATGGGATCTAGACCAATACTTTGCTGGTATTTCTTTCAACCACTCATGTAAACCAGGATCCAGGTTGTGTACATCTTTCATGGCCTTTGTAAAATAGGTTATTGTTGTTGCACTTGCACACCTCCACAGCATGTTCTTGTAAAAATTGCCCTTCCACCTTAACTTCATGTTTTCATGTATATGTCTTAAACAAAACCTGTGTTCAGCACTGGGAAACACTGTTTTTAAAGCTGGTATAATGCCCTAGCATATCAATAGATATCAATGTTAGTATGTAATTGTATTGGAATAAATAGATAATTAGATATATAAAAGTTAAACATTTATTTACCTTTTGCCTATCACTAATAAAAGTGAAATTGGAACTGGATGTCAAATCTAGGTCATCACCTAAACATTCTAAAAACCATGTCCAAGAGCTTGTAGTTTCAGCCTCTACTAGAGCATAAGCAACAGGGTAAATTCCATTGTTTGAATCTATCCCAACTGCAGTCAAGATTTGTCCAGGGAATGGACCTTTCATAAAACACCCATCTAACCCTAGCAGTTCTCTCCCACAAATCTTAAACCCTGTCTTCAAAGCCCCTATGCATACATATATCCTCTTAAATTGCCTGGTTTCACTAGATGGATTGCATTCTCTTTCAACATCAATTTTAACTGTGGTACCTGGATTTGCCCTGATGAGTTCATCAACATAATCTCTCAACAGTTCATATTGTGCTCTATAATCACCCTCAATCTTTTGGATTGCCATGTTCTTTGCCCTGAACACCTTCTGTCTTGATACTTGAATCTGGAATTTTCTTTGAATTAGCTCTTGGACTGCCTTTAACGGGATGGTTGGGTTTACAGTAATAGTTGGTTTCAATTTTAACTGTGGTACCTGAAATAGCATAGTTCAAAACCGAACGCTTTACCTCCTCCCTATTTGCAAATGTTTGCCCAACATAGAAAATTTCATCACCTAAGTGGATCTCTTTTCTCTTTTTTTTCCTATATTTTCTCAATGCTCTTTTCAAGGGAGGTTCATTGTTTTCTTCATCACTTAGGCTATCAAAATCTTCCAAGTCCACTTCAATGTTTTCTTCATTGTCTTCACTCTCCTGCCCCAAAGGTTCTTCATCCCTAATATCATTGTCAACAAATACTCTATATTCCTCCATGTCTACTCCAACATCATCAATTATATTGTCTGTATCTACTATATAATCTGAATCCTCACTTTCAGTACCTTCACTATCATCCTCAAATAGGTCCTCATCTCCTATTGGATGTTCATCTTGAAGGCCACCATGTTCATCTTGATGTTCATCTTCAAGTATATCATCTTCAATCACATCATTTTCAGCCAAATGTTGTGACCCTTGTTCAATTGATTCATTCACTAACCCTTCCACAAATGATTCGTTAACTAACCCTTCAACAACTGTTTCATTTTGAGTCAAATGTTCAGACCCTTCCACAACTGATTCATTTTGAGCCAAATGTTGTGACCCATCTATAAATGCTTCATTAAATGACCCCTCTACAACTGATTCACCATGCCACTCTAATGCTAGCCTCTTCCTACAAGCTTGGGTGATTTCTTGTGTATTCCTTCTAACCTGAGAAGGTCCTGCTTCAATCAACTCCTCAATTATAACACTACTTTTGACAGGCGATATGAAATATGTCTCCACACTTGTGTTCCCATGCTCAGTGTATACGTCCATTACTTTGAATTTCTTAACATATTTCAAGAAATTGAGCACATCACTATCATTTCCTAGGGCCCTCAAACCAAAGTCTAAATCTTGCTCAGGAATCTTATAATGATAGTAAATTATTTCATCATGAGGATACCCTAATTCTTGAATCATTGCATTTACCTCAATAACAGAAAACTCATCAGAATCCACCAAATCAACATAACCTACCTGTCCGTTGATATACTTTCTTCCAGGGGCTTTGGTGAATTTCCCTCCATGATGAAACTTCAGTGTGAACAAACTAGGGTTTCCACCTAAATATGAAATCACAAATATTAAAAACAAGACATAAACTACAATGGCTACTAAAATAACTAAAATGTGAAACTTAACACTCACCATAGAGTTCATAGGGATTAACATGCTCGCCTTTAGAACGAACATACCAAAGCGTGAGCACCATTGCATCAAACGATTGCAATATTCAATGGTTGAAGCTTGAAACTTGATCTTCGAAAATTTTGTACTATCAATTTCAGTTTTGGATGATGAAAGGTCGATCGTTTGGTGTTTTTGGTGAAGTAGAAGAAAGCAGATGATCAAAGTTGAAAAATATCCAAAGGTGGAAGGGTTATAATAGGAGGGAGTGAGAAACTTGAGCTAAAAAGACTAAAATGCCCCTCACGTGAGGGGCACATGTGGGTTGACTAACGGCCACAGTGGACGGCGTTACAAAAGTGGAGCTGATTGTGACAGAATTTAAACCACAGTGGTTAAATCGGGCGTTTTTAAACTATTGGATTAAAAACGTTATAACCACTAAACCACAGGGACGAAAAGCGTAATTTACTCTAATAATATTGAATACTACTAATATTACTCGTACCATATTCAAATTAAAAATATATAATTTAATAAATTAAAAACTTATTTTTAATTAAAAACATACTTTTTAAAAACAAAAATGTTATAAAATACAGAATACGATGAACTTTTATTTATCATTTTCTTAAAACAAAATATTTAAAAATCATAATTTTTGATAAAATAAAAGTTTAAGAAAAATACATAATTGTTTATTTACTTAAAGTAACTATTTATTTTATCTTCAAGCATAACTTTATAATACATAAATTTTAATACTAATTATTTAATATTTTATTTATGTAATCCGTGTAATACACGGGGACTAACCTAGTGTTAATTATATAATAAGGTGGGTGTCTGATTCGTTGAGATGATAAGAAATAGGAAGATGAGGTGGAGGGTGGTGATTGATAGTGGATCTAGATGATGAAGTAATGACTGTGTATTGGGGAAACCCGTAAATATTCAACGAGTCCGGTGAAAGATAAAACAGTAAAGAAATGACGTCCCAGAGTTAAACCTAAGGAAAATGAACATACCACCCTCCAGTGATGAACCCATAAATTTTATTGATGGGACTTGGATATTTTTGGGTCTCCATGTACATTTTTAATTATTAATTTTTATTTGGTTTGGTTTCATTCGTATTGGGTCGGGTCATATATTTAAAAAGATAAAACCAATTTAAAATTTAAACACATAATATATATTCGTCAATCGTTTAAAAAAAGAAGCTAAATTGAGGATTTGCACTTTTTTATAGTCGGGTTTGACAGACTGCTAGTGTAATCGTGAACAAAGAGGCAACTAGTGACATGCAACTCTAAGAGCAAAGTTCCAACAACAACTAATCAATTAAAAGCTTAGGATGACAAAGATGATCGAACTAATCGTCTGTTCAATTATCGCTAACGTTATAATATTAGAAATTGTAATTGAATTGTGTATTAATTATTAGGTTAATAGTTTACATGGTTGAGATTATCATAGATTCTTAATTTTAACAATTCTTTAGTGTCAAAAACTTTTTGCGTTGTTGTTGTGAAAATTTCTTTTGAGGTCGGTGTTAAAATTTTATAAAGTTCAGTGTCGTATACATAGTAAAAAAGAAAAAATTTTACGGGGTACGGGTGAGCCCATAAACACCCCTTGGGCCCCTGCTACCCTAAAATGGGATGTGAGCAATGGAAATGAATAGTGCTCACCAACACTAACACGTCTCTCCATTCGTACACCTGTACTAAAACGATAAAACATTTATGCCATAAAAAGATATACTCAGTTTACGTAAACATTTCTTTATTTACACATAGCATCACCCTAAACTGTTCCATAAAATCATAAGACAAATCTATATAAACAACAGTTTGAATTAGTGTCTTCATTTCAACCAAGAAAACTAATAAAATTCAAATACACAATTATTAATACATATATAAACTCATAAGATTAATTAAACATAGTTAACGCTACTTCTTTAAACGGAAAACCACTGAAAATTGTAAAAGAAAACATATGTATTTCTGGCAATCTGTAATCTAAGTACCTAACTAATTACTATCTCAATAACATAATTTAGTAATTAAGAAGACCAAAGTTCTAAATTACCTTCTTTTTCAAGCTCTGATCAACACCATAATTCATCACAAGTGATCATTAGCTCAAAAACATAACAAACTCGACACAACTAGCTAGTAGTTTCAACATATCAAGTGTTAACAACAATATCATAATTAGCAAACTAAAAAATATTTACAGTTAACAGTGTTGTACGGACTAACTGTTTATAGTTTACCGACCCAAACTTAGTGCAGCTTTAACATCCAACCGCCATGCGCAGGCCCCACGCTCCATCCTCCAAACGTCACACGGCAGTGTTAGCGTCGGAGAAGACGGTGATGGAGTTCTCCGGCCGCCGTGTGCGGCGGAGCTAACCCTAACTTTGCACGTAAACGCCGGACACGTCACCGTCGACGGCGTCGTTTTATCTTTCCGTACAAGCACCACCGCCATATGATCGTCTCCTCCGGCCATCTGTTTATACGCTCTGTTCGTCCACACGACGTTATCTTCACCGTCCGATATGAACCCTGGACACGTGTCCCTCTCCATGTTAATCACCCTCTCCTCGTCCGTACACCCTAAGCCTTCGATATCCACCCACGTGTCCGTCACGCATTCGACGGTCACGTTCGACACCACCTGTGGTGGTGACGACGTCATAGTCGGTGGTGCCGACACCACCTGCGATCGTCGCGGTGGGGACAACAGTTCTGCTGGTGTTGTCACCACCGAGGCGGTCTTAACTTGGTTGAGCTTGTTAAAGCTCAACCACACAGGTGGTGGTGGTGCTTTCTTTTTGTTATCGTAATCACACGACGCCAGATCTGAAAACCCGGTGTATGAACCGTGTTCTTTCCGATCTGGTGTCTCTGGTAACAACGAAAGCGTCACCATCGGCTGTGAAGAGGACGTTTTTGCTTTCATCTTCTTCCTCTCACCACTTCGACGTCCCTTGCAACTACTAACCCTAACATACTTTCTCTTTCTTCTTTCACAGTTAACATACCCATCGTTATTACCCGCCGTTGAACCCGACCCGGATGCGACGGGTTTCGGGGCGATTGGGCGGAATTTGAGCATTATACTATCCACTTTAGACATGCCTCCATATCTCGCTACACAGTAACCACCTCTAGCGTTCATTTCACCGTCGGAATTCAACTACCACCACCACGACCACCGTTACCACCACCGTCTCCGCCAGTATCTCCGGCTAGTGTTTTGGATGTTTTGTGACACAGCCTACGAACAGGATTGGTATATAAAGAAGGATATTAGTAGCAAGGGGTCCATAAAGTTTTTAATGGACCCGGGTTCAAACGTTAACATTTTTCTGGTAAACATCTTGTCCAGTAGCAAGAGATTCGTCAAGTTTTTTAAATAGACCCGGTTCAAACATTTTTCTCTGATAAACATCTTGTCCAACGTGATTAAAAAAGATAAAATTATCAAAATAACCTAGTTGATTTTGATTTTACGTTTTTTTTTCTTTATATTTTGAAAATAAACTTTGAATATTGCTTACTCATTTTCAAAACCAACTAATAAGAAGACGTCAAGTAAGCATTGTTCACAAAAATAATTAAGGTTTAGCCTACGTATAATAATAACTTTAAAAAACATTATAAAGTCCATGAAAACAATCAATCAAATAAAAACGGTATAGTTTAGATTTAGCCTATTTTTTAAAAACGGCTCAGATTTAACCCAATCCATTACAATTCAAACTATTTTATAACGACAAATAGATTTAATCACTTTTATTATATACAATTAACATTTAACCTATTTTTTTATACTCACATTTCCCAAATGGTGAATACTATTATGCATTGTTGTTAGGACCGGATCGGACCGGCCGTTCCGATCGGTTTGACAAGGAATCGGCCACCTAGCCGGTCCTGTCCGCTGTGATTCGTTTTGAAGGGGTCGGATCGGGAAATTTATCCGGACCTGTACGGACCGAAATTTGATTTTTTTTTTTATTTTTATGGATAAAAACGGGGTGTTGAACCATAAATTAGTGTGTTAGATATATAAATATAGTTAAGTTTTATATATCCAGACCCTGCTCCTCAGCGGGAGACACTGGGTATGTTTGTTTGTTTGTTTAGTTAAGTTTTATATATAACTATAAAATACATATATAAATCATGTATAAATTACTTATATTTGGTTATATATATAACTATATATATAATATACTATACATATAATTATGACGTAATCTGATTTTTAAATCCGATCCGACACCAAAAACAATAAGACATCCGATTCGACATCCGATCCGGTTTCGAAGAAGTTGTTATTATGAATCAAAGAGATTTATTCCTGTTTAATTTTCCCTTAAAAAAAGGAGATGGTCCACGTGTGACGACAAACGGTGGAACAGCGGAGAGTTTTAATTGGTTGAAAGAAAAACGTGGCACGTGGGGCCCACGTGACAGATCGAGTCCCAATGGTGGGGACCAGTGTGTTTTGAGGGGCACCAATCAGGTGTGGAGGAGTGTATGATAGTGGCGATGGAATGCAGGGCACGTAGGGTATTTGGGGTTTCCTGATAAAGCAAGTTGAGGGTTTTTAAAACTTTCTACTTTCTAGAATAAGAGACACGTGGTTCAATAATAAACGGTTGTGATATTTATAATCTAGGGTTTCTCGCCGTTTTTGTTTGGTTTTGCAATCAACGGCTCTCATTTAACCATTTTTGTGGGTTTCGGTTTTTTAAACAATTGGATTTTTTTTTAACGGACAACGAATAATTTTTAAGCCCGGTCATCCGGGTAAGCCTATTGACGAAAGGCCACCCACACCCGTGAACACAGACAGCGCTGGTGACCCGGCTCGCCCACCATTCCAAGGGAAACCCACCACCCTTGGCCCACTGTGGTAAAACTCTTGACCCACTTGAAGCATATTTTGGTTTTAAATAAAATCTATTATATCTCAAGTGGCTTATTTCTTAACAAAATTTACATTAAAATGTAGATGAACGTTGAAATGTAGACTTTCTTGAAGCGTATATAAAATAAGCATGAAAACGTTTTATATGACCTGGTTGGTTTTTTAGCAAAATTTTCATACGTAGACGGTCTCGAATTTATATCGACACGCGCATAAAATTCGAATGTAAGAATTTAAATTTTAAAATTAAAAATTGTATATGAGTAACTTGGATCTTTAAAAACTTGAATTAGTCAAAGTAATATTTTATAAAGTTTTTAAAAGAGTTGAGAATGAAATTGTCAAAATGTAAAGTTGAGGGAGTAAGAACAATTAAGTAACAATTTTCATTCACTTCGTTTATTCGTCCATCAATTCCGTTAATAATCTCTATCGCACATAAAGGGCATTTTAGTCCAAAATGAGCAAAAATAAGTGTAATTTAACGGTATATTTGAATATTAACATTGCATTATATTTTACTAATTAATGGAATAATTTAGTATTTTGTAAATAAAGTTTTAAAACATTGGGTGTTGGCATTTAATAATCCCATGGGTCGATAAACGTAAAATACATCACATTAAAAAAACCATATGGTAAGTTGACCGATCATTTATACTAGGTCCGATATGCGGATGCGGATGCGGATGCGGATGCGGATGCGGATACGGATGCGGATGCGGATGCGGATGCGGATGCGGATGCGAGTACATGCATACATATTACAGTTTGCACGTATATATGAATGTATAGAAGAAGATTGAACATGTTTGTTTAACCATCAAAACAAACTCAACAAGTTTTTTCTATTTCCTTACACAATAATATAATCCACAATTTTTAAGCATACACCTAGCCTTACATATCTTCTAAAATCATGTTTAAAGAGCATTGTAGTTATATATAAAAATATAATTTTAAGTGTGAAGAGGGGAATATTTGTAATTCTTCATTTAAATAAGTTATAAAACATGTTTTGTCTTTTTTAAATAGTTATTGCAATATGGAATCAATAATTTTGATTATAGTAAACAATGGTCGTTATTAAAACTCACTTGCTTGTTTGACTGAATATTAAATATTTCATCAAATAATTTGTCAGAATGGACATCATTTTTGGTAAACAAAGTTTAATTTTATAAGTTTTCTAAACAATACTAAATCTACTATTTATAAATAAAATAATAAATGGTAAAAGTAGCCATTTTTAAAAAAGCAAAGAATTGGTATCAGATTTCAAAGGTTGGTTTGCCTGGATAAGAAGGAAGTGAGAAGGATATATATACGATTTTTGTGTGAAATTACAAATTTAGTCTTTGTACTTTAGCGAATCTACAAACGAGTACATGACGTGTTGGTAGAATCAATTATTTTATTGGCCTAAAGTAGCAAGTCTTAGATAATCAAAGTAATATATCTTAATATGTTCTTCGTCTTAGATTCTCATACAATATCTTTTGGACTTTTTCTTTGAGGTTTCGCATCATTTCAGAATTCCAATGTTTTTATATAAACTTATCTAAAATCTTATTATTTTTATAAAAACAATCATAGATCTTGTAAGATTTGGTTTCTAGATATTTGTGCATATACCATTAAATTTAGTTTTATATTGGTTATCTTAATTGGACTCATATATTCGATTTCTAGCAGTGATCACACCCCAATCATTTAAAAGAAAACTCATAATTGAAAAAATATTCTCACTAATTAACATCAAACATTTTTGCTAAGAATGATACTCTAAGCAAAAATCTCTCCATTTTACTGGCTTCAATACCTCACTCGACTATTTGGGTTTAAGGATCATTGTGCATACCTCATTAACTATCCGTGAGTAATTAATTCCGTTTTGAATGAAATAGCATTGTAGAGTACGAGTTGTAAAGAATAAATCATTATTTAAAGAATCTAAGATAAAACAATATAATCATTAACTAGGTTGAAAATATCAAATATAGTGGAATGATATTTCCTTTCACAAAATGTGTAACACGAATTGAAAAAGACGTATCATTAGTAAGCACAACTTATATAGATCTTAGAAAATACATTTACTATTTTATGATAAAGATGTATCATATATTTTAAGTGCAAAACATTTAGTTATTCACTTTTTATTTAATAAATTTTTTTATTGTATGTGTATGATATTAAGTATTTGAGTGGTTCCCATGTCCTCTTTCTTTTTTCCATTACTATACCTGCAAGAATACTTACCATTGATGTTGTTCACCCATTTTATGGACTTTTAGATTTATTCCACCAAATTTAGTTACCAAAAATAAGATATTGAGATGGAAGTCATTTTCTACTTTTGAAGCTACCACACATTTGGTTTAAATTGAATTCAGGGAATATTACTTATAGTTATCTCTTTACATTTGTGTTTTTATTCGTATCAAACAAAATCAAAGCAATTCAAGACATATATTCGAAACACCATAGCTGCTTGTATTGAATATTCGTACGAAGATGTGGTGGAGGGAGAAGCATCATAGTTGATTAGTCGCTTGTAAACGAATAAATATATGTTAGCAACTTTTTAGGATATATAAATGAAGTGGAAATAAATATTTGTTTGACAATACGTATAAACCTTTGAGGATGTAAACAAAAGATGGTGTTTTAAACGCAAATCGACTTACACAAATCAAAACAATAATCATTTACACATAATAAGCATAATTTTTAGCATGTCTAAAAGTCACGCGACCTTGTAGCCACTTTAAATCCACAAGCAATAAAAACATAACAAAATATGTCTTTTGTAGATAAAACAGACGTGTAGAATAACCATCATAATCTTAGAGCATACCACTAGGATAGATGTAGTTAAAACAAAGCAAGGAACTAAGATGTATGCACTTAAAAACAAAGCATGAATTAGAGGCAGGAAACTAATATCAATCATCACATGTTAAGTCGTCGTTAATACAAAAATAAGTGTTTGTCGTAATTCTTATCGCTTCTTACGAAAGGTATTCTTGTCCAATGGTATGAGATTGGTTTGAGTTTGAGATCTTTTATAGTTTTAGGTCTCAGGTTCAAAATTGAGTCAAATGTGATTTTCCTATAGTGATGAGTTTCTTTCTTGATGGTGTTTTTAAGTAAGTCAGGCCTGAAATGTCAATATCAATATAAACAGTTAACATCTTATCTCAAAAAAGCTCACTCATTTATTGGAGATAGTTGTAACATCTCGTGTTTTACGATAATTAAAAAAACAACAACAACAATAATAATAATAATAATAATAATAATAATAATAATAACGTCAATAATACTAATAATAATAATAATGAACATATAATTTTAATTATATTAAAGTTTACAATTAATAACCTTTTACATGAAATAATAACAATTCAAACTTCAAGGGGTTAAGTGGTAATTTATTTAAACTAAAACCAAACTTTAGTTTTGATTTGACAGTCGATACAAACATCAGGGACCGGAAGTGTAAATTATCAAAAGTACCCACCCCCACCCCCATTACCTTCGCTGTGTTCCTGTAGTGTTTCCTCCATTGTCGGCCAGCAACCCACAAAAATCAGCCACTATGGATTTTTAAAATCGAATTAACAACGCATTAATGAACTTAGGATCGTTTATAATCTGTCATTGGATTCAATTTCATTGAAAACAATCAAAA
The DNA here is from genome assembly GCA_024085815.1 of Flaveria linearis. Taxonomy (NCBI): domain Eukaryota; kingdom Viridiplantae; phylum Streptophyta; class Magnoliopsida; order Asterales; family Asteraceae; genus Flaveria; species Flaveria linearis. The sequence goes on from CM044016.1 coordinate 53,362,397, forward strand.
ACCAACTCCATTCGAATACCCCTCGACCGCGACCTGCAACACTATCAAAATCCCCTTTCCGATCAATTTTAATCGTATTTGATAAGGGGCTTTCGATCAGGATCATCATTCGAAGCTTCCCTCAAGTTTAATTTGATTATAATCAATGTTTGAGCACCCATCGATCCACTCCAAAGCCGCGATCTATTCTTGTTGGGTTCAACACCAAATCGACATCATATGGGTAATTGTTTACATCATTACACTCGAAAATACATGGGGAATCAAAGCCCCATGATCGTTTCTGTAATTGTTGACGAATTGGGGTTCGATTTGGATCTAATCGGGTATTAGGGTTCTTGAGTTTGGGGGATGCTTTCGGATTATGTTTAAAAGGATTAAAAACCAATGGTAACCGTGGCTGAGAGCCTTGGTTCACTGGTCCTGCGCTTGCATTCCTTACCCGAGGTCCCGGGTTCGAACCCGGCAACCTCACTTTTTTTTAGGCTTTTTGGTCTATAAAAAAATTATAGAAAATTTCCTAAAAATTATAAAAAAGAAGTTTTGTAATCTTTATCATTTTAAGGTCATTTAATACATTTCTGTAAAAATTGTTTTCTTAAATAATTAGATAATTTTATGAAATAAAGGTTTTATTTGGGATATCTTATTAAAACAACAAAGTTTACAAATGAATATAAATTGTATTTAGTTTATTTAGTTATAAAACTTTATTTCAACTTTACATATATATATATATATATATATATATATATATATATATATTAGGTATTATAAAATGCTATATTTTGTATACATAACTTTATATAAAATATAACAAATATCTTGGACGTTAATGAACATAATTCTAATTTGTTAGAAAATTTGTAAAGCCCTAAACACCAAGTTGAACCCTAGTACTCGTTGATTCGTTAAACTTATATAATTAAACTTTAATCATGTAAAAATATATGTATAACTAGGTGCCTTGTGACGGTTTACTTTGGAACGACGCTTGTTATTATTTCTTATTAATCATCCAATACACACGTAGTTAATCCTGTGAGTATTTCCATACCCCTTTTTTTCATATCTTCACATTTTGGGGTGAAACATGTTACTTATTAATCGTTGCACTTGTAAACGTTTGATTCTTGTAAACTTATGGCAATTTACTTGTGTGTTATGATTAGTTGAATATTGTAGCTACCATGTAATGTCGAATACATGTACAATCATTAACTATTGCTAGCCTGGCGACGTCATAGATCTATGGGCCTGACAAGCCTGCTTGGTTGATCCAAGTACACTTAGCTAATCGTATATACTTATAACTTGGTTGGTCCAAGTACACGTTTGAGACTTGTAAAACTTTGTCAAGGTTTGATTGTGCATTCTGTCTTACATCCCTAGTTACCTTGTTCTCTAATTTACAACATGAATTGCCATCTTTTATATACATATGTATTCAAAACTATAGAATGCTCACCAACCATATGTTGACCTTTTATTTTTAACATGTTTCAGGCAATAGCGTTATGTGGCTGTGAACAATCGTAACTCTCACGCCTCGACGATTCCGCCGTCTAGGTTGGGGTGTGACAGATTGGTATCAGAGCCCATAACTATAGGGATTTAGGTTATTAGAAATTGTGACCTAGACTATAGTTGCATGAACCTCATAGAAAGATCCTTATACTTTTGTGCTTACATATTGCTACATAATGCTATGCCTTTTGTGCAATTTGATGCCTTAGCATAGGATTGCCTTATGTATGCTTAAAACTTAGACTCCCTAAACTTAACTTCGACTCTTTGACTCTCCCCGATAAATGAACTTCCTAAACTTATTCTCAACGACATGTGGAGACTACACTTATCGTCGTGGGATCAATTCCTTAGATTTTCTGTCTAATCTATGAAAATCTCATCAAGGTTTTGATTTCATAAACCAAAGAAATTTGTGTGGCACATAGACACCTGTATTCTGGATTTCCTGGCAAAAGGCCTTCGGGCTAAGGCAAGCATATCGTATAAATCTCATTATGAGACCTGTTATGCTTACCTGGGGATTTCTGGGATGAGTGATAAACTATGGTCAATACACAAGTCTCTAAGGTAAATGGGTCAATTTACCTTGACGTGTCAACGATTCCAAATGGTAATGCGTTACCAAATGGAACCATCCTTTTGTATCTTAAAAATCCTTGAATCCTTGAACTGGTTTATCATCAAAGTTTAAATACTTTCTCATTCTTAACCTAAATAATATTCCTGTTAATATTAAACCCATCCTACAATTCAACTCTTACGTTTAAACGCTCAACGTGTAACGTGTAACAGTATTGAACTCGGCATTTCATATAACTATCTTCTTATCTTGACCAATGTGAACATGGATTTCAATATACCCAAAGATATTGAGAATCTAAACCGTATCCCATAAGTAAGAACATGCAATGCTGTAGGTGGAATTCCTACATCTCGGGATACTTTGTCCAAACAAAGTGTAAATGGTGATTTGACTCGATCATTGAATCTATTTACTTGACTCGAAACCTTTGTGATGATTGATCACTTATAAGTACGCGTGTCTTCAATAAGGCTATGGCTGACCTCATATCTTGAGAAGTCCATGTATTCCTTTCGATTGTGAATCGAATGTTCACATCTCATTGTGATGTCGAATCACTTTTATCCTTGAATTCGTCTTCCCGATTTAAACCATCCAAGATTTGAACACCATCATAACAAATCCTGTTACCTCGAACAGTGACCTAAAATTTTGTAAGTATGATTTTCCTTTTGGTTACATCGATGTAAATTTTCTAAATTTCTAAGTGATATTCTTTTCCTTTCGTTGTAAAGTCGAACCTTGAACCGTCTGCATCATGGGAGATGCAAGAGTTTGCAAGTCAATCTATGACTAAGAACACTCGTATCACCTAAATGATTCTATCTCATCAAAACAGGGGTGATTCCCTTACTTTGATGAATCTCTATTCGTTTCGATAAATGGTTTCCAATTGTGTGTTTTATGATATTTCATCCTCTGGATTAGGGTGATTTCCTTATCTTGAGGATTGACTTCAATTATTCTCATTAAAACTTACACTTCACAAATGACAAGATCTCATCAAAATATGATTGAAACCCGTACTTTGGTGACAAATGTCAATCTTCGATTATTTTCTTGTTATTATGAAATTCAATCATCAAGATAGGCGTGAATTCCATACCTTGATAATAATGTCATTTTTATGAATTGAATTTGTTCAAATGAAACGACCTTATCAAAGTAGGAGTGAATTCTGGATTTTGATGAAGAAGTTCATCTTGTTATATTTTGTTTTTTTTGTAAAACTTCACCGTTAAGATAGGAGTGATTTCCCTTACCTTAATGGTGAGTTACCTCACCATATTTCTGTGGATCCTTAATAATGAGTGGGGATCAAACTTTTTGATTGGTAAGTTAATGGTAATATCTTGGGAATACACCATCAAGTTAGGAGTGAAAACCACACCTTGATGACTATTCTCATTTCTTGATCTTCAATTTACCAAGGTTGTAATCAAGTGACGAGAAGCATGTAGTAACTTGACGGGTGAAAACAATGTTAGTGTTTTGACCTATCAAGCCAAAGCATGATCTCTGAACTTGAAAGGAGACCCGATTGTTTTAAGATGATTTTGATTCCAAGCTTGAAGCATGTAAATTCTTAAATTGATTTCTTTCCCTTATCTTCATGTTTTGACTCGGTCTAGCTACATCGAACCATTTATTCCTTACTTATCAACTTTCATTTTGAGTTATCATTAAAACCTGATTGCGTAATGATAGCTTCCTAAACAATCTTCTGCCAAATAAAGACATTACCAATTTTTGTTCATGGCTTCCTAGCCACATGAATGTTCTCAGCTATGTTTATGGGTTTGATGAACCGCATGTGCAAGCTGTACTTGGAAAGCTACTTGTGTTTGCCTTTATCAGCAATATCCTGAATTATTTAAATTTTTTATCTAATCGTGAACGTTATCTTCGTTGATCAATGCAAGTCTTATTATTGTGTCATTTCTTGGACCATCTTTGAACTCCTTATAACAACCTCTAGTAATCTTTCTGAATGTCTTTCCCTCAAAATCACATTTATTCTGAAAACCTATTACAATGATTTTACTCATACTAAAGTTAATCTTTAATCTTAACAAACACAATACTCGTATCAACGTTACACTAATAACACTTTGAACCCACATTGACATGAGTAAACAAGAATCGATCACCTAGAAACCCGTTAAAACTTACTTGCTTGAGAAGCTCTTATAAATTCCATCCAAAAACATCCGAAACTTATTTCTCATATTCGTTAAGCCGAGTCCCGTATCGATCTAATGTATGGTGTTTCACACATGACAAAAATTCTTTTTAACCGTATTGAACCGTTTGAATACAAACATTTATCAATTAAAAATTTTAAAGGAATAACTTGCACACTTTGTCAAGGAACATATAAGATTATGAACGATGAGACTTAATAAACTTAAGAATCATAGTCAAACTTATTGAATTTAAACATTCCCAAGAGTGCACTCGTGAACACGAAATGACATCTAAGTCTCCTCATAACCTTAAAATTTATTTCTCATGATTAAATTTCGGGACGAAATTTCTTAAAGTAGGGGAGACTGTAACATCTCGTGTTTTACGATAATTAAAAAAACAACAATAATAATAATAATAATAATAACGTCAATAATACTAATAATAATAATAATGAACATATAATTTTAATTATATTAAAGCTTACAATTAATAACCTTTTACATGAAATAATAACAATTCAAACTTCAAGGGGTTAAGTGGTAATTTATTTAAACTAAAACCAAACTTTAGTTTTGATTTGACAACCGATACAAACATCAGGGACCGGAAGTGTAAATTATCAAAAGTACCCAACCCCACCCCCATTACCTTCGCTGTGTTCCTGTAGTGTTTCCTCCATTGTCGGCCAGCAACCCACAAAAATTAGCCACTATGGATTTTTAAAATCGAATTAACAACGCATTAATGAACTTAGGATCGTTTATAATCTGTCCTTGGATTCAATTTCATTGAAAACAATCAAAAACCAACTCCATTCGAATACCCCTCGACCGCGACCTGCAACACTATTAAAATCCCGTCTCCGATCAATTTTAATCGTATTTGATAAGGGGCTTTCGATCAGGATCATCATTCGAAGCTTCCCTCAAGTTTAATTTGATTATAATCAATGTTTGAACACCCATCGATCCACTCCAAAGCCGCGATCTATTCTTGTTGGGTTCAACACCAAATCGACATCATATGGGTAATTGTTTACATCATTACACTCGAAAATACATGGGGAATCAAAGCCCCATGATTGTTTCTGCAATTGTTGACGAATTGGGGTTCGATTTGGATCTAATCGGGTATTAGGGTTCTTGAGTTTGGGGGATGCTTTCGGATTATGTTTAAAAGGATTAAAAACCAATGGTAACCGTGGCTGAGAGCCTTGGTTCACTGGTCCTGCGCTTGCATTCCTTACCCGAGGTCCCGGGTTCGAACCCGGGCAACCTCACATTTTTTTTTAGGCTTTTTGGTCTATAAAAAAATTATAGAAAATTTCCTAAAAATTATAAAAAAGAAGTTTTGTAATCTTTATCATTTTAAGGTCATTTAATACATTTCTGTAAAAATTGTTTTCTTAAATAATTAGATAATTTTATGAAATAAAGGTTTTATTTGGGATATCTTATTAAAACAACAAAGTTTACAAATGAATATAAATTGTATTTAGTTTATTTAGTTATAAAACTTTATTTCAACTTTATATATATATATATATATATATATATATATATATATATTAGGTATTATAAAATACTATATTTTGTATACATAACTTTATATAAAATATAACAAATATCTTGGACGTTAATGAACATAATTCTAATTTGTTAGAAAATTTGTAATGCCCTAAACACCAAGTTGAACCCTAGTTCTCGTTAATTCGTTAAACTTATATAATTAAACTTTAATCATGTAAAAATATATGTATAACTAGGTGCCTTGTGACGGTTTACTTTGGAACGACGCTTGTCATTATTTCTTATTAATCATCCAATACACACGTAGTTAATCCTGTGAGTATTTCTATACCCCTTTTTTTCATATTTTCACACTTTAGGGTGAAAAATGTTACTTATTAATCATTGCACTTGTAAACGTTTGATTCTTGTAAACTTATGGCAATTTACTTGTGTGTTGTGATTAGTTGAATATTGTAGCTACCATGTAATGTCGAATACATGTACAATCATTAACTATTGCTAGCCTGGCGACGTCATAGATCTATGGGCCTGACAAGCCTGCTTGGTTGATCCAAGTACACTTAGCTAATCGTATATACTTATAACTTGGTTGGTCCAAGTACACGTTTGAGACTTGTAAAGCTTTGTCAAGGTTTGATTGTGCATTCTGTCTTACATCCCTAGTTACCTTGTTCTCTAATTTACAATATGAATTGCCATCTTTTATATACATATGTATTCAAAACTATAGAATGCTCACCAACAATATGTTGACCTTTTATTTTTAACATGTTTCAGGCAATAGCGTTATGTGGCTGTGAACAATCGTAACTCTCACGCCTCGACGATTCTACCGTCTAGGTTGGGGTGTGACAATAGTTTCATACGTCATTCAAAAATAATCTAGCTTTAGTAAGTCCTATAATCACACCACCATAAAGAGCGCTGTAGAGGACATTAAAGATGGCATCCCCTTTTTAACATCTAAGAGCATTCACTATAAAGGAACATAAAAACACCAACAAGTATGTCTAATCAGCTATCACGTCATAAAAATACTCATCCTATCACAACATCAAATACCTTCCCAATAAGAAAACTCAAACATAAAAAAATTATGGCACATCATCATAATATTTTTATTTATCTCTTTCTATATGTATATTTAATATAATTAAAAAAATATGTTTGGCCCATGTCCCTTTCATTTTTAATGTTCATGGTGAAGAACTTCCCCTCCAAAAACATAGCCCGACAATTGTAAAAAACAACTTCATGCAATTCTTGGACTAAAACGACCTCTAAAAACGACCATTGGAGATGGTCTTATATATATACATATATATATATATATATATATATATATATATATATAATATATATATATATATATATATATAGAGAGAGAGAGAGAGAGAGAGAGCAATAGCAAGTAATGCAAGCATATTATATATCATACAACACATGGGTAAAAAACACATAAAAATTTAGAAAGTGCATGTAACAAAATACGCAGCATGTTTCATCTATAAAGGCTTCATTTATCATTCCTATCCACAAATCTTGCTAAAAATCCTTAATTTTAATTCTACGCCCCCACTCACTCCTATCCTCGATCACGTGCTCAGAGAGGTGCAAGTCTACCATATTCCACCTAATTATCTCGTCCCAAGTCAACATAGGTCTTTCTCTACCCCTCCTACCCCCTACACTGATGTTCTCTACTGCTCTAACAGTTGCTGCCATCGGTCTCCTCTTCACGTGCCCAAACTATCTTAATCTTTCCTCTCGTATTTTATTTGTGATACAAACCACATCTAGTTTCTATCTAAACATGTCGTTACTTATCCTATACAGCCTTGTGTGTCCACACATCCACCTCAGCATTCGTATTTCCGCGACCACTATTTGTCTCTCGTTTGATTTTTTTATCGCCCACCAGTCTGTTTCATATAGCTTGATAAATGTTAAAGTTAAAATGCTTTGTGTAATATAGTCAAATTTTTAAATGCAATGTGACAGAGTCATAAAGTTGTTAAATGTTGATAGAGGGAAATGAACATTGAAAACCAAAACAATTGAGATGGATATTTTTATCTATTAGGATATGAGTATGTAATAGCAAATTACGTGATTTCCGACCACATTAATTGAAATAAATAGCATACTCGTGTGCATTCGCACCCTACCGAATACGTTCATATATTATGCAATATCAACAAATTTAATCTATGTATACTAATAAAATAAGGTTTTTTATGATACGTGTCACAATAATAGAGCTTGTAAATCTTTGTTTCCTGCTTCTCTCTCCTAATAAATAATTACATTAACTACTAAGAATTTGATTTAATTCATTTTAAGATTAAAAATATTTCTTTATTAATTAAGAAAAGAGATCTTTGTATCAATGTAATTTCTAAAGAAATAACCTTTTTAATAAAAAAATCTTTTCTAAAACATCAAACTTCTTTTAAAAATAAGAAATATTTTAAAACTTTTGTTGTTAAAAATAAATTTTTAATGAAACAAAAATGATTAAAATTCAAACTTTACATAAGAAAATTTTTAAAAATAGCCCTAAATTTTTAAATATTACTTAAAAATTAAAAAATAAAAGTTGAAAAAATAATATCATTGTTTATTATTTAAAGTTTTTACTCATACATAATTTTAATAATATCATATCATAAGATATTATTTTATAATTTTAAAAATTTTTATTATTAACTATTTAATATTTATTTATACAACCCGTGTATTACACGGGATGTTAACCTAGTACATAATATTTAATTTGTGTAGTAGTTAAAAACATAAAATTATTAAAAAACAGAATGAGTATAACTGTAGATGAATATTAAATATTTTAAGTTGTTATTGTTGAAGGACATGACCTCAGGTTTTGAGTAATATGAATCCCAATAGAGAGAGTTTAATCACATAAATAGGATCAATTGAATATACCCTTGTAAACATTCTTTTAATGCATATATACCCAAGTAAAAACTTTAATTGCATATATACACAGTTTATTATTATGACAATATTACCTTTCTAAAAAAATTAATAAACACTTACACATGGGTATATATGTCATTAAAGAGTTTTAGAGGGGGGGTGGAATATGTTTTAATTCATTTGCCAATGATAAGGTTTGTAAGGGGAATTTTATCAATTATGAAATTTTAGTAAAAATAAGGGCAAATTAGTCATTACATAAACTACTTTTAATAAAAATGGATAAATTTACCAATTATGAGGTTTTGTAAGGGAATATATGCATTTAAATTTTTTGCTTGGGTATATATACCATTAAAAATTTTTAAAGGGAGAAATATGTTTTTAACCCACATAAATATATGAACATTGATCGATCTCCATTAACTAGGATAAAACCTATGATAAAAAGTTACTAGTTTACTGCTCGATCATCATAAGACCACGTATAGGATATAATTTTATAATCAATATAAGAACGAAAATTAATATATTAAAACTCATTCCAGGCCTGTTAACACTCTTATTAAGAAAGCTCCATCCTAACTTTTTAACGAACAGGTACGACATGATATGTAAATGTTTTTCTGCCCATAGTAAATAAAATGATAAACCATAATGTAAGTATAATAATATAACGCTACCACCATGGTTTTGAAAACCGGACCGGCGGTCCGACCGGTTGGACCGGGAACCAGACTTCAATCCGGTCCGGTTCGGTGTTTAAAACCGGTTTAATGTTGAACCAGTGGTCAGACCGGTTGAACCGGTCGGACCGGGAACCGGACCGGTTGAACTGATTTTTTATATACTTTTTTATTTTTTTGTAATTTTTAAATATAGTTATAAAAAATAATTATAATTGTACCCGATTCTTATATACGGTCCGACCAGTTGAACCGGTCCGACTAACGGACCGGTAAAGCGTCCGGTTCACTGTTCAGTCCGATTTTAAAAACATTAAGACTACCATAACATATTCAAAAAATTTAGGAAACCGGAATATAATGAACAGTTTCAAAAATCAAAGTATGTGGAAATTAGTTTGTTTGAATGGGGCCACATGATATGTAATATTGTGTCCAAAAAAAAACATGCATATTCATAGAACGAGAAAGTAGATACATTTGCTTGATATAGGTTATTAACCAATAACATATAGTTTGTTGTTAAAGAAATAAAGGCATAGCTGTCTCCCACCAGAAAAGGGGGTTGGGTGCATGTAATAATTATAATGGAAGGTACAAACTTAAATTATCAGAAGTTTCGATTAAGAATCAAACGTAAGGTTAATCTATAAAGTGTATTTTTATTATAAAATTTGATAAGACACAATGAAGTTAAAAAGACATAAAAAAATTATATCTCACAATATAAATCAAATTTCAAAAAAGTATTTCGGAGTATCTGTTCCTCTCGTCGTCCTTTTTCAGAAAAAAATAAAAATAAATAAATAAAATTCATTGTGCCTTTTTATGACACAATGACGTCATTATGTCTTCCATAATGACACAATAACGTCATTATATCTTTAATAAATGACACAATAAAAAAGTTAATTTTTTTAAATTTTTTATTTTTTTGTTTATTTTTTTTTCTTAGTGCGGACGGCTAGGGGAACAAAAGTTCGAAATTACTTTTTTGAAATTCAATTTATATTGTGAGATATAATTTTTTTGTGACTTTTTTTAACTAATTGTGTCTTTACACACTTTGTAGTAAAAATACACTTTGAATTTAATCCTCTCTCAAGAATGAAAACTAAATGAGTTTAAGGAATAATAGTTACTTAGATGCATGACTCGAATTGTATAGTTGTATCTTTCTTGATCTATTATAAAGTACTCGAGCTAGTGTACATGTGATATTTTAGATGTGTAAAATTGAACTTAAAATTGCAAATTCTTGAACATTTTCATTGATATTAAAGTAGCATGATTCTTTACTATGTCAAGTTGATAATTGAGTCCACACATTTCACCATTCATATTTATTTCTGCAGAAAGTAAGATGCTACTAGCTTCTTTGTCTTTGAACATGTGTAATCACGGGAATAACATATGGAAGATAACATCAAAAGATGTCGACCGATGGGTGCCTTCTTCATGAGCACTTACGTTACGAATCACAAGACGATTGACTTTATTATGAAGCACTAGATTTGTTTGATATCATATGTATGATACGATTTTCTTAAAAATAGAATCTTGCAGATTTATTAAGTAACAAAGAGTAACAATAGTAGCGCCAAAGATAAACCCACGAGTTTGTGGTAGAGCAACGGTAGTTCTATCTATTATCATTTGTGATCAAAATGATAAAGGTGCTAATAACGATCAAGAAGACTAAGTACATTGGTTAATTTTGTGAAATGGACTTATGTTTAGAGTTTCCCTCTTTAAACTATGCGATAAGTCTCATACATCTTGTACAACAAATTTGTGTCAAAATTGTGTATTAACATGTAAACTAACTCATAATTACAAACATAACTATTTATTATAATAAGTAATTTAATAATTGTAAAACTTGAATGATCGAAAAACTAATGGCCTAAAAGGATATCCTCGAGATAAAACAGTATAATCTCTAACTAAAAATTTATAGGTTCAAGTCTTACAAATTGAAGGAAAAAAGTCACAACGGAAAATGATGAATGTAATATAATCGTAATGTTAAAATGAATGTAATTTATATATTATTAATTATCAACTTTGCTATAATTAATGGATTGTACAATATGTTTAATATGTTATACTCATATTTGTCTCTTTTTTTAATCCATAACTTTTTTTTATCTTAATTCAGTACTTTTTAATTTGATCCCGATATTTTTTTTATTTTCAACTTTGTTTTCCTATACTTTACATATTTTATAAATTTCTTGCTTTACGGTTCGGTTTAAATTTTGCGAGTCAACTCACCATAGCGTGCTTGAGTTGTTTAACGTTTTTACCCTTATATTTTCCCCGTTTAACAACCCGGTCGCCACGCACTGGTTCTAGACGACTTACTTATTGTTTTATATGTTTTACGTTTTGCCTACGCGGTTTATCATTTTTACATCTACTTTTCATTCGTTTTTATTTTTTTCTCCTACGAGATTTTTGGATGCTAGTGGTCACTGGTGGTGGTGTGTTATTGGTGCAACTTAACATGATACTACACCCCGCTGCAACGCACCTGCAACGCAGAGGGCTTAAGACTAGTACAATCGTATTGTTAAAATAGTGATTGGATATGAAAATTTATTAAAGTGTGTTCATTTTCAAAATAAATCACGTGAAGGGTGAATATATTAAAGGCTATTCTCATGGTTGCACCCAATGTTTTCAGAACAGGATCAGACGTTGAACCGAACACTTTACTGGTTTGATAGTCAGACCGGTCGGACAGGAATTAAGAACTGGATGACGTCATAATTATATATAGCATAATATATATATATAGTTATATATGTAATTAAATATAAGTAATTTATATATGTATTCTATAGTTATATATAAAACTTAAGGGGTAAATTTGTAGAATAGTAACCAAGTTTTAAAATTAACTTAATTAGGTCACTAATAAACTTTTTTGTTCCAATCAGCTCACTAAAGTTTATTTTGATGTTTCAATTCTATGTATTTAACCTGAATAGCAGGTAAAAAACTTAAAAAAACTCAAGTTTGGATGGGTGATGCTGGTCAAAGATGATGGGACGGAGATGCAGGGGTCACAAGTGATGGAGTTGAAGGTAGTAGGGGCATTTTTGGGTGGGTTGCAGATGATGGGGAGAGGATTTGGGTGGGTCGCAGATGTTTGGGCCGACAATGGTGGGGGACAGTAGTGATGGTGTGATCGGAGGTGGTCAAAGGTGAAGACAGGATGTTCAAAGGTGGAGCTGTGGTGGAGAATGATGGTCGATGGTGCAGGTAGAGGAAGATGGTTAGAAAAACAATTACCTGCTAATCAAGTTAATTACATAGGATTAGAACACTAAACAAAGTTAAATGATCTGATTGAAACAATTAAAAAAACGAGTGACCTGATTGAAACATTACTAAAACTTGGTTATTATTTTGTGAAGTTTTCTCTAAAAATTCACTATATTTGTATATCCAACACACTAATTTATGGTTCAACACCCTATTTTTACCCATTAAAATAAAAAAAATTCAAATATGCGGTCCGAACTTTCCCGGTTTCCCGGTCCGACCTTGTCCGGTTTCCCGGTCCGACCATCGGCTCGGGACGAACCGACCGGTTCGATCAGTTCAAAACGAGTCATAGTGGATCGGACCAGACACCTAACCGATCTCCGGTTGGACCGGCCGGTCCAATCCGGTCCCAACAACATTGGTTGCACCACCAAGACCGTTCATATGAATTTATATGACAAAATCATTAAAAATGGAAAATAAAAGAAAGTGACATGCAATAATTTAATATTTAGTTGAGGTGGAACGGAGTCATTAAATAGCAGAAGTTGACAAGTGTTCAATTGTTGATGGTGTTGAGGATACCTTAAGATTTGGATTAGGATTTAGGGTTTCTTTTTTGCCATGGTCTCATAATATCTAGCACCACAATAAAATAATGGATTATTTTATGTTGTCTCCATCTCATGCATGCTAGCAATCATTGTTTTAAAATTTCGATCAAACATTGAACCGGTTGTCTTGTAGGTTTACTGGTAGGTCTAATAACAATACGATGTTTTTAATATTTATATGAAACTTGTTGTTTGATATTTTATTTTTTAAGATCATCATACGTACTTCACACATTTCACATTCTATCTACTATCATATTAACGTCACATCATTTTTCATCGTTTTAAATACTATTATATTTAACCAGCAGGTTCGATTTGGTTTTAATATCTTGTAATACATATATTTATGTTTGGATTCGTTTGGTTTTTGAGTTATTGAATCTAGTTTTTGGAATTAAAGACACGTGTTATGTACTGGAATTCTCATACCCAATTCTCATATTACTCTTTAACGAGAGCGGGACCAAGTAAAACTGAAGTGAAAATGATTTTCAAAAGGTTTAAAGATCGCTATACATCACACAATGTCACTAGATATTTGAACAATAGGAGACCCTATAATTTTTTTTACTAGCGTCACTTTTAAAACGTGTGTGCATCACACAAAAACTAAAAGGAGACTCACCATCTTTAAAACACTAAGAGTTAATTTTTCTAAAAGAGCCAATTTTTTTTAAAATAAAATGATTAAGGTGTCTCTAATAAAGGTAGAACATGGTTTCCTAATAAGGATAGTCCATAAGCATGAGACAAGTGTAGGTAAAGGTAGGTAAAAATCACTTGTCGTGTTGCACAATGAAATCTTATAATTTAATGCTTTACTAAATAATAACTTTATTTAGTAACTTTATGCTAATAATAACTTTATGCTAATAATCAAGTGCTTCAAATCTTGTTCAGTGGGGTCCAAAACAAAATGCCTATGGTGAAACTTTATTATTAAACATTGTATGCCTAATTAACTATTTAAGTTCAACAAACATCAACCTTGTTTCGTGTAAATCTTTTACCATTTCAAGTAGCCAAGAATACAGCCAAAATGTATGAAACATATTCCAAAATGGAAGTTTGATACCTTAAAAAGAAACTACAGTTTCCTACATTCAATTTTAATAGCCGACAAAAATGTTACATTTTAATCCCTTTCACCTTATTATTTGTTAATTAAAAGTCTAACTAAATTAACTTATTTTTATTTGAAATGAAAAATAAAATGGTGGTAGCCCCACACTTCAATGAAAGCATAAGGACTCTGAACATAAATCGTAACCAAATGTCAATATATATTAGTTATGAAAATGATGATTTAACAAGTTTACTTTTTCGTTTATATATGTACTTTGATATAATTGTATATTATACTCTAAATTTGCGTATTTTATCCATCAATGGGACTTATAACCGTCAATCAGAGCCGGTGTTGAGAATTTAGACGCTCAGACAAGCTAGAAAATTGGGTCCGAGACGAAAAAAATATATATGTAATTCAATTTTTGTTTTCTTAATGAATTTAAATTGTTTGTGTGTGATAAACTAATTAAATAAGTTAAATGGTGTAGCCCAAATCATATTTGGGTAAGGTAAGCTAATTATGACGTCATATGGTTCTTAAATCCGGTCCGACCACCAAACCAGTAGCCCACATATATACATATATATATATATATATATATAATTATAACGTCATATGGTTCTTAAATCCGATTCAACCACCAAACTAGTAAGACGTCCGGATCGACATACGATCCAGTTCTAAAAACATTGCCCTTGAGTCAAATTTAAACCTGATACCTAAAAATACCCAACTTTAACCTTCACCTCATACCACTAAACCAGAAGGTTTTTGATATCAAAACTGATCAGCCGTAGAAGCAAAATTTTGCTTAAACACCTTATCTCTTATCTGTTTGAACCTTGAACTCTTGAAGCCTTTTCAACTTGTAGTAGAATTCATAAGACAGCCCAAACATTTATTTGGGGCTTTCTAAGCTTTTAAGAACCATTGTTCCGAAAACGAAAATAATAAGTATCATTCGACAAAAACAAGCCCAAAAGCCCTAAACCACAGAGTTGAAAACTGCAACACCAAGTCCGATATAGTAGCCCAACCCAATAGCCCAATAAAAAGCCCACAGGTCCCGTTCATCATACGCGTTTTCACACCCTATATAAATAATCGTTGATTAAGAACAAAGGAATCATTCGATTTAGGGCGGCTATCGTTGAGAGATAAGGTTGCAATTCCGTACAATTTCCGATCAATATTCGCCGTCGCCGGCCACCGGAGTCCGACGTTTTCGTTTTCCGGTAAGAAACATCGTCGCCTTTGATTGATTTTCGACCTCAAATAACAAATTTCGTATTTGAGGTTCGAAAGAACGAAGATCGTCACCGATTCACCGTCTTATATCATATATCGCATAATCAATTTCTCAGATCTGTGATATATTCATATTGATTTCTCATATTCGGTCTCGATTTGATAATTATCTCGCCGTTGACTGTCGTAATCTCGATTTGTGAATTAGGGTTTTCTGTTACATCTGTTGCAAAAGTTGAATTAAGTTTTCTGTGTTTGTTTTTGAAAGAAAGAGGTTGAATTGAGTTGAATTTGGTAGGGTTTTGATCTAATTGGGGGGTTTTAGATCTGCGCTAGGGTTTCAATTTTTATATCTTTGTTGTGTTGGATTTTTGGTCGCTGAAAATCAGTTGTTGGTGTTGTTACTAATTATGGCGACAGGACGACAGAGCTTCTCGAGGAGAAGTTACTCGAATCGTTCTGATGAAGAAACAAGTTCATATAAAAGTCGATTTGATGTTGATCAACGGAGCCCTAAACTTGTTAAAAGTTCATATGGTAGAGCCAGTGAACATAGGAGGAATGGGTTTGTTGATGGTGATTGTGGAAAGTTTGTGCATCGGGTTGATCATGAGTTATCGGAGAAAAACAGGGGTGTTGAGCATTCTGAAAACAGGTCGCACGCGAAGAAAAGAAAGTTTTCACCAATTGTGTGGGATAGATATGAGAAGCAGGTGAAGGTCTCTTCTAAGAAGAGTAGTGTTTCGACTTCTTCGGTTAGATCTGATATTACTTGTTCTTTCTCACCAAATTTGTCTAAAGATTTTGTGAGAATTGAAAGATGTTCTGTGTCTGCTGAAAGTGAATTACATATTTCTTCTGTGGAGTCTCTTGTGTCTAATGTTTCAGATGATGTGGAAGTACCAAGTTCATTGGCTGCAAGAACTCCTGAAGATCATCATCAAGAAATCGAGAATGAAGATGAAGACCACATTGAGGAACTGAAGTTGTCTAAATCAAAGTGGGCTTTTGAAGACGTACCAGTAGTTGACTCGGATGTCAACAACTCAAGCCTTGAAAGTGGGGAGTTCAATCCGGAAGGCTCTGAGAAGAATGATGAGGTGTCTTCTTTGTCTACTGAAGATTGTCATTTTCGAGCTCAGTCCGGTGAAGATCCAGAGCATGTTGATGCTAAGGTGGCTAGTGCTAGCTTGGGTTATTCAAGTTCAGACAGTGACGATGATCATGAAGCAGGGTTATGTACTGGTATTGGTATGGTTCCAAGTTGTAGAAATGTGTATGAGTTTGAGAGATTGGGGAAGATCAGTGAAGGCACTTATGGTGTTGTTCACAAAGCTAGGGATCTGAAAACGGGTGACATTGTGGCGTTGAAGAAGGTGAAGACGGGGAAGGAAAGAGAAGGTTTTCCCGTCACTGCTTTAAGGGAGATTAACATTCTTGGGATGTTACAACACCCGTCCCTTGTGCAAATGAAGGAAGTTGTTATGGATGACTTCAACGGTGTTTATATGGTTATGGAGTATGTTGATCATGAGCTCAAAGGATATATGGAGCGTATGAAGCAGCCGTTTAGTCAGGGCGAGGTTAAACGTCTTATGATACAGCTCTTGGAGTGTTTAGATTATCTTCATGATAACTATGTGATGCATAGGGACTTGAAGACATCAAACTTGCTCCTGACTAGCAATGGTGAGTTGAAAGTTTGTGACTTCGGGATGGCGCGCCAATACGCAAGTCCACTTAAACCCTATACTTCCTTGGTGGTGACGCTTTGGTACCGGGCACCTGAGCTTCTTTTGGGGATGAAAAGTTATTCTACTGCTGTTGATATGTGGTCAGTAGGTTGTATAATGGCAGAGTTGTTGTCCAAGAAACCACTGTTTGATGGCAGCAAAGAACTTGAACAGATTAACAAGATTTTTGGAACTCTTGGCACACCAAATGACTCGATATGGCCCGGGTATTCCATGCTACCTGGAGTTAAGTCCAACTTTGTGAAGCAGCCGTATAATACTTTGAGGAAAAGGTTTCCTGTAGCTACTTTTACTGGAGCACCTGCACTTACCGAGCTGGGATTTGATCTGTTGAACAAGTTTCTGACGTATGATCCCGAGAAGAGGATAAGTGCTAAAGAAGCCCTTAATCATAAATGGTTCTGTGAGGCTCCTCTTCCTGCTGAACATGTTAGGATTTGTAGATAGATTTCACTTGTTTCATCTTTTCTAATGTGAAACTTAAATGATCTTCATAGCATGCTCGTTATTCAATTGTTAATGCACTTGATGCTGTTACTTTGTTCGATGAGTTATTTTACTGCTCTTTATATCTATATTCTCTCTTGTATTTCTCTCTATATACAACTATTTACCGCAAAATGATAAAAGAGATTGAAAATTATTAATGAAATTGCATTTGGTAAACTGACACTCTTCTTGATGGCACAATACAAAGTACAAACATACAGAAACTCAGTAAGTGAGAAGAAAGCAATCTAAAGTCAATTTGAGGATGTCTTGTCATCCTTCAGCTGCAAGTACCTTTCAGGAGGAAAATAACATAGGTAACTATCGATATGTGCACTGTGAGAATCAATTATGGTTAACAGTTATTAACAGTTAATACAGCTTACCCTTGACCTTTTGCCCATCTTGAGAGTTGATAAAGTTGAACCGTTTCATTCGAGGCATGGCACGCGAGAAGTAGATAGTTGCGAGGTCGAACCATCCATGCAAATCTCATGCTCAAAGCCGAATACACACACATTGCTGAAGTACATCCAAAAGTTAATATGAGTTGTATAAAAAAACCTCACTTACTGCAACTATATCTGTTCATTCATGTCACTACTAACCTCCAGTCATGTTGCCAGATAACATTTCCGGAGGTTTGTTTATGTCAGCCATTGCCTGCAACAGCAATTGAGATTTCCAAAGTTAACTGCTCTGGTCTTGCCATTGTAAGCAAACCGAATCTTCAATGAAATTTCGAATATTTATATTTGTTTTTCAATAAATAAACATACAAGTAGGTGTGTAAACAAACAAACTGTAGGTTTAGTGGAGTTTAGTAAGTGTATTTATGTCCATTTAATAAAAAACATAAATAATATTTTTATTCTTTTAATTAAAGTAATGAAAATGATTTATATTTGATTGCACATTCATTTTAAACCCATGAGTACGTCCATACTGTTTTTTCACTTTAAAATGTTACTAATGGTATTTAGACTTTAGTTTACATCTTGTTGTTAACTTTAAGTGGCATTCGTTTGTTTCATAATGTTTATTTATATTCATTTAGAATATTAGTGAAAGAAAATAAATGAACATACTATTGTCTTAATAAACAAACATAAACAAGAAATTCCTTCCGATCATCTTATGTGCGTTTGGTTAGAAGGAATGAAATGAAATGGAATTGAGAAACTAGTGTAATTTTCAAGTAAAATTGTGTTTGAGTGAACAATTAAAAGTAAAACCAAAGAAATGTTTCAACTCAAATTTTCTTCGTTGTTGGATTTCAAAATCCTTCCACCTAGAGAGAGAATTTGAAAACAATTTGAAGGTGAAACAGGTTTTACATTTCATTAACTACTCAGACATAATTTTACTTAAAAATTATACTAGTTTCTTAATTCTATTCTATTTCTTCTAACCAAACTCGTGGTCATATGTTTTTTACTTTAAAGTTAAAAACAAACGGAACATGGTGTTTGTTTCAAGGCCTAGGTACAAGTAGTAAAACAAAAGTTACAAGCACACCGCAGCGACGAATCCCCAGTTTGCGACAGGACCCCAAAAATGAGTAGTCTTGGGTCCAACTGGACTGTCGATGAATTTCCTGAAGAACGACATCAACGATGCTGTAAATCAACAATGCCTCTGCACTACAGATAAAAAAAAAAGCATCAATCTATCTGAGCTCTTAACGTCAATTTCTTACATCGGAGATGAACGCTCAACGCTCAACAGATCTGATAATATCTTAAACCAAATCAACCGTAAGAAACTACAATTCCTTGTTCAAGACATCTAAACACTAAAACATTTTGTGCATCCAGATGCATTTTGTGCGTATGCAATTAGTCTCCAATTCGCAACTTACGAGTACAAAATCGAATTAAGTAGCCCTAATTTCTAGAAAAACGACGATCGAATGTGATTTACAAGTAAAAGGAAGGGTGAGTAAGCAGTATCGGAAATTGTTACCGTCGCCGGAGATCAAATGGCCGGAGAAGAAGAAGAAGAAGCGGTAAAGTCAAGGACACTATCTGGTCGCGGTGAACGATTTGTACTCTGGGTATAATAACGTAATCAATCACGTGCTGCCTTACCACACACTACCTTTTTTTTAAAGCGATAAAAACTAATTGAATTACTAACGAGTTAGTGGTTATCCGATTATTTATATTACTCCGAGCACGTAACTTAATACCACTTTTTAAAAGAAAACTCATCAAAACCTTTAACCCAACTTGAATTCTTTTTCTTGTTAGATGTGAAACTTAAATGTTCAATATAAGACTTTCTTTTATTTTAATGATATCTTTAGTTATCTCACCTTAACTACTTGGGCTAAAGATTTGACATCTAAACAAGTGCTTAAAAGTTACTAAGGAAGTGACCGTAGATTTTAACATAATTCGTATATAACTGTTTGATGAAAAATTATACATTGATTGAAAAAGTTAAAATGCATGGGATTTGACATAACCTGCAAATGATGTGAGAATAGGTTTACAATAATGTGGTTACTGGGACTCTTACTTATTGGGGTATATGATGCTCTCAACTCACATGTTCATTGAATTTGGAACTTTAAATCTTTATTCATGATAGAGTCCAATTATTATAAAAATCATTCCAATGCTAAAATATGATTCAAAATTTGTAAGTGTGACAGATTAAGTCTGATTTACGGACCAAGCTGGTTAAAAACATATTGTTATCAAATAAACCATTTAGTATCAAACCGGACAGGACTATCTGAAGTAATCCTACTGATATAACAAAAACAATAATATGTAACATGCGTTTAGAAACTTTCTTATTACTTGTATAAAATATAACTCTTTATTGAAAGTCTTTTTGCAGAATTTTCCATCAAAACAAGTACCCAAACTATGTTTAGAACTAATTTGTTCTAAAGGGCCAATAGCTAAACTATGAAACCAAACTGTAGTAATGGCTTGGTTTCAATTTCAAAGTTTAAAACTATTATTTGTTTAAAGATGTCAAAAACTACAGTTTGGCATAAAAACCATAAAAACACACGTGTATTAAAACTTGTTATATGCATAAGTATGCCTAAGTGATTACGGGTCGGACACCCATATGTGATAAACACTTTCAACACATCGATCCTTTTCACCTAAATTCTCTTGCGGTTTGTTGTGTGTTAAACTTTAGGGCTTAAATAAGTTCTAAAGACCGTCAAAGATGACCCTTTTTAACGAGAGTTTAGCATATGTGACAATTAACAAGTCGGGCCGCTTTATCTATTCAAAGCCTAAATTATAACAATAAAACCATAAAGGTGAAGAAAGATGATGAGGCAAGATAAAGTAAACGAAAAATATATTTTGTATTAAGACATAAAGATTAAAGGGTCTACCATGTGTATGAAAACTAGACTTATGCTACATTTTTGGGTGCTTTAATGTCAAAACTCTTGCTTGATAACCGATCATTTTTTGAGACTTACACGAAATATCCGATGAGAAAAATGTATAAAAATAGTTTATTATGGTTGTATTTATAGGTAAATAAATAATTTAATTAAAGCTATTATTTTTTTAGAATACGACCATTGGCCAACGTGCGGGTGGCTCAACGGTCACTTTTCCTTGTCGTATTTGTGAGCAAACTGATTCACTCCTCTGCCATGGCACTACCGAAAATGGTCAGAGCAGTATTCACCACGGTACGTCGGTACCGCACAGTCAACTGAGTTATGTTATGTCATGCTAATTTCCACTCCCTCTCTCCTAATGTCATAATTCTTAAATGTATAAAAATGGTTTGAAGGTTTTCCGTTTTAACCCCTCAGAACCATCCTTTTGTATATATCGACATTTGTGCTTCCCTTACCGCCGCCATCATCCGCCCTGCACCGCCACTGTCTTCGGTTACAACGCCGGCCTCCACCTCCGGTGGCGCTTCAGGTGGAGGATTTCCGTTTTTAGCCGTGTCGGTAGCGGTGGCGCTTCCGGTTTCGATGGTTCGTCCGGTTTGCAGATCTCAACCCACTGAGCTTATGGTCGTGCTTGCTATGGTGTCAATGCCGATGTGGTCGCCTGCGGCGCTGCCGCCCTTTATTGGTTGAGAGAAAGACGATTTGTGGTCTACATCGTCGCACAGCCACCGTCGCCCCGCCACCGTCGCGTCTCCGCCGTCACACCATCACCGCTCCTACAACAGATGATCGATGCTTGCCACTGCTACCAGCGAGGCTTAAAAAGGTTAGCCATGGCAGCGGTGGTTTGCACTCCAATCACCTCTTTCTTTCCCGATCTATAACATGCAACAACCACTGACTCATGATTCACCTATTAACGAGCTTATCGGGACCATAAAAGTTACGGGGTTCGTCTGGGTTTTGGTGATACGATCGGTGGTGTGGGTGATGACGGTGAGAGGGCCGTCGCGTTCGTGACGACGGTTGTAGGGGCGATAAGGTTGAGGGGGTTGGCGCGTTGTCATGGGGGTGATAACGGTGGTGGGGGTGATGATGGGGAGGGAGTCGGTGGTATGGGTGATGAAGGTGTCTAGGTTTTTGATTCATGGATCGATTTTGTCAGTGTGAAACTATGTTGTTGATATTTGGGGGTTTTTTGAGTTCTTGCTTCTGATCTATAACTTATTTGATTTCTTTAGTTCGATTTGAAAATTTCATGGTTGTGATGCATACCTGAGCCATGCAGATGAGATGTTCGATAGAAATGTTTGAAGGATACCTTTGGAGCCATGGTTGTTATGTTTGTAAACCTCATTTTTTGAGGGTTTTATTATTGGCTTTTCTTGCCGGTATGTTTACATCTAATCCCATTTTTGGGTATGAATGGTATTTTTGAAAATGTGGAGGCTATGATACATTGGTGAGCCTCAAAGGCAGTGATTGTCACATGAGTTCTTTGTTGGAAATATGTAATACCTTAGAAACCTGCACATCAGAAAGTGGCTTTAACACAAACAGTCATGCCTCTTTCACTGACTAATCTTTATGTAACTTTTATGCGATTAAAGTGTGCCATTTATATTCATAAAGTTTGGTTGTAAAACATAGCCAAGGTTTTTTTGGTGGTTCTATTGTTTGGATTGGTGTGTGGGATGGCTTTACATATGTAACCACACCTCTATGATTATGAGTCTGAGCTTTATTATAAATTTACCTATGTATGAAAAAAGCAAGGTGATTGAACAGTATAGAGGGTAATTTTTTCATTTCAACTACATGTGAGGTGCACATTTTGTATTTTCCCTTACATACACAAATTGTTGTTTGGGGCGTAAAAGTGTGTTGTTGAACTGCAGTGTTTCACTCTAAGGCAATGATGATAAATGCCTCCAAATGGTTTTTGTTATGGCGTGGCAATCGATATGTTTGCAGCCACAATAACCTGTCTTTTCTGAGCCTCATGTTAAGTTGGATTTAGGTTAACGTGATGTTATAAAGTTACATATTATATATTCGATCAACTTTTTTTATCAAAACACAATTTGAGTTTAACATATGCAATCTGATTGTTAAAATTATATCAAATGATTATTAGGAGGGTGTGGATCTCAATGAAATGAATGTTCAGGTTTTGCTAGTGGCAATCGATATGTTTGCAGCCACAATAACCTGTCTTTTCTGAGCCTCATGTTAAGTTGGATTTAGGTTAACGTGATGTTATAAAGTTACATATTATATATTCGATCAACTTTTTTTATCAAAACACAATTTGAGTTTAACATATGCAATCTGATTGTTAAAATTATATCAAATGATTATTAGGAGGGTGTGGATCTCAATGAAATGAATGTTCAGGTTTTGCTAGGGTGTCTTAGACATCGGTTATAACGTGCTTTGGATTCCCCGCGCAACGCGCGGGGTGTTAAGACCTAGTTATTATTAAATGATGTTTTTATGCTCGTAAATTTAAGTCAAAATTTCTTTAGTTGTTTATAGTAAACCATCATGTCTTAGATATGGTGGGCAACCACCCGATAATTAAAGAACAACTCTTGGCTTTTTACATCAAAATAATCATTTAGCGTTTGGTTGGAAGGAATGGAATGAAATGGAATTGAGATCCTAGTATAATTTCAAGTAAAATTATGTTTGAGTGGGTAATGAAATATAAAATCCTAGTGAATGTTTCACCTCAAATCCCCTTAGTTGTGGGATTTCAAATTCCCTCTCTATGTGAAAGGATTTTGAAATCCCCCAACCAAAGGAATTTAAGGTGAAACATTCCCTTGAGTTTACTTTTAATTGCTCACTCAAATATAATTTAATTAAAAATTATACTAGTTTCTCATTTCCATTCCATTCCATTCCATTCCATTCCATTCCTTCCAACCAAACGCAACTTAGGCTGCGTTTGGTTAGAAGAATGGAATGGAATTGTGAAACTAGTATAATTTTCAAGTAAAATTAAGTTTGAATGGAATGGAATGGAATGTTTCACCTCAAATTCCCTTGGTTGTAGGATTTCAAATTCCCTCTCTAGGTGGAAGGATTTTGAAATTCCACAACTAAGGGAATTTGAGGTGAAACATTCCCTTGGGTTTTACATTTTATTACCCACTCAAACATAATTTTACTTGAAAAGTATAATAGTTTCTCAATTCCAAAAGAGAATTTAAAATTGATGAACTTAAAAGAACTGTCAACATTGAACACTCAATGAATTTTTGGTGAACAAGTTTCGTAAGTCAACCTCGATGACCCAAGTTTTATAAGTTGACCTCGATAAATCTTCAATAATTTTGTTATCCTTCGATAATTTTGTTATCCTTCATAATTTTGTTATCCTTCATAATTTTGTTATCCTTCATGTTTATCTCTAAAAACACATGTTTTTATTTTGAAATTTGAGGGCCCTTAAATTTTGGGGGCCCTTAACTTTTGGGGCCTTTAAATTTTGGGAGCCTAAAACGGTTTCTTTAGTTGTTTATACTGTAGAGACGCCACTGGACTACGTTATCATTAAGATACGACATATATTCTAGGGATCAATTTCTCGGTATTGGAAGTATTTCATCAACATACACATTTGGTAGTTGATTCTCACGATAAAAGCATCAAATCCCATATTCACTTCCAACTTTTATGATTTATTCAAGTCTAAGTATCTATACAATGCAAAAATCATGCTAAAAACTACATATGGCCCGGTTAAAATAAGAGCCAACACTATGCACAAAATAAGCTCATCAGCTAGTGTTTACACATACATTCTGGCACCGGAAACACTGTTACATCTCGATCTCTCCTCTTACCCCTCGGCTGCGGTTGCCCCTTGAAGTCCCTAGACATTGTTACATATTTTCTGTGTCCCACATACGAGCGATGACCCTTCAAAAACACAAAGAATCATGATAGAATCAAGTTACCAATAAGCCATAAACTTGTGGGAATCATGAGAATACTTACCTGCAAAGCTCGGGCCATGTGACCACTGTAAGAAGGCAGAAACACATCACTACTTAATGAAACAATATAGTCGATTGCTGTCAAAACAGTGCTTCTGTTTCTGTAGGGATTGAGCTCAACATCTCGAGCCA
This sequence comes from Flaveria linearis, assembly GCA_024085815.1. Taxonomy (NCBI): domain Eukaryota; kingdom Viridiplantae; phylum Streptophyta; class Magnoliopsida; order Asterales; family Asteraceae; genus Flaveria; species Flaveria linearis. The sequence goes on from CM044016.1 coordinate 53,387,844, forward strand.
ACATGTCTTTTGTCACCACATTAACAAACTCCGTCTTCAATGGCAGAATGGCCCGGTCACCCCCAAATGGCTCATCGCCTGCAATGTACACTCGAGCATTTGCTGGTGCCCCTGATTCTTTAAGGAGTCTGCATGTTTTTTATTCAAAATTTAAGTAGTTTGGGTCGAATATAGAGCATTTTTTCAAGCGGGAAAACATGTGAAAGTAGTACCTTGCTGCTTCTTGTGCATTAAGAGGGCAGTTAGTGTTTGAACCTGTAGCAAAAAGCTCACGACGAGATTCCCTTTCTTTGTTTATGATGTTGTCATACTCCGGGCCTAAGCCTGTTGGGCAGCCTGTTCTCACCCACAAATCTTTTTCAAGACTCAAATGAATGGCTACATATGGGCCTTCGATCCACATTCTTCTTGCAATTCTGTTACCAAGTTCTCTAACTGGTTTTGCAAATTTCAGCGCATGAAACGCCACCTGTAACTCGCAAATGTGATTGTAAGAACCGAATGATCTCAAAATGAAAAGATATGTAAGAGTTGATGAATTTTAGCACCTTGCATTTAAGTTTTTGAAGGTCTGGTGAGAGATTCTTTGTAAGCTTTGAATCTAACCCTGTTAATACAAGAGACCCTTGTTCATTGAGCTGCAAAACAATAAGGGTTTTAAAGATTGTTAATGGTGGTGGTTTCTTAAGCTAAAATTGAGCACATGATGTGGTTGATGTTTCTTACTTTCTTGAAGAATCTTGCGCGAATCCAAAACGGAGGGACGTTGTATGGCATTTGATTCTCTAATGACTGCCATGAAGTTATATGTGTCGAGGGAAGTGATGATACTACTCGCACGTCGGCTTTTAAAGTCTTCTTAAAGTGCTCTACATCGAAAATTTCAGAAAATTCACTGCAGAATAGAAAGATATTAGAGAACTTATGCACACATATGCACCAATTCAGCTTCAGATGACCAGTTCAAAGATAGTTTCACTGCATAACATATGAAGCAGTTATGAACCCTAAATCGACGATTAGGGATGTAATCATGCAATTGATAACCCCAAGTCAATCATATGGAGCAATTATGAACCCTTATTTCAAAAGTAAGAACATATTTATGCACAAATTTGACCCAAATCTACGAACCCTAAATTGACAAATAAAAACATAATCCTGCACAAATTTAACCCCAAATCAATAATGTGAAACAACTATGAGCCCTAAATCAACAAGTAGGAACATGAACATGCACAGACTTAACCCCAAAACAATCATATGAAGCAATTATGAGCCCTCAATCAACAATTAGGAACATAATCATGCACAAATTTAACCCCAAATCAATCATATGAAGCAACATGAACCCTAAATCGACAAGTAACAACATAAACATGCACAAATTGAACCCCAAATCAGCAATTAAGAACACAAACTCCCATCATTCTACCCTACGAACATCTTGATCACATTCAATTCGACTACAATCATAAACCCAAAACCCAAATCAAATTGGGGCTAAATCTTCAATCTACATTCACCTTTCATCTCCTTTCACCACCGGCAAAACCAATGCAGCTTCAAGAATTCTCGCAATAACAACCGCATCAACAATCTGATCCCTAATCTGCAACAAACCCCCCGAAACCACCACCACCAACAACCTCTTCTTCTCATTCACAATCTTAACAGACCTCCGTCGATACTTCAACCCAAACCCCAAACAGGGTCTGAACCCTCCTCCGTCCGGCTGCTCCCAGAACTCCGCCGCAGCCCCCGCCACCGCACGCGGCGGCAGTGGCACCATCGAAGCCACCGCGAGGCTCACCGGGGAGCCCGTGTCGTCTACACCTGGATCTTGAACCACTGAAGACATTGAGGCCAGAAAAAGAGGGGTGTTGGTACCTGTGTGGGTGATTATTGACACTGATGGGGTGTTGAGGAGCAGATTGAGGGTGATAAAACATAGAATTGAAGTGAGTAAGAGGGTGATTGATAAGATGATGCATGATGAAGATGATGATGATGATGATGGTGATAATGATGATGATTTGGGGTTTCTGGGGTGAATCTTTGGGGGAAAGAGGAGGAGAAATTGAGGGTTGATTGTTAAAATGGAGTTCTTGATGGATTTGTGTTTCGCCATTGGTGGTGATTGATGGAGAAAAAGTGAGAGCTTTTGTAGTTTTTTGTGACGATCTTCAACTGTTTTTTGTGACGGTCTGTTAACTTTGGCGGGAAAATGTATTTTATAACGATTGGATTGTTTTTTTCTGCAACTGCTAACAAAAATTAGGAATATATAACCTTCTGTGTTATTTAGCAAATATATGATGGATTATATTACTGATATATAATTTTTATATGATACTATTTAATTATGGATATTATATAATAAATGAATAGTTAAAGCGATAATGTAGAGGTTTAGTTTTTTGTTTCTCTACTCTTTCTTTTATTAAATAATAATGATTTAAAAAATAATATTAAACAGTTAGATATATATACTATAGATTTTTATATTCTGATAAGTTTTTAAAACTTACTAAATCATAAGAATATAATATCTTAAAATATGTTCTTTTTTTAATTCTTAATTCACTCTTTGTTATTTATAATTTCTTTAGAATTCATTATGTCTTATCTCGTCAATAGTGACATACAAAATCTTCATACAAACTAACGGATTAATATGTTGGGTTTATTCAAACCATAAAATAGATGAGTGTCTAACCTAGTTTAGTTAAAAGAAGTAACAAATTTCACTAGGACCATTGGAAGATCTGGTCATCATGACCTTAAGATTTTTTAAACTTTGCCCCAAGCACTTCAACTTCTGTATGCAAAGCTAAACCTATTACCATATAATGGTACAATTTTATTATATATTATATTACCAGCGGTGAGTGTAACCGCTGGTAATATAAATCTCAGCCGTAGGATCTACCAGAAACGCAATCCTGGCCATTTAAAGTAGGCAATTCTTGCGGTTGCAGGTTGGTTTTGGGCAGTTTGGGGTGACATGCGATATGTGTGGGTGCAGTTAAGAAATGGACCTGAATTTTAGCATGACTGGATCGTGGGGGTGTGGTTACCTCTGTAACCGTTGGCTGCTGTCTATAAAAAGAGCCAACAAATCATTTGAGTTGTCTATTACTGCTTAAACTTATTATGCGCTTAAATGGTTAGTACCTGGATCAATAAGCATGCTAGAAAGCATTGCAAATCTTTATCTTTGCTTCCTTCAACCTTCAAAGTCCTGCAAAAACTTTGATCATTAGCATTCTTTTTTTTTCAATTTTCAAATGTCATTTTCTGTTTACTGTTATACACAATTGAATGCATCCTGAATGCTTTTCAGAGGAATCCCTTATTGAGGAGTTTATCAAAGGGAGTTCATGTACCGTAAAGCGATCATGAATGATGGAGGCAATAGAATATAGTATTGTAGCAGGGCTGCATCGTAGACTTGTGTTTACCCCTGTAACCGTGTACTGCTCTCTTGAATAGCAGCTAAGAATTTATCAGAATTTTAGTTCACTGCTTCATCACATGATCAAAGACCTGCAAAAATAGGTGAATTTATCAGAATTTTAGTTCAGGTTTAAAATGTCAATTTGTGTTTACTGTTATACTCTTTTTGATTTATCTTGATTGGTTTTCAGAGGAAAATTTTATTGAGGTGTTTATCAAATATAGTGCATGTACCTTAAGGCATTGTTGAATGATGGATTCAAGACAATGGAGTATTTGCTCTCTTGAATAGCAGCCAAGAATTTATCACAATTGTAGTTCACTGCTTCATCACATGATCAAAGACCTGCAAAAAGAGGTGAATTTATCAGAATTTTAGTTCAGGTTTAAAATGTCAATTTGTGTTTACTGTTATACTCATTTTGATTTATCTTGATTGGCTTTCAGAGGACAATCTTATTGAGGTGTTTATCAAATATAGTGAATGTATGTTAAGGCATTGTTGAACGATGGATTCAAGGCAATGGAGTATTTTAGCAGAAGTGCATTGTGGAGTTGTGCTTAACCCTGTTACCGTTTCCTGACCTCTATATAAGTAGCCAAGACATTACTGGAGGTTTCTATCACTGCTTCATCATATGTTGCTCTTCAATGATTTCTTGATCTATCAAATAGTATTCAAGAAAGCAATTGAAATCTTTAATTATGCTGGCAAGGAAATGTACCATGTAAAATTTTGTAGAATAAGAGGAATACAGAGAAATGTAGTTGTATTAATCTACTTTAGTGAGTAGCAATTGTTTTCTCATTGATTTATTCAAATATGTAAATTGTACAAGTCATTCCTAATAAAAAAATCCAATTACTAACGTACTAAACACACCAAAAAAAAGCTTTTAAACTGCAATTCTAGAAAAAATTACATTTCTGGTTTGTTTATTTGATATCAGAAATGTTTTTTTATATAAGGCTCATGTGGAGAGGTGGACATGAAAGCAATGTAGTCAAGTGATTTTGGTTAAGAAGTGGTTCAAATACACGTAAACTCATATTCAAGTGAATTTAATTCAAGTGTCATGACCTGTTGGGGCTGCAAACAGACTTACCAGACAGCTTGAAGCTAATGTATTAAAAAAATGCTTTGGTGTGTTAATTTTGGGCTACTACTTTTCAATACACTTAAAATTAGGTGTAGTTGATATTACAAAGTGGTTTAATTATATATGAATGGATGTTTGCTTTGTTTAGGCTGCATAGTGGCAACTTGAGCTTCTGTGCAGGGCCAAACTTATTTTATAGGTATAGTGTTTAATATCCCCAACTAATTTATCAAGGTGAAGTGTTTGGTGAATGGTTTGAGCATGCATTTAGATTTTTAAAGTGATAATTCCCTTTAAAATTTGAAACATTCATTTGATAAGAGCTTAAAATGGGTCAAATGAATACACACAATATGGTTAATGATAGTTTTTAGGCAACCTACCTATTATTTATCAAATATGGATGTTAACTAATATTTTTATTTCACATGATTGGTAATGCTTTTATGTTTAGGTTGTTTATCACTTAGGTTTTTATCTTTACCGAGTGGTTGTCGTATAATACCTGGCCATTTTTGCTTAAGTATGTAAGTCTCTGTAGGATTAACTTAAATATGCAAAATGTGCGATGCAGTTTGGGTTTTTTAAAGGTTTTCGTTTTTTTATTTTTATTTTAAACATACATTATATTCTTTTTTTGTACAATTACTTTTGTACCTTTTTTAATTAAATCCAAAATCTAAACAATCTATTGTGTAAGAGTGTTATCTTGGTTCTTGATAGGTGAAAAAAAAAACGTGGGCCTTAAAATGTGTATTGCAGTTATGGAGATAAGTTGATGTTCCAAATTTGCCCTTAAAATTATTATTTCTGTGGTTATAATTTAAATTAAATGTACAGTTTTCCCACTTTTTTTTATAACCATAGATATACACAATCATTGGTGTATAATGATTCTTTGGGTTTTTTATAAAATTTTGGTTTTCTATTGAATCGATCTACATATACATATATATATATATATATGTATACATATACATATATATATGTATATGTATATATGTATATGTATATGTATATATATATATATATTTATATATATATATACATATATATATATATATGTATATATATATATACAATCTACATAAATATATCTAAATTTGCAATTTCTTCCAATTTAAGACAAAACCATATTTTTAAATCCTGAAAATCATACAAAACAACAAACAAATTATACAAACAAATTATAGGGTTTTTTTGTATATGAATGTTCATTTGTTAACTGCATCCTCACGATGCAGTCCTGCTAAAATACAGTTCATTTGTGAACTGCTCCCCCACTAATCGCAGGCCACAACCTATGTTAACTGCTAAAATGACAGTCCATGCATGATCTTCGATGCATGATATTCTAAAATTTTTACAACATAAACTTTTAAGAACAAATTATATAAAATTAATGTCTAATTTAGCAGAAAAAATGTATACATAAAAAAAACAGTTAATGAACAATTAAAGAGGTGATTATGTTTACTTAATTTACATGGCATCGATATTGATATAAATTCAGTGCTGCATAATTTTCAACGGTTTTCCAATTATTTAAATCATCATTTTTTTTTACACATTCAGCCCACTAACTCATAAACTGCTGTTTTTTAAAGTAGCAGTTTAAACAGTCAGTTGTAACACAAGTTGATTGGTCAATACTCCTCTAATTTTGGCAACAAAATAGTTAGTGGGTGAGTAGTTGCATTATTTTCTGCCTATATAAGGGCAGAACAGTGCATTTTTCAACCTTTATTCGGATATTTCAACATGGATAACAAATCCAGCAAAAGCCCCTTTCGAGAGGAAAATGTCAGTTATTATCCAAAAATCCAAACTTTGCTCATTATTTTGTAGATTAAATGTAATTTCTGTATGTTTTCTGTTTTTGGGCATTCTAATGGAAGCAATTTTGACAGGACATGGAGAATGAGAGTTTGGATGTTCTTACCTACACACAATCTCTTACAGCCTACGTTTCACAGCTTTCTCATGACTTTGGTGTTGAGGTGAGTTGTTTTAGTTAATGTGTATACAATAGTTCATGTTTTCTTTCCTTTTTCGCTTATATTTGTAATGGGCTAACTCTTTGTTTATCTTTTCTGTTGACTTTAATGTTTTTTTATCTCAGGATTCCCAAGCCAGGAAAAAACGTAAAAGAGCTAAGAATCTGACAAATTGGAAGTGGGATGAGGTTGTAGAGATTGACAGTTCAGATGACACACCTGATGCAACTCCTACAAGGTCTAATAGCGACAAAGAAAGTTGTGATGTTAACAGCTATGAGGTTGGCCCTTCCGATGATGACTCAGGTGATTCAGCAAACTCTCTTCAATCTTTCAACAAATTACTAAAGGTTCCAAAGGTGTTGATTTTCAGCAGCAACCGCCCTAGGTCTGTCTAGGGGTTATATTTTCTTTGCTTTATGTTGTGTTTGTGCAAGGATGTTATCATGTTTTAGGTTCTATTAGTTCTAACCTTTTTCATAGAATTTGGTTACAACTATGTTTTATCGGGATGTTTCACTATTATGACGTGTATGTCTTATGTTTAGTAATCGTGTTGTGTTGTTTTTTTCTTTTGTCTTCTTCTATTAAGGTTTAAGTATTTGTACTATACAAGGAAAAAGAGTTATGTATTAATTATAATATGCTATTTTGCAATATGATATAATTAAATTTACATATAAATAAGGTCTATAAATAATAAAACAATGATATTATAAGTTTGATCTCCAAATTTTTACGGTTCATTAAAAAAATTTATTTTCTAAAACCAATGATATACCTCATATTTTTATCCATCCGTTTGATGTTTTAAAAAAAAAGTGTTAAACAATATATGGTTTTTTAGAAATTATATTTATAAAGGGAAGTGTTTCTTAATAAATTAAAAACTAATTTAGTGTAAAAAATATTTGTTCTTCTATTAAAGTTTAAATATTTTTCGTGTAGAAAGAAAGAGAGTGGTATATTAATTTTAATATGGTATTTTGAGATATGATATAATAAGACTATAACTAATATACCACTGATATTATTTTCTTTCAACCTTTTTTCTAATTATTTTTCTAAAAATAAAAATAATAAATTCTTTCAAACTCCAAATGTTTTTAAACAAAACGATATTTTCTAAAATATCTTACTAAAATATGAATTTCAAATTTTATTGGTTCATGAAAATTGTTATTTTCTAAAAACATTGATTTTAAATATTTCATATTTTTATAAAGTTTTGAGTTTGAAAGAATTACTTTTGTTATACAATTATTATTTTTTTAGAAATTATGTATTTAAAAGAACTCTTTAGTAATTAGTTCAAACTATTTTAATTTAAAATAGTACTAAATAATATAATTACTAAATAATGTAAATACTTAGTATTAGAGATAAGGGGGAAAATTAGACTTAAAATGTTTAATATTGTCACAAGTGTCACCTAAAAGCATTCTTTTATTAAAGTACAAAGATTGATTATATATATATACATATGTGTTGAAAAGATATATATTCCAAATAATTTAGGGTTTAGTTTGTATAGGAAGTTAAATATATAAAAGTACATTGTTTATAACATAAGTTGTTAAAATAAGTGTGGGATTCATTTGATGGATATGATTACTTCATTTAAATAAACTAATGTTCAATATTTTTTAGTGGTGCCATTATACAAAGTGTGTGAGCCAATCATGAACCAAGTTGAGGGTGAGGTATGTAATTCTTAATATTAATCCAATTTATATTAAGTGTTTGGTAAGATAATGAGATAATGCACAAATGAACCAAAAGCATGGTACGAGAAGTCATAGTAAGGACAAGGCATGTAGCATTGTATTTCATTTATAATTCTACTATGAGTTGTAGTGTAACACCCCGTCCCGGATAGGGCTGACGTGTCACTAATACGGATATCAAATCAAAACGCATTCCCAATATTAAAAACGATTACAAGTTCAAATTCCAAAACCTAATTAAGTTGTTCAATACATCAATTAAAGTAACAGATAATCTTGGTCTTCAATTCACTCTTCACTGGTTTCCCGGATAACCCTGCTGACCTGACGTGCATGAAAACAAAAGCACGCCTGAGCATAACGCTCAGTGAACGGAATAGCGAATAACAAAAAAAATCAACAGATATGCTGATAATCAAAGAATTGGCAGATATCAAAAATACAGACATGATGATAATCAAAGAATTGACAGATATCAAAAATAAACAGACATGACGATAATCAGAGAATCGGCAGATATCAAAAATAACAGACATAAGACATATATCAGATATAACATACCCCGAGCTAACAATCATATCATATAATAACTGAACAGGGGGAACACAGGTAGCGAGCCCGTGAACCAATGTGAAATGGAGTATGGGCAGACATACAAACCATTCACCAGAGTCCTGCATGGAATGGTGTTTAACCATCCATCAGGAAATAACAGAACTAGCCTAGGATCGATCCATACGCCTCTGAGGAAATAATAATATAACCAGACATAATTTCAGAGTCCTCTTTAGAGACGCCGTGATCTCAGCTCACCGCCACGGTTGGTGCCACGTTATCGATGCCGCAATAACGCGTCTTGGTCACCCCCAAGATAGGGAGAGCTCGGGTAACAAATTCAGAATATATATATATATAGTAGTCAAGCTACTTATAACAGAAACAAAGGCAAATTATCTGTGTATGACAGGAATCAAAACCGGAGATAAACAGAAATCAAATACGGGACAGGAATCAGGAATCTGTACTGCAAAGTAACGGAAAATATTATTTATACTAAGATATAAAGAATCAGGAATCCGTACCTTATACACGAATGACAATAATCAGAAACAAAGTCTAGGCTCGGTTAACGCCGCGAGAACCTACGACAACGTAACGCAAATTATAGTTTGGATTTCCCTATTTTAAATTGGAAAAATTCCAGTTCTGCCCTTGTCTTTACGCACTCGTTAAAAATACTAAACGACATTGAAAAATTCTGAAAATCTCCAGTTTACTAGATTAGTGATTTCTAAACAACTTTTATTTAGAAAAGTTTCTGATTTGAATTACCGAAATATGAGAAAAACGTGAATCTTTACAGCTGCACAGAACTGCTAGCTGTTACGAAAACGACTATTTGGAGGTCTAAACGAATGAGTTTTTCTATGTTTTATATATCAACAGATTCGTTTTTCGACGAACTTCGTCGTGGACATAAGGTTTAACTGATTTGGATCTGTTATGATAAAGTTATGGCCTCCGTAAGTTGGCTGTAAAATACGTATAAATCAAGGTATTTTGGTAAACCGTAAATTATTTCTAGTTAAAATACGTCCGTTACGGGTCTGGAAATATTTTTATAAATAAGTATAAATCATGATTGACTTCTGAAAAATTTGGCTAATCATATTATTAATCCGTTTGTCATTTATAAAATCACATCCCAAAATATTCATAAAACTAGTTAAACGTGTGACTTGTTTAAAATGCTCGGTAAATGGCTAAATCTTAATTTGGTCAAAATACTTATATTTCCAGTAGCTAACACAATATCAAAATAGGCTCATCTCAAGTTTACTAAGTTACGCAATGAAAACTATGTTTAAAACGTAAACCGAATTAAACGAGTACTTATTCAAACGGCAACCTATGATCAAAGGCAATGAACTAGAATACTAATCATGATATCTAAGATTCAAGGATAACGTAACAACTAACAACATCTTAATGATTCCCACTAATTAACGTTTATTTTTATAAAAATAAACTAATTATCACATTTGTTATTATTTATATATACGAATTGTTAAGATGTTTAAATAAATAAATTTTCAGAAAATAGTTAATTAACTTTTAAAATAATCAGGGTTTATAAAACTTGTTTTTATAATTTTTAGAAATTTTTATAAAATTTAAAAAGGTCAACAAGGCATAAAAAAAAATAACAGGAGGTGCCCGGGGTCGAACCCGGGACCTCACCTAAGGCAAAGAGCGCAGGAACCGGTGAACCAAGGCCGCAGCCGCGGTAATGATCCGGTTTCCATTACTTTTAAACACAGGTTAACTTGTTTCCCCCAAATCTCAAATCCATATAAACCCTAGAAACGATTTTGACCAAATCGAATCCCAAATCGATGTTATAATCGATTGAAAGCATAGGGCTTTCAATCCCCACATGAAATCAAGTGTGTAGGTGGTTCTAATTACCTGAATTGAAGCTCTAATCGTGGTATTCAAACAGTTGCAGGTCGCGGCCCCAATTCGACTCGATTGGTATGCAAATGATGATATAAATCAAATTGAACTCGTGGAAAGCTTCTACTCGATCAAATGAAGAAAAGCCCTCTATTTAATTCGATTAACCTTGATTTCAGGTTGGGTTTCAGATGAGTTGCAGGTTGCGACTTTGAAGGAATCGAACAGAGAATTTGTGTTTGTTTCTGCTAGATTTGTGAGTTGGAACCGATTGGAAACATGTATGTGATTGATTAGGTTCGATTAATTTGAGTATAATAGAGTTTTAGTGCGATTTGTACGTGGATGGTCGGCCGAAAGAAAAAGAAAAAGAAATCGGTATAGATCGCACTCAAATCGAATTAATTTTTGTGGGGTATTGTTCGAATCTTGCAGGTGAAACTGTCGGGAATAAATGATTGGGATTAAATCGATTAACATGGGTTGTTTGGGGTCGCCGGAGCCACGGTGAGGGTGGCCGGAATTTGACCGGCGATCGGGAGGTGAAACAGAATGGTTTTTGACCATTTTACACAAATGGTCCCTGTGGTTTATGTTTCTTTCATTTGGGACCCAAACTTATTAATTTAAGTTTCAAAAAATGGCACAAATGTCCCCTAAACTTATTTAACCAAACTTTTAATTATTTCCAAGTTTAACAAATTTAATAAATTATTATTATTATTATCATTATTATTATTATTATTACTATTATTTATTACGGGTATTATAATTCTACCCCCCTTAAAATAATTTCGTCCACGAAATTGCTAGGTACAGATCGAAACAAGATATGACATAACGAACACGGAGTAGTAAGGAATCAACGAGTGGATGACATAACTCTTAATCATTTAGATGCAGAGACGGAGTTATTCACAAAGATAGAAACATGCAATAGCTAATCTGATGGTCAGAAATTAATAACTGATAACTTTATCACGTAAAGCCAACATATGTCAAGAATACATTAATAAAAATCAAGTACTAAGCTGTAAAAAGATTCGGATATTGGGAACGGATTTCATCTTCTACCTCCCATGTAGCTTCGCGTTCGGAATGATTTTTCCATAATACTTTAACAAAAGGAATAGTTTTCCTATGCATAATGCGTTCTTGTTGGTCAAGGATAGCTTCTGGTTCTTCTTCGAATGATAAGTCTTCACGAATCAAATGAAGTGGATAGTTAACACGTGAAGAGGATGATAATGGTACCACCTTAAAAGAGATACATGAAAAACGTTATGCATATATGACCGCTGAGGTGGTAATGCTAAACGATACGAGACCTCACCAACTCTTTCTAGGATTTCAAATGGTCCGATAAATCGTGGACTAAATTTCCCTTTAAGACCAAAACGTATATTCTCAAAAGTCTGTATGTACTTTCACTTTGATTTATATGACCTTTATTTCTATAATTTAACTATTCTTACTTTCTAGTTATAGCCAATTCCTAATTCTGATTATTTCTAACTTGTCTTGGGGTCCTAGGGCACACTTATAGTAATGGTCGGAACTCCAACCTTCTTAATATCCCCGTTTAACACATGTTAGCTTAATCGTATCAATCAACATAGCTAGGTTCACAACATTGGCATTAAAACAAATCATCTAAACCATCAGAGAGGCTTATTCTACTACTTACTAGATTTTTTTCCAGTGTCCTTAATTCTATTTGGTCTAATGTCATAAGGTATGACATCAGTTTTATCAATTCATGGCGTTTGTCAGTATAAGGAGCACGACTTAAACCTACCATTGCATGATTTTAGAATTCTAACTTTTGCATTTCATTCCTTAAGTAATAGTCCTCAATCACCAAGGCTTTGAACTCATCTCAAACCCTTAATAATCCTATATATAAGCATCACTGGTACACTAAGAATGTGCTTAAATCGGTTACACGACACCCTAATTTTTCTTAGCATTATCCCAGAGAATAACGTAATGTATGTATAGAGAGTATCATCACCCTTCTATATTTCCTGTAGTCCACTTTCATTCTAAGCATTCAATCAGCCCCTCAGTTACTGAAATGCTAAGTGGAAGAACATCTCTTAAAAGATAAAATTAGTATTATGATTGGAAATACCATGAAAGCTCTAAATAGGACAGGACTTAAGTAACAGTATGTAAATTACAAACACCTAAGTACAATATGTCTAATGATAGCTGCCTATCCTTCATACTTTCAGGATTTCAGGTATAGCCATGTCAGGGCAAGTACTAGGGAAGCAAGTCTCTCTTTAAATTAGGACAAGTGTAGCTTAGATTACCAAATGGAGCACGTCAAGGTAACTTGATTCATATGCCTTAAAGGCTTGTATATTGACCACAGTAACTTCACGTGCTATAATAGTAGCAATCTTATGACCAGAGTTTCTAGACCGTGAACGGATTTGACGAGAAGTCATTCTGAAAGATCATTAAGAATTTTCATGGAAATATGTTCTATGAGAACCGAGGCTTTCTCGCTCAACGTGTAGGAATGATGACTTATACGGACTACAATGTTACCACCCGACCAGATTCACCGGACTTAGCATGCACGACAAATTACAATTACGTGTGCACCCGTAATGGTAAGTTGTTTTGCATGATCCCCCCGGTTCCTCCTATTGGGTTAACATATCTTGTCAAGTATAGTGATCATTAGTGATAGAAGTACCAAATATGTATGTATTATATCGGGAAAACGAAATCAAGGAAAAGAATTATTCAACACGACAATGAGATGTTCCGAGTGTATTTGTTTGATTCGTGAATCAAAGCGAGTACGTTGACTAATCAAAATATTGAGTCAATCACAACTTTGTTGAAGACATGCGTACCTATAAGCAGATACTCATTCCGAGAGTTCCCAGGTAAGGTAAACAGGTCCATCGGTTGATTTGGATTTATACGAATACCTTGCCTAGACAGAACACCTCGAGATAGGCATCACACTCTTCCAGCATTACATGTTTCAAGTTGTAAGACACAGACTTTGGCTAATTTGAAAACCACGAATAACGGTTCAAAGCTCATTTTGAAAACCACTAGGCACGATGATAAGTGTAGATCCACATGTCGTCGTTAAATACAATGACGAACTTATCGAGAAACTTGCGAAAGACTCGGTTCATTAGGTCCATGAATACGGCCGGGGCATTAGTTAACCCGAACGGCATAACCAGGAATTCATAGTGACCATATTGCGTACGAAAAAGCTGATTTCGGGACGTCAGAATCTTTAATCTTCAACTGATGATACCCTGACCTCAAATCAGTTTTAGAAAAACATTTCACTCCCTGAAGCTGATCAAATAAATCATCGATACGAGGTAGAGGGAAACGATTTCGAATAATGATCTTATTTAATTCCCAGTAGTCAATGCAAAGCCTCATAGTCCCATCTTTCTTCTTTACAAACAAAGCTAGTGCACCCCAAGGTGAGACACTTGGTCTAATAAATCCTAGATCTAATAACTCCTGTAGCTGCTCCTTTAGTTCCTTGAGTTCAAGTGGTGCCATACGATATGGAGCCTTGGAGATCGGCTCAGCACCGGGAATAAGATCAATAGTGAATTCCACCTCGCGGTCTGGTGGAAGTCCAGGTAACTCCTTAGGACAAACATCGGAAAAATCACAAACAATCGGATAATCAGATATGTTCGGCTTTTCAGAAGATGTAGCTTTCACTGAAGCTAGGAAGCCCACGCAACCGTGCGATAAGAGTTTCTGAGCCTTAAACGCAGAGATGATTTTCAACGATTTCCGAGGCTGAGTCCCTTGATAAACGAGTTCAGGGTATTGAGGATTCCCAAATAAAACACGACGAGTCTGGCATTCAATAGTAACGTGATGTCGAGTTAACCAGTCCATACCAAGTATGACATCAAAGTCACTCATTTGCATATGAAACAAATCAGCTTTACGAATAATAGACTCGATTCTGATCGGACAATCTCTATAGACATGCGAGACGATAGTCGAATCTCCTAATGGAGTAGTAATAGCCAAAACGTGCTCTAAAGCAGTCGGTGCAGTCATTAAGTACTTAGCAAACACAAGAGATACGACAGACTACGTAGCGCCCATATCAAATAAGACATAAATATCCCGCTTCCCCATGCAAAGGGTACCGGAGATCATACCTAGGGCATTTACTATCAGTATCGGATAAGACATATATATGTATATAATACGTCCTCAACTCCAAGTACCTCAAACAATTTCTCAATATGATTGATCCAATTTTGCACCTCGACCGGATCACTAGAAGTACTGAAAGACTTAAGACTTTGCTTCTGAAAACGTTCTAACCAGACATGAATACCATCACGGGGTGGTGGTGTATTATCACCGGAAGGTGCTCCTATGTTGTTCCTGCCAGAAGGTGGCTCTGAGTTATTTCCACCGGGTGGAGATCCTGTGTTGTTTCCTTCCGAATTCGCCTGTTGCATCTGCAGGATGACTGTTTGAGCAGTCTGAGTCATCAGATTAGGGAGCATCCCCGAAATAACAGTGTCGACAACATTAGCGACCAGTGCTTCCAAGTTTGCATTAGACGAGGGGCCATTCGAGTTATTGCGGTTGTTCACACGTCTCTTAGGAGCCATCGGAAATGAAGATATACGTGTGAACACTAGAATTTAGATTGGGAACAAAAATTAGATCCTAACCCAACGTCTACCCATTACCTCACAAGTTTATTTTAATGTTTAAGTTTTCTACAGGAAAGAGCCTTTGCTCTGATACCACAACTGTAACACCCCGTCCC
Source organism: Flaveria linearis (assembly GCA_024085815.1). Lineage (NCBI taxonomy): Eukaryota > Viridiplantae > Streptophyta > Magnoliopsida > Asterales > Asteraceae > Flaveria > Flaveria linearis. The sequence goes on from CM044016.1 coordinate 53,403,388, forward strand.
GGATAGGGCTGACGTGTCACTAATACGGATATCAAATCAAAACGCATTCCCAATATTAAAAACGATTACAAGTTCAAATTCCAAAACCTAATTAAGTTGTTCAATACATCAATTAAAGTAACAGATAATCTTGGTCTTCAATTCACTCTTCACTGGTTTCCCGGATAACCCTGCTGACCTGACGTGCATGAAAACAAAAGCACGCCTGAGCATAACGCTCAGTGAACGGAATAGCGAATAACAAAAAAAATCAACAGATATGCTGATAATCAAAGAATTGGCAGATATCAAAAATACAGACATGATGATAATCAAAGAATTGACAGATATCAAAAATAAACAGACATGACGATAATCAGAGAATCGGCAGATATCAAAAATAACAGACATAAGACATATATCAGATATAACATACCCGAGCTAACAATCATATCATATAATAACTGAACAGGGGGAACACAGGTAGCGAGCCCGTGAACCAATGTGAAATGGAGTATGGGCAGACATACAAACCATTCACCAGAGTCCTGCATGGAATGGTGTTTAACCATCCATCAGGAAATAACAGAACTAGCCTAGGATCGATCCATACGCCTCTGAGGAAATAATAATATAACCAGACATAATTTCAGAGTCCTCTTTAGAGACGCCGTGATCTCAGCTCACCGCCACGGTTGGTGCCACGTTATCGATGCCGCAATAACGCGTCTTGGTCACCCCCAAGATAGGGAGAGCTCGGGTAACAAATTCAGAATATATATATATAGTAGTCAAGCTACTTATAACAGAAACAAAGGCAAATTATCTGTGTATGACAGGAATCAAAACCGGAGATAAACAGAAATCAAATACGGGACAGGAATCAGGAATCTGTACTGCAAAGTAACGGAAAATATTATTTATACTAAGATATAAAGAATCAGGAATCCGTACCTTATACACGAATGACAATAATCAGAAACAAAGTCTAGGCTCGGTTAACGCCGCGAGAACCTACGACAACGTAACGCAAATTATAGTTTGGATTTCCCTATTTTAAATTGGAAAAATTCCAGTTCTGCCCTTGTCTTTACGCACTCGTTAAAAATACTAAACGACATTGAAAAATTCTGAAAATCTCCAGTTTACTAGATTAGTGATTTCTAAACAACTTTTATTTAGAAAAGTTTCTGATTTGAATTACCGAAATATGAGAAAAACGTGAATCTTTACAGCTGCACAGAACTGCTAGCTGTTACGAAAACGACTATTTGGACGTCTAAACGAATGAGTTTTTCTATGTTTTATATATCAACAGATTCGTTTTTCGACGAACTTCGTCGTGGACATAAGGTTTAACTGATTTGGATCTGTTATGATAAAGTTATGGCCTCCGTAAGTTGGCTGTAAAATACGTATAAATCAAGGTATTTTGGTAAACCGTAAATTATTTCTAGTTAAAATACGTCCGTTACGGGTCTGGAAATATTTTTATAAATAAGTATAAATCATGATTGACTTCTGAAAAATTTGGCTAATCATATTATTAATCCGTTTGTCATTTATAAAATCACATCCCAAAATATTCATAAAACTAGTTAAACGTGTGACTTGTTTAAAATGCTCGGTAAATGGCTAAATCTTAATTTGGTCAAAATACTTATATTTCCAGTAGCTAACACAATATCAAAATAGGCTCATCTCAAGTTTACTAAGTTACGCAATGAAAACTATGTTTAAAACGTAAACCGAATTAAACGAGTACTTATTCAAACGGCAACCTATGATCAAAGGAAATGAACTAGAATACTAATCATGATATCTAAGATTCAAGGATAACGTAACAACTAACAACATCTTAATGATTCCCACTAATTAACGTTTATTTTTATAAAAATAAACTAATTATCACATTTGTTATTATTTATATATACGAATTGTTAAGATGTTTAAATAAATAAATTTTCAGAAAATAGTTAATTAACTTTTAAAATAATCAGGGTTTATAAAACTTGTTTTTATAATTTTTAGAAATTTTTACAAAATTTAAAAAGGTCAACAAGGCATAAAAAAAAATAACAGGAGGTGCCCGGGGTCGAACCCGGGACCTCACCTAAGGCAAAGAGCGCAGGAACCGGTGAACCAAGGCCGCAGCCGCGGTAATGATCCGGTTTCCATTACTTTTAAACACAGGTTAACTTGTTTCCCCCAAATCTCAAATCCATATAAACCCTAGAAACGATTTTGACCAAATCGAATCCCAAATCGATGTTATAATCGATTGAAAGCATAGGGCTTTCAATCCCCACATGAAATCAAGTGTGTAGGTGGTTCTAATTACCTGAATTGAAGCTCTAATCGTGGTATTCAAACAGTTGCAGGTCGCGGCCCCAATTCGACTCGATTGGTATGCAAATGATGATATAAATCAAATTGAACTCGTGGAAAGCTTCTACTCGATCAAATGAAGAAAAGCCCTCTATTTAATTCGATTAACCTTGATTTCAGGTTGGGTTTCAGATGAGTTGCAGGTTGCGACTTTGAAGGAATCGAACAGAGAATTTGTGTTTGTTTCTGCTAGATTTGTGAGTTGGAACCGATTGGAAACATGTATGTGATTGATTAGGTTCGATTAATTTGAGTATAATAGAGTTTTAGTGCGATTTGTACGTGGATGGTCGGCCGAAAGAAAAAGAAAAAGAAATCGGTATAGATCGCACTCAAATCGAATTAATTTTTGTGGGGTATTGTTCGAATCTTGCAGGTGAAACTGTCGGGAATAAATGATTGGGATTAAATCGATTAACATGGGTTGTTTGGGGTCGCCGGAGCCACGGTGAGGGTGGCCGGAATTTGACCGGCGATCGGGAGGTGAAACAGAATGGTTTTTGACCATTTTACACAAATGGTCCCTGTGGTTTATGTTTCTTTCATTTGGGACCCAAACTTATTAATTTAAGTTTCAAAAAATGGCACAAATGTCCCCTAAACTTATTTAACCAAACTTTTAATTATTTCCAAGTTTAACAAATTTAATAAATTATTATTATTATTATCATTATTATTATTATTATTACTATTATTTATTACGGGTATTATATGTAGATTATTAAATTATAAAGATGTACCTTTATCTTTCTAATTGTCTCCGTTCGCCTGCTGTCGATGCATCCACGGTCATATGGCATGTAATATGTGAGGGCTGTAGGAATAAAGTAAATTCGTTAGACATTAAACATAGATCATTCCAATAACATTCAAATGGCACAACTTAATAACACTGTAACAAGGTCAAGCACTAATAATAAATCAAAACAACCGAGGGCATTTATACTTAGTAAACCCATGTATGATTATTATTATTATTTTGGTATTTTTATTGTCTAATTTACGTTTTATATTTCTAGATGGAGTTTTGTAGGCCTGCTACCGGTCAGCCTCCATCAATGGTCCGTCTGTTTGATTCGCACGTCATCTCGGAAATACTAGCAAGAACATCGTTGAGACCTTTGAGTTCAATTAGATGTACTTGCAAGGAAGTTGAGTTACTATCATATGATGCTTATGTCATAGAGCGACAGAGAACAGAAAATAATGTGCTCGCAGGTTTCATTGTTCAGTGCCCAAACTTTTTAGTTCGTCGCCAGATACATTTTGTGCCTTCATCCGGTTCACGATCGCTTGATATTGGTTATATGGCACCGTGGACCATAATTCATGCAGCATCGGAACAAGGTGTTTTAGTGGTCGAGGTTGCCCATTTGTGGGTCCGAACATTGTCTGTTTATGCATTGTTTAAGCCAACAAGTCACAATATGCGGGCTATTCCAAATCCAAAACTAAAATATGAAACAGCAAAAGTCGCGTTTGTAACATTGGGGTCTCTTCCGTTACATTACAAGATCTTTCGTTTGTCTATTCCTAAAAGAAGGTATGTTTGCTTTCGTTTATGAAAACTCTTAACGTGTGTTGTATGATATGAAATTTATATGTGTGTATTTGTACGTTTTATATGTGATAGTGTATGTATGCATTGTTTTTGTCGTACGTTCAATTGTTGCTAAATGTAACATTTAAGTTTTGTTATCTTGCAGTAATCTTAAAAGGGGTGTTGTTGTATGTATGACATATCGTTTTGAGATATTTGATTCAAGAGATTGGGCTTGGAGACTACAGGATCCTATACAATTGGCCCATGATGGTGAGGTAACCAATGACGAGGCCATTGTAGCAGGAGGGGGTATTTACATTGGCCTAGAAAATAATCAAATACTTATAATTGATTCTTCTACTCACAAATATAGAACTATTCCAATCCCATTAATGGCTACTTATTGTTCGTACTCTTCGTGGAAGCTTATTAAACACAAAGGAAGAGTGGCCATTGTTTGTGTTCATGAGAATGATACACGAGATGTTTGGGTGCTTTCAACGCGTGATACATGGGTGAAGGCAGATAAACAAACAATCAAAGGTGTCTTCTTTGAGTCATGGGAATTCAAGGGCAAGAACCTAACCTTCTACAGATCAGGCGAGACTCGGACAGTCATTGCTGTGCAGCGTTTATATAATATCTTTTCTTTCCAATCCGACTATGAATCTGTAAATTTGTCGTGTCGGTAGTTTTATGACTGAATTTATGTTTTGTTTATTTACAATTGGAATGTTTTGGACATAGGATTGTAGTTTGCTTTCTGTAGTGGTTTGGTTTCAAGGTACGGTTGTCGTGTATTTTTAATTGTTATATTTACTCGCTAATGATCTAATTTTTTTTGTTTATGTATTTTTAGGGTACAAGTTTTTGACCTGAAGTATTTCTCTTTTATAACTTGTAAGGGTTTAACTATAAAATTAGTGCTGCCAATAACAGAATATGTTATCATATGCAGAACATAAATGATCTACAGAACATAAATGATATAGAGAACATAAAATTATAAAAGACATAACATTGCATTACAATTTAATATATTTTCATACATTACATGGTTATTTTGTATGTTTGTGGAAGTACACATTAACATAAATTATCGTACATAATATATAAGTAGTCACACATTACATTTTCTATAAGTCATATACTTAGCTACCATAAAAGCTTTCTCTATAATAATCAATTGAAAATATACAAATTAATCAGTCAAGTAGCTTAGCAAGATTCAACAACCCTGTAAATATAACTTATTACTTGCGGTTATTTCACCATCCTTTTATTTAGGGATTCTCTTGAGTTAGTGGTATAGTGGAGTTGGTTAAGCCAAAACCATATTTGCTGCTCTATTTATAGGCTGCTAAGTAAAAGCCACTCTAATTTCAAAATGTTTCTATCCATCTAAGAGTTCCATTATAAGGTATGTATGTTGTAGCATCTCTTCATGATCATCTAACAATATTTGCTTGTGTGAATGTATGTTTTTCTGTCATAAATTCGACTTACTAGGGACACCTACAGTCCTGCTTACGATTTGTATTTTGTTTTTTTAATGATGGTTATTATAATGTATTATTGTATATTATTTTCTACTTGCACATTTATGTAGATCAATCATACTCAAAATTAAGCCTTTAGGTAGCAAAATTAATGGTGGATTCTGTAATCCATACTTCTATAACAGTTGATATTTTTACAAAATAAAAACCAGGTCTAATTGTTTGGTAGTTAACAGATCCTATTATCATCTTAGGCTGTAAAAATACAATGAAATTAGAATTAACTAATCTGTCGCCAAATTTATTAAAACTGCCTTCTTGACCACTTAACTAATCTGCAACACCAAAACTGAAATGCAAGTTTTGCATTTTTTCCTATATTTGAAAAGTTCTTAGAATGCCTGTTGTTTAGGGACTCAAAGTAGGATTTTTCTCACGAGAACCCAAGATAAGAAGTAAAAGCATAGACGTCCCATATATTTGAATATCAAATGAAGCATTGATCTATTAATTAGCCACTACTAAGATAAACTAACTACATCACTTGTAATCACCTGACTGTCAAAAGTATCATTTTGTATTCTAAAATATGAAACAATGTCACAAATAAGGTCCATAACAATATCCACAGAAAGTGTATCCAATATAAGTGACCCAAATTGTCAAACACCAAAACTATGAGCAAAAAGTACCAATTGAAAAGAGAACCACGTCCACAATTTCAATCAATAGAACAATTCATAAACACCAACTTTCGTTATGTAATAGGGTCATGTGATAAATGAATTTTGCAAGTACAATATCTATACTTATTGTTATATATTACTCTCTTAGAACAAAGAATAGAGAATTTACTTATCTGTGATCTTGAAGAAGAATCCTCGAATCATGGGATAATCCTATCATTATGCAGTACTCGAACATGTCGACTGTGGAAACAAAATTAGGTTAACATACTTCACAAAACGACTAAATCAAACATGTTCAGCCTTATATATTTTGAAGAGACCATGAACCATTACCTTATATGGTAAAATTAACCCCGGATTCATACTTTCGAACAATACCACTGCAAGACGCAAGTCCGCTGATAGTGGTTGTTGTGGTTGTTGTGAAAGTCATGGATCGCTGGTGGATTTCGACGGTCGTACACAATCGAAGCAGCACATATCTCGATCTTGTATGGGTATTCGCCTTTGCGGCCGAAAACCCTAGAGGTTGTTCTTTACGATTTGGGGTTTTGTGGTGATGGGATTTGGGGGAGGGGGGGTTTGTGGTTAGGTGATTTGGGTGGTAAGGAAACACATTTTTTGGATTTTCATTTGTCTTAATAAAATAAATTAATTTATTATTTATCTATAACACTATATTTGTTTTTTTGTTTCAATATTATCTTTAATGTGTCATGAAACGTTAAGTTATTATTGTATATTAGCTGTTTATAAGCATTAATAATAATAGCTATATCTAAGATTTTTGTGTTGATGCAGCCCATCTAACACCCTTGATCATGTTTGTTTAAATACAAAACGCGTTCCTTTACTATATTGTTTGTATTGTTTTTATCTTCTTTTTTGTTGTTACACTTATTTATATATTTATAATATAACTATAGATAATAATGGTATGCATTCTATTAAAAGATAAGCCATATACGTGAGTTATTCTACATATAGTTTTCTCACTCTTTTGGATCATATTATATTTTTCAACTACTATGCCAGAGTACTCAAGTTATTAATTGTCTTACTAATGTTGCTGTTAATATTAATATTAATACTAATATTAATATTAATACTAATATTAATATTAATACTAATATTAATATTAATACTAATATTAACATTAATACTAATATTAATATTATTATTATGTTTATTATCGTTATCATACTATTTCTCTAAGTATTATTGTTACAAGTATAATTACTATTAGTAGCTTGTTATTTTACAATTTATTATTAATTTGTTGCATGTGATAGAAAAACTTTCTTGGTAGTAGTACATACTTTTCTTATTTTTTACACTCCATGAATGCATTACTAAAGTAACTTTTGCATTCTTACATTAACGATTTAGATAAGCACGTGGGTATGGCAGACCTTCCTCTTTTTTTAATAATGTCAGAGATAATTTCAAGACTTCAGGGAAGATTGTTATACAATGCAAGGTTGTCTGCAAGGAATGGAGGTCCTTCATATCAACAAAACACTTTGCAATGATTCATTGTAGCCGTATGAAAACATTTTCAGAGAAGAAGATTCTTGCGTCTGACAAACAAGCCAATTCCCTTCATACGTTTAGCTACGATTCACCTCAATGTTGGGTGGAAAAAACCGTTTCTTTGCCGTTCGACACCCAATTATCTGATTTGGTGGTTTTAGGTACCTTGGATGGAATGTTGTGCGTGAGTATAAAGAATACCAAAGAATTGCTTATTTGGAATCCACTTACACGTGCCTATAGGAGGTTGCCTAGCTCCAGATATTATGGTCTATATGATACGGATGTCGATGCCCTCGGTTTCTACGTTGATTCGTCTAATGAGTATAAGGTGTTGCACATAATGCGCAAGGCTGGGGTGATTCAACCTTATGTGTATTCTACATTCTCTAATTGTTGGCGAAAAATCAAATTCATCCAAGGATACCATTGTTGTCCCTCAAAGCGAAAAATCAAAATCAACCGAGGGTACCATTATTGTACCCCGTAACACCATTGGTCGCAAGGTACTCTTTCCGGAGATGGTCTCTATTTCATAGACATGTTCTTTGTTCCTTGTGTTCAATCAATGATACGTTTAGATGTTAATTCGGAGGAGTTCACTGAAATACCTTTTCCAAGTGTTATATCGAAAGGAGGATGCGAGGGTTCTTTAGTAAATTGCCGTGACGAGCTTCATCTATTCGTTACCCATGGGTCATTTACGTATTCTGTAGATGTGTGGAAGATGAATTCCTATAAAGAATGGACGAAATTCTTGTCAATTTCTCATACCGCTCGCGTTCCAATTTCATTATGGCGTCATATCTCTTACATGGTCCCAAGTAAGAAATGGATGATGATGACTGATTTTGGGGATGTTTATGACTTTGATGTGAGAAACAACGAGCTCGGATGTTTCTTCCCAAGCAGATTCTTTTGTGCCTTACAACGCGCAATTTACACCGAGACTATAATGTCAGCAGATACTTAGTTCCACTAGACTTTGCACTTCGGTTTTTATCGTCTTACTTTCCTTTGTTATTTGTCTTTTCCGTTAAATCTCCAAAACTATGTTGATATGTTTTATTTGTTTAACCGTGACTTATTTTCGTTCTGTTTTATTGTTGTTCTGTTTTTGTTGTCTTAATATCAATTCATGATAGTCTTTGTTAAAAACAAGCCTGTATATGATGTCATATTGCGTTGCAGGACCCGGCCACCGGACGGGTATAAAACTAGTTACTGTTATGTTATAGTCATGGCATAAGGTGAGACCAAAGTAAGCATAATGTTATGTCTTTTCGAATGTTATAGTCATGGCATAAGGTGAGACCAAAGTAAGCATAATGTTATGTCTTTTCGAAGTGTCGTCCACTTCACTGACTACTTGACCCGTTTGACCCATACCCAAATCAACCAAATTTCGGTTACCTCCGTATGCAATATCTCTGCATGACATGTGGCTAGTTCATACTAGAACTTATGATCATAATTCTGGTCATCAAAGCAATATATGTATAAATTACATCTGCTGCTACTTTAGATTTGTCAAGTCCTTTCTGTTAGTTCAGATTTGGAAAAGTAACTGTATATTACACGCTACGTGTGCTTTCATCATATCATTATATATTGATGATTACATGCTTAGTGATGCAACTGAAATAACAACCAAATAAAAGCGAAAATCAACAAACAAGGGTAGCAAATGGCGGGGGGGGGGGGGGGGGTCTATATTGTCCCACATTGGCTGGTTAGTAGGATTAGACACTGCGGATGTTTGTATATAACCAACCCAGCTGCATACTGTAAAGTCATGCAGCCATGCAATGAATTCAAAGCGAACTATTCTTTCGCCTTTTACTAAAGAATACCGTGTGTTCGTTGCATAAAGTGGCATACGCTAATTTTTGGAAAGTTTCTTTCATTTTGAAAGAACTCCAACCAATTAAAGTTCTAAGTTTTTAACAACTGTTTGTATTAGATTGCATTATTTTCATATGTTATATGGTTTATATATATGATGAAATTCATAAAACATAATCTATAAGGGTGTAAATGAGTCAAGCTAAAGCTTATTTATAACATATTTAATAAACTAGCCGAGCTTCACATATTGAGTTTGACTAGATTCTTGAGTATAAACGAGCCTCAAACAATATCCAAGTATTTGTGAAGGCTTAAAATAGTAAAAGTCTAAAACTAACCTAAAAACTAAAGAATTTAGTAACCGCAAAATCTTAATATCTCCACATACCCATGAAATAATCATACTTGAGCAGCAGATTAAGAGTAACAATAATAAATTATGGCTGGATTAAGAGAAGATCAAGCTGTTGGCCTTAGACAAGAGCAAAAACTAAGGACAACCGACGAAAACTGTATTTCAAATGCGACATGTTATCCTGCTGAAACGACTTCAGCGATGATCTGACTACTTTGATTTGACCATTTGACCCGAAGTAAAGTTTTGATGTGATTCAATACCATTAATCTTTTAAACTCTATAATCATTTTGGATACATGTTGCTTTTGAAGTCTTTCATCATATTATTGTATTAGACTAATAAATGATTGAATGATGCTTATAAACTAAATATTTAACTGAAACTTTAAAAAAAAAAATTTAACAACCAAATACAAGTGAAAAATAGAGTTTTGGGGAGTGTTGTCCCACATTGGCTGCTTAGCAGAGTTAGGAAGTGAGGAGATTTATATATAACCAACCCAACTACAGCAACAAAAGACACGCAGCCATGCAATGAGCACAAAGCGAACTATTCTTTCGCCTTTTACTAAAGAATACCGTGTGCTCGTTGCATAAAGTGGCATACGCTAATTTTTGGAGAGTTTCTTTCTTTTTGAAAGGGCTCCAACTAATAATAGTTTTTGGTATTTTCTTAATAACTAGTTTAACTGAAGTGCATTATCCCTCTCACTGTGTTGCTGCAGTGGTTGCTGAAGCATTGAGCCAAGTAACATTTTAGATCAAACACCAGTAACATTTTTAGAAAATGCCACTGACAATCTTTTGCTAACTCTGACTTATCCTCCATATATTTCACAAGTTTAGCATAAAGATAATTGTCACTGACAATCTTTTGCTAACTCTGACTTATCCTCCATATATTTCGCAAGTTTAGCATAAAGATAATCGTCACTGACAATCTTTTGCTAACTCTGGAAAATACCATGACAGCATCAATAAAAGACTCTAAAAACGCTAAAAAACATGCCTGGTCACCGCCATATCAGAAAAACATTCATTTCTTAAAACTCTTAAAAATCTCTCCAATAAGGTGTTTTAAAAACTTAAAAAAACATTACCATATCATCACTATTTCTTATATTTATATCCAAAAGTTCCTCAATTCATTAGTGATTTGCCATGAATGTAAACAAAGAACTTAATGCTTAAAACACTAATCATGTGTCAAGGCAAAACTTCAGAAATTTCAATTGAAAGGAATCATGGATAAGTTTCTAGAAGCTCCACATATCAGTGATTAATGTTCTTAGTTGAGTTATCAAAATGAAATATGAAAGCATGTTGCTGGAGAACTGTAGTTTAAATTCTGTAAATACCCTCTGTGTATGACAGCAAACTGATAAGTCAATGACAAGAAACTGAAACTCTTAAAGCCTGGAAATGAACCAAATAAACACGAACAAGGCTTGTTTGTGTTCATTCGTTTAACTTAAGATAAACAAACAAGTGAACATAAACACAAGGGGGCTGCAATTGAATTTTTTTAACAAAAAAGGTCATCACCTTTTACAATGGCGATGTGCAGTAAGAAAATAAACAAAAAAGTTAATACTATTGTCAATGTGATTTTTTTGCGCCAAAGCACCATCTCTCATGGTGATGATCTTGGCCACCACCATTTCTATTGGTGATCAGTCATGTATTGTCACATCCATCTAAACTAAAAAAAAAAAAAAAAAAAAAACATACCCAACATCATCGCCAATGTTGATGGGCGATGAGTGAGTAAAATATAAGAAAGAATATACAAAGTCTATGGGTTCAAAAGCAAACCGTCCAGGTAGACATAAATGGACCAATTCCATGACCGATTCTTGATCCGACCTGCCGGTCTGACCTGGTTCTAAAAACAATAACTAACGCATCATAAAAGCTTGAAAAATACCTTCAATATAACTTTTACCATATTGATATTCCTACACTCAAAATATGTTTTCCAAACCGTTTCATATTTTTGATGCTTTATATTTTATCTAACCAACTTCAGTTTCCAACCAGGTTTTTTGTTTCGACCCCTGTATATTCTTTTAATTGTCGCCAAGCTAATCCTATTTTAATCCTAACTTAAATTTACACTATTCTTAAATACAACTTAAACCCAACATATTTTAAATAAGTGACTTACACCTTTATCGTTAGACTATGCTAGTGATTGTCCCAATGGATCCTATCCCTCTAAATCAACCCACTAGCCATTGGCCTATATTTAAATATTTTTAGGTATAGAATATAACACTAGATTTAATGAATACGTATAGATCAATAATTAATCGATCCTAATATGTTTTACTCTGGGTCACTAATTATAGAACTTTAAATATACACTTATATATGAAATTGAAACAAAACTCACATGTTCTTAATGAGACATTCTGATAGTAAAATGATGTACTCACCACTCAAAATGTATGTAGGCTCGGATTTTAGAGAACATAGATGTGGTAATTTTTTAAATGGAGTAGATACTAAATAAATAATGTGTATGCTTTTAGTACAATAAAGATACAAAACCCACACTTATAAATTAACTACAATATGTAAACACAGAATGAGTGTATTATCAATGGTTTCAGTTAAAAAAAGTCTGATTCGAATGGATAAAATAAAAAAAATAAACACACCCGGTGGGACTCGAACCCACAATCGCCTGATTAGAAGTCAGACGCCTTATCCATTAGGCCACGGGTGCTTCATTGTTATATATTTAACAATGTCAAATATAATGCTGTTGAAACATTCAACATAGGATCCTTTTCTTTTTAGGTTATAAAAATGATATTCTTTATTTTAGAAAAATATAAGATACCTTCTTTACTATAAAGTATACCCTTTTTCTATTCCAAAATCATGAAAGTTCATTTATTTCCCAAAGCTAATAATACATCAAATCACACCTTTTATGATGAATACTTTTTTGAAAGATTTTATGTGAAACTTTCTTTGACATTTCTGTTATGAGTTTATGACCTTTTAGCTTTTACATATATTTTCGAATCAAGTAACTAATAACTAATGAATTGTTTTTTTCGTCATGGGCAAGAAAGAAGGGTTGTGATCGGTGGTGCATCAAAGACGACAACGATAGTGGTAGGAGCCGTCATGTTAGGGGTGGTTTAGTGAGGAATGTGACGTTTTAATTCCTTTGGTCGTAAATTTATAAGAATTGATTCTGATTTCAATTCGACCAACAATGTTATCATTTGAATTTATATATTACTTTTGATGTATACTACAAATCAAACTCGTTAGAAATGAAATTCATATTTGAATATTATTAAAAGCCAACCAAACTCCCATAACAATATGAATATGATCTTCTATGTCCTTGAGTTACTAGAATAACATGAGCAAGTAGACAGCACAAACTTTACCTATAAATTGAATTAAAAATCAAAGAATTATATTGATGGTAACAATCCATAAAATAAACGTTATTTTGTGATACAAATGATGGATTATCATAATTAAAAAGATTAGGTTTTCTAGATGATTTAAATGATTTAATATAACAGATGAATCCAATTATTGTGACAATGACAAATTGTTTCTGAATGATTAGAAATTGATGTTTGGGCCGTTACATCATGGTGGGCCCTACATTTTGATGTTTTGTCCTAAATATAAAAATACGCCCATCACATGCTTTTTCCCATGCCATTTTAGTTGGCTTACAAATTATTAACATGTTATAGAGTCCTATGTAACACATATTTCGTAAAAAGGAAATTCAATACTTTTCTAGATATTAAAAAAACATTAAGTTTTCTTAATTTATGTCTTACTATATCAAATTGATGAAAAGATGTTTAGAGTTACAAACTAACATATGTTTTATTATCTAAATGTATAATAACAAATAGTTGTAGTACTTCAAATTTCCATAACTAAAGACTAAAAATGCACGAGGCAATAACAGGGTCGTAGCAAAAATAAAGTTGAGTTCGAATCTTCTTTTCCTCACTGGGTCTAACGCCCACTCGTGTCCTTTCCAAGATATTAAAAGAATCGAGGTACTTGTGAACTACTCGAGACTACATAGTATATGAGGTTGAGCTGGTATTCATATTTAATAAACAAGTTCGAGCTTAAGCTTCGTATTCCAAGCTTCAATAGGTTCTCGAGTATAAACGACCCTATTATTTATATAAGTATAAATAGGTTATTTAATCTGAATATATAATCACATAATATGTATTGTTTTATTTAATTAAGATAAAAATAACTAAATAACACATATTAATTCATCTTTTGATGCCTTTAAATTAAGTATTGGGGCAACTTGAAAACCTTTCCATTTTTTCATATTTTTAAAGAAATAATGACAACTTGTCTCTTACTCGCTCACCATATCACCAAGAACAAACAATGCCCATTTTGACCTTGCAATCATGATCATCAATAGCCATCGTATGGGGCAGCCATTCTTGAATGGCATATATACAACACCCAAAATCAAAGTTGTAATAATCTTCAAGTGGTGTTCGAATTAGTATAATATATGTTATTAAAAAAATAGAGTTCTCATTTTATTTAATTGTTGTTAATGGGATACATTTTCCTCTCTTCAATTCCTTTACATATATATAAATAGCTATCCATATGTGTGTGTGTATATATATATATATAGAGAGAGAGAGAGAGAGATGGAGAGTGTTTTGATAACTAAAATGAGTGTCTAAATAACCAAGTCCGTTATTTATTGATTTTTTAATTTTTAGCATACTTACTGGTTAAGTCATTAAACTTTTTTATTTTTTTCTTATACCATCTTATTTAAAGTATTTTAAACTACAAATCCGGTGATATAAAAGACTAAAGTCACGTATGTAAATTATGCTTATACACTTTTAATTACTTTTTCACTATAAAAAAGTTTTTAACTTTTTTCATCAAAGTATTTTACCAATATGAAGAATGTGATGATTAAACCAACACTTTATCCACATTAATTTTTCTTGAATGCTAAGTTACTACTTACTAAAATATGATCGGTTTAACCGATTGCGTGTTACAATATAAAAGGTAATTGTGTTTGAGTATAAATGAAACTTTAGAAGGTTAACCATGTGGAAAAATTAGTCCACCAACTTTAATTAAATAATTGATCTAGTTTTTTTTTGAAAAAAAAAACACTCATTTGAAATTGCTGCTTAACGCATCCTTTATCATCACTTTCACTTTATGTACTTTATTGTAAAACTAGTCATTTCATCCATGGTTTTATAGGGGCATCAAAGAGGACGAACAAGTTTATATACGAGCTTATAAGAGGGTGAAAAGGATTATACACGTGTTTAAGGGGTCAAATGTTGCTTATGCATGTGGTTATAACTTATATGAGCATTATGTATTATTTTTCCTTTTCTAAAAAAACAAATTAATCAAATCAAATGAGCTGATCTAATTAAAAATATTTTGAAGTAATGTTTTTTTTAAGTTTTACTAATATAATTTAACCAGTTGTAACGGTCATGATAGAGGCAATACTTATCATACCACATTATTATTACCACTATCACACTACTCCATTAATGGTGACATTCGCTATAACACAATTGTAAAGAAGGTTCCGTATTTTGACTTTTTTTAAAAAAATTCTTTCTAGACTCTAATAATTCTCTTAGCAAAAAAGAATCACAAATTGTCTTTTAATTCAATTGGTAGCTTTTGCTTCCTTTAAACCCTCTTACGAGTGTTTGGCTCTAGGCTTGTATGATAAAATTTTAATTTTCTTTTCATTAGCATGCGATTGATGCTACTTCTTTTATCTATGCTTTAATCTTAATAACTGATTCTTTGATATACCTAATCATATTAATGCTAACGTTACAAAGTTCACGATCACGCCTCATCACGGGCTTATGTTCTACTTAGATACAAAGGGTATCTGTTCAAAAAAAAGATACAAAGGGTATCACATCTTATTTAAACATTTAATTGTTGAAGTTGTGACAAAACTATTTGAAAATATTAATTTCACAAGTTGTTACTAAATTAAGCACCGACTACAAGCTAGTACGTGGATTCATAGCTGACTGTCTACACATTGACCACCAGTATGTTCTACAGTCAATGAGTACTAAATTTAATGCAATACGTACAAGTCTTAATCATTTCTGAGGTTAATTTGCAAATTTGATTCTTTTAAAACGGTAAATGTACGAATCTATTTTGAAGTAAGTGTTATTTTAACTAGGTCTATTTATTTGTTTTTCGACCGGACCACACCCTCTCAGGAAAAACTTATTGCTAAAAAAATCCTCCGACTTAAAATATTTTACGATGACTTGAAATAGTAACTTTATTTACATTTTGCTCTTGAGGAAATTCTTCTGAATTCATGTTCTTCATTTAAGTTCAATAACAAATTAACAATAATAATATCTATCTCATTGTAAGAATCCCAAAAAAGCTACCTCTTTATTTCATCATCTCTGTCCTCTTCAATGGCAGCAAAACCACGTGTGGACAGCACTTAATACATTGGAACTTCAAATTTGTGAAATTTGCTTACACACTGACATTAATTTTCAACTACCCACATCGGATTTCATCTTTGTTTTCTTCCTCATTCGTTTGATTCCTCCAATTTATCTAAAAATGATGTTCAAATCTTGATTTCATGAGGAACAGGGGAGAACAAAGCTTAACGTTTGTCTGTTTTGATCCTTTAGAGCTTTAATCTTGACTTCTAGTGCCTGTAGATTCTGTTTTTGTGTTGTTGTTTATGTTTATCTTGTTGGGTCACCATCAATAAACTCAGAGTTTATGTAAAGTTGTAAACTTTACAGTTTACACACACTCTTGTAGTCTTGTTCTTGAAGAAACAAAAACAGAGCATTTTGATGGCTTTTTCAAGCTTTTATCTGCTGTTTTTGACTCTTTCATGGTGTTTCTTCTTCACAAATGCAATTCAGCCTTCACAAAAGCAAGTTTTGCTGCAGTTGAGAAAACAACTTGAGTACCCAAAGCAATTGGACTTGTGGGTCAACAACACAAGTGATGATTTATGCTACTTATCATCACCACAAGTCAAAATCACTTGTGAAAACAATTATGTTACAGAGCTCAAAGTTATGGGGCTTTCTGCTGATCAACAGCCCAAAAAGGTGAGTTCAAGCTTCAGTGGGTTTCCAATTCCTTCACAAACACTTTCTCAAAACTTCTCAATGGACTCTTTGATTGCCACTTTATCAAGATTAACAAGCTTGAAGGCTCTTAGTTTGACTTCTTTAGGAATATGGGGTCAACTTCCTGAGAAAATTCAAAGGTTAAATACACTTGAACACATTGATTTGAGTTATAACTACTTGTATGGCTCAATTCCCCCAACTTTTACAAGATTAGCAAAACTTCAAAGTGTGAATCTTGATGGGAATTTCTTGAATAGTAGTTTCCCTGATGGGGTTGACTTATTGTCAAATTTGACCACTTTGAGCCTCAAGGAAAATGGGTTTACAGGTCAGTTACCTGATCTACCCAATTTGCCAAACAGTTTGACCATTCTATATCTCAGCAAGAACTCATTCTCTGGTCAAATTCCAGTGAAATATGGTCAACTCAATCATCTTCAAGAACTTGATCTTTCATATAATTCACTTTCTGGTGTTCCTCCACCTTCACTCTTTTCATTGCCATACATTACTTACTTGAATCTAACATCAAATAAGTTGACTGGTCAACTACCAAGTCACTTACAATGTGGGAACAAACTTGCAGCTGTTGATATTTCACTAAATCGGTTTTCGGGTGCTTTACCTTCTTGTTTGAGCAATGGGTTGAACAATAGAAATGTTAAGTTTGATGGGAATTGCTTAATGGTTGATGTGAAGCATCAGTTTCCATCAAGTCATTGCGTAGAAGAGGCTCGAGGAGTCGAAGTGGATCCGAAAAACATCAAAGATTCAGAAAGAAGAAAGAATCCAGTAATACTTGTGGGAGTGATTTTAGGGAGTGTTATAGTTCTAATGCTTTTAGTATTCGGGTCTGTTGTTATCTGTAGAAGAGTCTGTGTTCGAGGCTTATCGGAACCAAAATTGCTGCAAAAACAGGTGCAGGATTACTCTGTTACGAGTTATCCGTCTGAGCTCTTAACCAGTGCCAGTAAGTCCTTTCGGAAACATGATCTAGAATAAGCGTTTATCATAGTAGTAGAGCCCGAAAATCTTTAAAAAAGTTACAATTTTCAAACACATGATCTTGAATAAGCGATTATCATAGTATCAAAGCCAGAAAATCTCTAGAAAAGTTACAATTTTCTGTAACATGATGTTGAACAAGCACTTAACATAGTGTCAATTTTCAGAAAATCTTGAAAAGTTTCAACATTTTTCAAAAAGTTATGATTTTAGCTGATGCATTTGCTTTTGAAATAGGGTTTGTTTCTGAGGCTGCAAAGTTGGTACAGGAGGAATCCCAGTGCACAGATTGTTTTCTTTTGAAGAGTTAAAGGAAGCTACTAGAAACTTCCATAGATCTACCTTATTAGGGGAAGGTTCAACCGGAAAGGTACCAAATTTTCATCTCACTTTGCAAACATTATTAACCACGAGTGTCAAAATGTACGGGTCAGGTAGCATGTCAAAATGTGTAACTTGTTTATAGTGTCAAAATGTACGGGTCAGGTAGCATGTCAAAATGTGTAACTTGTTTATACAGGCCAAAACGAAACCGATTGGATGGGCTGACCTAAAAGACTTAGTCTAAAACTTTTAAAATCTAGCCAATTTCAATAGCAATCCATTTTTTTGAACAATATGATTGATGAAGTTTTATGTATCAGAATACATTTTGGGCTACATTCAACCTTTTTCCTTTACGCTTTACCTTTACCTGTTTGACCTGTTAAAGATAAAACATAATCCAAATCATATACGACTCTTTTGTTAACATGTAAGGTCAATGATTGATTTATTAACTTTCTTTATATATAGACCTACAAAGGAAAACTAGAAAATGGAACAGACATTGCAATAAGGCATTTAACGGTGTCCAAAAAGTACACGATCAGAAACCTTAAATTACGGTTGGATTTGCTTGCAAGGCTTCGACATCCTCATTTGGTTTGCCTTTTGGGACACTGCATTAGCAATGAAGGACCAAATGACAGTGATTCAAACAAAGTATACCTTGTGTATGAATATGTGGATAATGGAAATTACCATTCTCTTCTTGCTGGTAAGTATTTTGTCTCATAATATAACCATAAGTTTGATGATTTTTTTTAATCTATTGATGTTTATATGTTTAATGCAGGTAATGACCCTGAAAATGTTCTTAAATGGGAAGACAGACTGAGAGTTTTGTCGGGTGTCGCGAAGGCTGTGCATTTTCTTCACACGGGACTTATTCCCGGTTTCTTCAACAATCGGTTAAAAGCAAATAATATTTTGTTGAATGAAAGTGGGATGGCAAAGCTGAGTGACTATGGGCTTTCTATTATAGCAGAAGATGTTAAACAAGAAGATGTATGTAAAATAATATGCAACAGAAAGAATGTTTGTTCATGCAAATAATATTATCTGATTTTTTTTTTATTTTTTTCGTTCTGCAGGCGAACGGGGAGGGTGTTGAATCATGGTAAGAGTTGTTCTTGGTGAAAACTAGAGGTGGTAAGATGAGCGGGTCAGGCAGGTCGTTTCTTAATAAAGGCTGAAACGGGTCGTTACAGGTTTGGTTGACCTGCAGGCTGAAAAACACATCTTATTAATTTTTTTTATATTTAAAATAAATAATAAGTTGACTATGGTTACAAAAATAAAGTTTATTGTAATAATAAGCTAAATGTTTGAACAGAAATAATTTTAGGAACTTTGGGTGATTTTCAACCCACTTTTAGCATATTTTTTATTTGACCCGTTTGAGAAACATAGTTCTTCATGGATCTTTTTTGCAGGCAAATGAAGAACTTAGAGGACGACGTCTACAAGTTTGGTTTCATTCTGCTCGAATCCCTTGTCGGGCCTTCTGTTGCATCTCGAAAAGACGAATTCTTGATGAACGAGATGGTATTTTCTTCAAATTATACTTAAATGGATATAATCACGAAAAAGGGTCATTACCTTTTGGAGTAGATTAAAGAACTCAATTCCTTTCTTTGGATATTTCAGGCTTCATTTGAGACTGAAGACGAAAGAAAGAAAGTAGTGGACCCCGTTGTACTTGCTTCGGCTTCACCTGAATCATTGTCAGTTATAATCTCCATAACTAAGAAATGTTTTGTCGGTGATTCGTGGGCCCGACCGTCTTTTGAAGATGTGCTGTGGCACCTTCAGTATGCTGCTCAAGTTCAGGCCAATGCGCAACGCCCTGCTGAAACAGTCTTACTCATGAAGTGTTGATGTTGTCATGTTGAGGCAATTGTATATTATTAGATAATATGTTCATCTTTGCTGCCATGATGAAGAATAAGCAGATAATAAGTGTTATAACCTATGTTTTTAATGTAATGTAAATGTGCATAATTGTTAATATGCCAGCAACCTTTTATTTGTAATAAAATGTTAAAGATTAGAACTTTAGTCTGATTTTGATCATATGCAAATGCCAGTTTAAAGAGTTGCCTGATGGTGTTAGGGGTAGTTAATACGTGGTGATTATACAAGTTAAGGGTAATAAACATAGATTCATGAGGAGTAACCAGAATGCAATGTCAACAAAGTTAATTTTTGTTTCTTTTAGCTTCATTTTCTTATAGTAAAATTGGATACAAAGTTCGGATTTGAACTTGTTTCTACTATTGGTGGAAAATAATGGACACAGATAAATTAGGCATAAACAAACAAACAAACATACCAGTGTATCCCGTTTAATAGCAGGGTCTGGGAGGGGTAGATGGTGGCAAGTCTTTCCTCTATCCCGATGTCAAGTAAAAAGATTCAAAATTCCTGACATGACATAAGACGCTTAAAGCAAAACAAAATTTTGAGGCCCTAATTTATATATTATTTTTAAAAAACTTTGCCTTGAAATGTGGACATAAACAAATTGGTTTGTAGTTTGGTTTTGTAAACAACTTTGGACAGAAAACAACGTCATTCACTTAAACAAAATAAATTAAAAAAGAGCATGTTAAAAGATAAACAAGCAACAATTGATTAAAATAAAAAGAAAGTTCAACTGCAAATGTTGATTAAATCGAAACAGACAACAATAGATTAGATAGACAAAATAACAATGATAGATTAAAACAACTGAGCATATATCAAGATTAGACAATAACAATTAGTAGATTAGGTGATTAATTAACCAAGTTTCATAAGTCGACTTCGATTAATCAAGCTTTATAAGTTGACCTCGATAAACCTTCAATAATTTTGTTATTCTTCTCATTAATCTTTAGAAACAAAAATATTGATTAGATTTTTACATATATTTTCAGCTTATAATGTAAATAAACATATGTTTTTCTTTTCAAATTCAAGGGCCCATAAAATTGAAGGGCCTAAAGGGGTTGCTTTAGTTGTTAACACTGTAGAGACGCACCTGCATAAAAATAAACGGTTAAGGTTTGATGTCAACATGTCTTGGTTGGAAACGGTTCGACAAGCCAACTCGTTTAATAAATGAGAAGTTTAAAATTAGAACTTTTGAGTTCAGCTACAACCATGTAGGACCTGATTACTACAATCTCATTTACAACCTCTTTAATTCATTCGACTCGTTCATAATACCAAATTTCAAAAAGTAAGTAGGCAACCTATCATTCCATTTCAGAACCAAATATAAAAGGACAAGAATCATTAGAAATGCCAAGCATGCTTTGTCCTACAAGATAACAATCAGCAGCCAACTCATGATAAACATGGTGGTGGTTTGCTACTTTGCTCTACATCCAGATAAACCTGTTTACAGTAGATTGGTTAAAACAATAAAACAACAAAACATTGTAAATCACAAATTTACTGATAAGTAATGGACAACCAAATATATCAGTGTATCCGGATAATTTGAGAAGTAGATATCAGACGTGGAAGTGTGGAACATGCAAGTAAATAGGGGTGTGCAAAAAACCGAAATAACCAAACCGTAACCAAAATAACCGACGCAATCGAACCGGAAAAACCGAAACCGTTAAGAGACCAACTGTTTGGTTTGATGATTTTTTAAAAACCGAATTTTTTGGTTCGGTTTTGGTTTTGCTTGTAACAGAATCCGAAAAAACCAAACCGAAACCATACAACCAAACTTGTAAATTTAGAGGTGTAATCATAAGAACTTGTTGGAATTAGGCACAAATGAATTAAATATCATCAATACTAACATCCCACTTTATATATCCCAAAAGATGATCACCATGTTGGAATCAAACACAAGATCAAACTTAAAAAACAGGTTACAATACTTTTGCAGCAACCAAACTATGACTCTTTATTAATAAATTGATGTGGATCTAAAGGAGATTTGAGAGAAGAAAATAGGAAGGAAACTAGAGAGAAATTTAGAGAGAATATTAGTTAAAACTTTCTGCATATTCGTTGGCGAAGTATAGTGTTTCGTCGGCAGTGTAAATTTTTAAAAAAATATTGAGTTCGTCTCCTTTAAAAAAATTAATTTCACCCCGCTCCCGCTACGGGAATGTTCAAACTCCGTCACTGTGCATATTTATTCCAACTCCTTAATTCTCCTTTTAAAGAGAACAATAAACAACTAATTCAAAAGTAACACCTAACAATTAGGAGGAGAACCTTGGCATCCCACGTTTCAATTGTTTCAAGACTAATTCAAACTATATTATTCAAATAAAAAAAAACACTTGGGAATTTGGTTGTATGCATGCGATAATCTTAGTGATCTCCTTTGGGCTCACACATTGGGCTCACAGGTCCACTTTGGGCTCTTTTGTAGCGGTTCAAACGGCCCAGGTACGTAACATAAACAATCGAAGAAGTGCCAACTACATTAACTAAAACCCTTTATTTATACTAAACCTTAATCTACTCAAAACTCAAATCCTGCTTTCTGGACGTTCAAATAACTTGATAAACTTACAAAACAATTGAAGACTAAGATGATAACTTTTAACATTCAAACTAATATTAAATACTAATTAATAAAACTAAAATTCTTAATCAAACTAAAATATTTCCTAAGAATCCTTCAGATAATCAACTTTCAACCTTCTTTCAATTTAACCCTTCTAGTATTCTTGATTTTTCACACATGAACTAATTAGGATTAACTTCCAACATACCATTCACCAATCAATAAATTCAGTAACATTTAGTACAAAATGCGTCCCGTTAACACATTAACCTAAATCCATGTTAGCCTTAACGTTCACGCTCTAAAATAACATTTCCAACTGTATCATACTTCCTTTAGTCTAACAAATCGTATGAAAATTGCATCATTTCCAGATGTGCCCAAGATAATGAGTTAATATGAAACCCTTTTGGACCAAAATCAATAGAATCAGTCTCATTTGTGTTATATGCGATCACGAAAATCATAATCAAGCAATGTTAAAACAAACATTTCTCATGGAACTCAACGAGTGGTGCTCGTATACGCAAAACTGAAGCATCAACATCCACAAGCTTAGTGCTGAGATTCACAAATTCAGCATAATCTTTGTTAATTAGGTCCACGAGCTAGTGATTAAGGGATGAAAGATGTGATTGAAGCTCCGATTTTAGGGTTTTAAAAGGGACGAAGGTTTGTAGATAATAGACGTACGCTTGGGAGTTATAATTAGGGCTGATGAATGAGGATTGGTAGAACCAAGAGGGATGAGAGTCGATTGGATCACTGAATAGGTCTACGGTGGTGTGTGCGGCAGAGCAGAGAGCTCCGGTGACGTTTCCGGTGGTTGCTCAAGCACTATTGTCATTTGTAGCTTTCACATACTAAGGTGTTGTTTGTTTTTTCTGCAGGAAAACGTCTGCAGTCTGCGGACCACATCTGCAAACATCTGCAGCAGAAGAGGTGGACCAAATGTCTGCAGTCTGCAAGAAAAAGACTGTTTGTTTTTTAACAACTGCAAAATGCTGAAATATTCTGTAATTAAACTAAATCTATTTTTTAACTTTAATATAAAACATTAATATAAAAATAACAATCTATTATAAACCATTAATATAAAGTAAAAAATAAGTAACAATCCATTGTAAAACAATACGTACTTACACATAAAACGAAACATGGGTTTTAGGTTGACTCAAACAATACGGGATCCAGCTCCATCTCTGACGAAATCGCCACCGCAGATCACCACCATCCACCACGGAGCCACCGCCACTCCGCCTGAACTAAACCACCACCACCGTAACGCTGCCAGATCTGACCGGAGAGACTGAGGGGATGGCTTCTCCGGAAGCCGATTCCCGCCTCATGAACACTGTCTTACTCCCAGCCCTAGAGAAGATCATCAAAAACTGCTCGTGGCGAAAGCACTCCAACCATCACCAGTGCACTTCATCTTCTACCTAGAAACCAAAGACTGTTGGTTTAAATCTTTATACAAAGTGAATGCTGACATGTTATTCGGGGGTGGGAGGCCGACGGGGTTGGGAGGCCGACGGGGGTGGGAGGCGAGAGGTGGGTAGAGGAACGAGGGGGGCGGGAGAGTCGGGAGGTGGGACACGGCGGTGGAACATGGCGGTGGAACACGACGGTGGAACACGACGGTGGAACACGACGGTGGCGGCGGTGGCGGTGGCGGCGGGGGTGGGGCTGCGAGAGGTGGGTAGAGTGGATGGTGGGGGGTGTTAAATGAAAGAAGAAAGGGAGAAGAGGTTGTGAAGATTTCAGAAGACCTTGTTCCACATCTTCTCCGTGCAGACGTCAGGAAGACGTTTTTTAATGAAACGTCTTCAAGAAAACAAACACTCTGCGAAGTAAAAACCTCTTCCCGCGTCTGCGTGTGCGCAGATGAAGAGGTGGGGAAGATGTTTTTTCAAAAAACAAACACCCCCTAAGTTACCTTTAACGCAGTGTTTACCGAGTTTAATAAACGAAAGAAAATAAGAAAAAAAAGTAAAAGGAAATTAACGAGATAAAAAAAACAAAAAGAAAGTAAATAGGGAGAGAAAAGAAATGAAGAGAAAGAAAATGATATTTTAAATTTTTGTTTTCAGAGTTCGAAAAAACTAAAAATAAAGTAAGAATTTTATGTGTTTTATTTCTTTTCTTTCTATTTTCTTTCATTTTGAAAGGAAGTTAGAAAGGAAAATTATTAAAAAAATTTCTTTCATTTCTTTCAATTTCCTTCCTTTAAAAAACTCCGTGAAAATTATTGAAAATTTTCTTCATTTCTATCTCCGGCGTTGTCGCCGACAATGGCGTGTCCTCGCTACGCGTTTTTTCATTGGCCCGCATTGCATGTGCTGGCCTCGCCTTTGTTGGTCATCCTTTGGAGCATCACCCGACTTCTACTACACACTCTACCGTACTCATTGGCGGTGGGTCGCCCTCGCCTTGCGACTGATGTAGATGGCTGGTGTAGTGAAGGTGGTCATCGTAGTTGGGGGTGCTGGATCTGTAGTGATGTTGGCGGCGATGGTAGAGCAGGTGGCTGCTCTGCCTCCTCTATGGGGTTGAGGTGGGGCGATGGTGGTCATCTACCGATCAAGGGCGGTTGTGCCTAGCTGTGGTTACAATTATCGATTACTACCGAGGATGGTTTTGTTGTGTCGATGATAATTAGGGCCTCTTCATCTGAGATTTGCTCTTGAGTGTCTCTTTTAGTTCTGTAGTATTCGTAATGTTTATTGTACAACCAAATGAAGCATGATTTTGTGTTGTTAGTTCGATGGTTCAGTTGGGTATCTGTAGTTCATCGATGACCTTTGTTCCGTGGTGTTAATGATAATGAGGACCACCTCATTTGAGACTAGCATTTGGTTTGATGTCCATCACTGGTTTCGTTACTCTCTTTTCGGTTTTCCATTGTCTGGTATATTGTGCATTGCCGTCACTATTGTGTTATTGACCAATGAACTTCGAGGGTGGTAATGAGATAACCGAAATGGTGTTGGTTGCTTTGGTTTGGTAGCCGTTTACAATTAACAACCGCAACTGAACATCGATTTAAGCCCAAGCGTCAGGGCTATACAGCTTCAATTGTTACGTCCAACCATCATGCGGATGGATTTCACTAGTTTTATTAATTGAATTAGAGGTGTAGATTTTAATCCAGACATAATTTGGGTGATGGTTGTTTTTATTTTAGAGACTACTTTAGAGATGTTTTTTTATTTTTGAGAAGAAATTGTATTATACTACTACTTAATTTCAAATGTCGGTGGGGATTTTTTTTATTTTTTTATTCCTTCTAACTCAATGTCATTTTTTATGTTTCAATGTTATGAACACAATGTATTGGGGTTGGAGTGGTTAGAGGCTATGAACTCGAATCCATCTTCTCTGGTTCGATTCTTACGACTTACAAATCTTATGTTTTTTGTTTTTTTCTTTTACTCTTGATATTTCATTTTTTCAATTTTACAATCACTTTCATTTTTATTGAACAATTGTTGTTTTGATGTAAGATTTTATTTACGCCGCAACATACTAACCATAGTATTCTTTTCAACCTATATTAAATCGTTATTGATTCACACATTTCTTTTACGTCCTTAACTACGCCACCATAATAACGCATATAGGCTTAGGTCCAACATAAAACTTTTTTGTGCTTAACATTATATAAGTTGTAAGACTGTCTATATTTCAACATATTTCTACGTTTTGACATAAGTTTGTATGAAAACAAGTTGGATCATTATAATATGTTTTCAATTACTCTAAGTCTCGATGTAACTTTAGCTCGGAATCGAGTCGTAATGGATGGAGGTCAATGTTTTGACATAAATTTTGTTTGAAAAAGAGTCGAGTCAATTATAATACGTTTTCATTCAACGGAATAAATTCGAGCCATTAACTCTACGCATTGACGTAAATTATTTTGGAAACGTCGATTAGTCTATACTTTATTACGGCGCGTACGATGTCGCGTATGATGCCTCAGCAACACGTGACCGGTAAAAAATCTAGTTTTGTGTGAACCGTATATCTGATAATTTTTTTGGTAAATATTTAAATACATATAGATTGAGAATTTAACCAAGATTTTGCCATGGATATCTACTTTTAAAAAAAGTTTGAATTAAGGGCATGAATTAATTCTTTAATTATTTGAAGTCCTCGCTTTACCAAACAAAAATGACTCACTGAAACGACGGCAGGGGCCCTTGATCTATTAATATAGGGAGGAAAAAATATAAAAAAATTAAAAAATATATATAAATAATAACCAAACTTATAGAATTAAGCAAAATTAAATTAAAAGCCTTATAAGAAAATTAAAATAAAAAATAAAACTTATAAAATCAAGTGAATAAAATCACCCTTAAAAACGCTTATTACAGAAAAGAATTTATATAAAAATACTTAAAAAAAACCTAAAAATCAAAAAAGAGGTTTTGCGACTCGAACCTGGGTGGAGATCTGCGGCTCAACAACGCTTTTCTAAAATCCTCATCCATGATCATTCAACGGTAGAAACTATCAACACCAATAATCTAATTTGGTTATGCAACATGACTAGTTAAGATTTAAAACGAAACTTAAAAAACAGAAATTGTAAAATAAAGCAAAACCATCAAAAAATAGGGTCTCGCAGGTTCTCTTCGTCAATTCCACGTTAAGAATTAATAAAAAGGGCGTACCTGGTGCTGTAAATAGCTCCCGCGTTTTCGCAGGGCCAGGGAGAGTCCGTCCCATTTAAGGGAAGATGTACGCGGTCTTTCCCCCACATTTTGTGGGGAGGCCGTTTCCACGTTAAGAATTAATATAGGATGTAATTAGAATGAGAAAAAGTTAAAAAAACAAAGTAAAACAAAGTAAAACAAAGTAAAACAAAGTAAAACAAAGTAAAACAAAGTAAAACAAAGTAAAACAAAGTAAAACAAAGTAAAACAAAGTAAAACAAAGTAAAACAAAGTAAAACAAAGTAAAATAAAACAACAAACAAACATACCCAGTGTATCCCGCTGAAGAGCAGGGTCTGGGAGGGGTATGTGGTGGCAAGTCTTTCCTCTATCCTGAGAGATAGAGAGATCGCTTCCGAAGAGACTCCCGACTCGTTAACAAAGGTAGTAACCATAACAATCATAATACATATCACATATTGTATATCACATACAACTCACATATTACATATCATACATATCACAGATCACATATCACATATCACATATCACATATCACATATCACATATCGCATATCATTCAACACATAGGTAAATATCACATGCAGAATTAGATAGTGCGCACATCATAAAAAGCGACATGTAACACCCAAAAAGGTTAGATGCCGAAAAACTACACTTGACGTGGTGGGTCCCGCCACGTGTAACCGTAACCCGTCCCACCCACAAATCCCACTAAAAGTCCTTAGTTTTTATTCTACGTCTCCACTCACTCCTATCCTCGATCATGTGCTCAGAGAGGTGCAAGTCTATCATATCTCGCCTAATAATCTCATCCCAAGTCAACCTAGGTCTACCTCTACTCCTCCTACCCTCTACGCTTATGTTCTCTACTACTCTAACAGGTGTTGCCATCGTTCTCCTCTTCACGTGCCCAAACCATCTTAGTCTTCCCTCTCGTATTTTATCTGTGATACATGCCACCTCTAGCCTCTGTCGAAAGACGTCGTTTCTGATCCTATCCAATCTTGTGTGTCCACACATCCACCTCAGCATTCGCATTTCTACGACCTCTAGTTGTCTCTCTTGCGATTTCTTTATAGCCCAACAGTCTGTGCCGTATAGCATAGCTGGCCGTATTGCCATTCTGTATAGTTTTCCCTTTAGTTTTGGTGGGAACCTCTTATCACACAGAATCCCTGATGCCGCTCTCCACTTGCACCATCCTGATTGCACACGGTGTGCTACATCACTGTGTATCTCTCCATCTTCTTGTATATACGAGCCAAGGTATTTGAACCTAGACGTCCGGGGGACCGCCATGCCCTGTATACTTATTTGGGTGTCCTCTTCGGCCTCACCACTAAAGTTACAATGCATGTATTCTGTCTTAGAGCGACTTATCCTTAAGCCCCTGCATTCTAGTGCTGCTCTCCACTGTTCTAATCTCTCATTAAGCACCGTCTTAGATTCTGATATTAAGACAATATCATCCGCAAACAGCATACACCATGGGACTGGCTCTTGTATAGACTTGGTCATCTCGTCCAACACTACTGTGAAGAGGAGTGGGCTCAATGCCGGTCCTTGTTGGAGTCCCACTTCCACCGGGAATAAGTCTGTGTCTCCGACAGGTGCTCGTACACACGTTTTTGCCCCGTCATACATATCCTGTATTATTTTGATATACCTCTCTGGTATCCTTCTAAGTCGTAGGCTTTCCCAGATTAGTTTCCGCGGCACACTGTCATAGGTTTTTTCTAGGTCAATGAATACCATATGTAGGTCTCTTTTCTTTTCTCTATATTTCTCCATTATCCTCCTTATGACGTGTATAGCTTCTGTTGTAGAGCGTCCTGGCATAAATCCAAATTGGTTTACCGCTATCTGAGTTTCTCGTCGAATTCTCGTGTCAACAATTCTTTCCCATAGTTTCATTGTGTGACTCAATAGCTTTATTCCCCTGTAATTTGCGCAACATTGGACATCTCATTTTTTTCTTATATATGGGGACTATAACACTGCTTCTCCACTGCTCTGGCATCTTTCCTGTCTTAAAGATAGTGTTGAATAAGTCCGTTAGCCATTGTAGGCCCTCATCTCCAAGGCATTTCCACACTTCAATGGGAATGTTGTCTGGCCCCACCGCCTTAGCCCTTCCCATTTTCTTCAAAGCTCTCACAACTTCATCGACTGTGATACTTCTACAATAACACTTGTTTTGTTGCGTCGTTTGAGTTGTTTCATCGATCTCTGTTTGTTGATTACGGTTCGTTATGTTGAAGAGGTTGTCAAAGAAACTTTTAGTTAAAAAGTCTTAAACGAACTAATATTAACCTATAACAAAAACGTAGAAAAAGAAAAAACAAAGAGAAAAGAAAAAAAGTTGGGACCAAACAAAATTAACCACGTGTATGTTAGCACCGACCTTTGCAAATCTATATATCTATATATCTATACTATATATATGCATTTGAGGAGGGTAAAACAGTTTTTCACCCAAATCTCTTAATTTTAAGAGATGTACATCTCTTAAAGCATAAGTTACAACTCTTAAAGCATGCTTTCCCCTCCTCAAGTGATAGGTCCCAATCACTGATCTAAAATTCAAAATTCAAAATTCAAAATTCAAAGTTGGAGAGAGAGGAAGAAAGAGAGTGTGTATGTGTGTGCGAGGATGGAACCGTGCTGCTCCGCCGCCTCTTCCGCCTCTTCCGCCTCAAGGAATAACGTCATGGGAGTACTTCTTCCCGTCGATGGATAACGTCGCCGGATCTAGCTTAGATGAAATCGATCACGACGGAGGCAGATTCGAGCAGGAAGAAATCCAACGGAAAGTGATGAAGGAGGAGAAACACACTGCTATGAATCACGCCGGCATTAACGGTGGCGATGGAGGTGGAAACGGTGGCGTTGGTAATAATGAGGTTGATGAAGTGCCGCCGGAAGTGGTGGAGGAGGAGCCTCCGCCACCGCCACAGCCACAGAAAGCTGCGAAAAAGGGGAAGATTGCGGTGGCGGTTCCGGCAGAAGGTAGGAGATCATCTAATTAGGGTGGGGGACAGAGTCTAAACTTGTTGTGGTAACATGAGTTTGATTTGACGATTTATATGTGTTTGATGTTGGATTATTGGATTTGGATTCCGATTTATATGTTTAACTGATGTAAATTTTTATACTAATCGTTTCTCTGATGTAATTTAGTGTTAGTTAACTTCTCGGACATTCGGGCCCGTTTGCGTTCAACTTTTCCCCGTGCACCTACGCTACCACCGCGTCGCCACCGCGTCACCGGAGAACCACCATGGCGGCACTAATCCGCAGAGCTCCTTCGATTCTCCGATCAAAGGTTAAGAATCGTTACTTCTTTTCACTTGCGGTGCATCGCATGGAGGAGACCGGTCTATACGGATGCCATCATCTGAAAACCCCTAAGGGATTTCAGCGTATTGTTGATGACGCCATTGAAAGGTAAAAGTGTAGTGAAATCAGTGTATTTTTGTACCTTTGCATATCGTTAACAAAACGAATTAACATAGTTACGTAAGGTAAACTGAATTACTCTTTGACTCTTTGTGCTTGTGTAGTTGTGTAATTATGTATTGCTTTTGTTCTTCTTCACAGGTCGAATGAACTTGTTGGCTACATTTCTCTAATGCCGTCTGCGTCTGAAATTATCAACGCAATGGATGAAATATCGAACACTGTAAGGAATTTGGGGCCTTGTGTGGCATTTTTATACCTTGGATATCAAATTGGTTTATATAACACTATTAGTACTTAAATTTTCAACATTATCAATATTAAATTTGCTTTTGTAAAGGACTATTGATCTGTTGATTTGATTATTGTGGAGTGGTGTGTTTGTGGCAAATTTGGTTGATGCATGTAGTGTTTGAATGTTTCAGGTATGTCAAGTTGTGGACTCTGCAGAACTGTGTAGAAATACACACCCAGACAGGTTTTTTTTCTTTCCATTAATGTGAATACATGTTATTGGCATCATTTTCTTATGTTCTTAATAGTAATTAGCTTAGAATACAGGGAGTTTGTTGATGAGGCGTCGAAGGCTTCAATGAGTCATAAGGAAATTTTCATCACGGAACATGTGAGGTAAAGACATCTCTATTTTGTTCTACGCTTGATGTATATTATTTATTTTATGTTATATTATTTATTTATGTTATATGTTATATTGAATTTTGATCAATTGTATTTGGTGAACATTTATGTTATTATAATTGAATTTTTATCAAGTGTATTTGGCAAATACAATTTTGTTAGCACTAACTGATTCCAGCAATGGCAGAAACTATTATGAGTTGGGTCACAACCCAATTGTCATACATGTTTTCTTTACTCACTATGCAGGTATGATTACTTATAATGCACTAGATGTTCATTTCCAATAACTAAATTCTCCAATTGGGGATTTAATTTTTTGTGTTCTTTATGCAGGTTATAAGATTGGAATGGTTAAATCAATGGATTGCTTCCAATATGTTGAATCAAAGGCTTAAAGGTTTCTGTTTGTTGGTGACTGGGTGTGAACCATTAAAATGGAGTGTAAACAAGGCTTCTTGTTAGTAAAGAAAGTGAGAAATCTTTTTTAATGATCCATAAAGTTAATAAGTTAGCAACCATATGTTTAGATTATATATTAATGATTTTGACCCATTTGAGATTTATGATTTCATAAAATGGGTTTGGGTAAATTTGACCCATTTAGATTAAATTTGACTCATTCAGATTTTGACAATTATACTTGTGTTTCATTGATAATTATTTTGTTCAAGACAAGGCTATCAAGAGATAATGGAGCAAGCTGTTGTGAGGGATGCTCTAGAAGCTTGTGCATTTGATCGTAAGTCTTGTATATGGTTCCCTTTAAGTAATGTAACTGATTTATGTAAGGTTAAATATTTTGACTAAATGGTGTGTGTTTGCCTATTGTCTTAGACTAAGTATGTTTTTTTACAGACAACGGCTGTGGCTAAAAAGGGATTGTTACGGAAAATAACTGCGAGCTTGGGACGTCTACATCTCAGGTATGTGTAACTGCATTTGGTCATGACTCAGTTGGTCATAAATTAATCTGGTTATAAATTGGCATGGTCATAAACTCATTTGCTCATAAACTGATTTGATCATAAGATAACATTATAATTTGGTCTGGTCATAAACTAACATGGTCGTAAACTCAAATGGCATTTTGGTTGCATAATTCACAACATTTTTGCATTTTTGACTGCATATTGGTATATGTTGACTGCACAGAGTAGGCATTTTGAATGCATTTTGGTCATAAAGTCAACTGGGATTTCACTACAATTTGCTTTAAACTAAAACGTAACAATACCAATTTTTCAGAATTGTCATTGTAAAGTAGACTATGTATTATCTTTCAATGTACTATAGTTAAAGTTCGACTAAACTTGTAAGTTCTAAAAAGAAAAGACCAAACTCAAAGCATAACTTAAGCACATGATTGTTCCTATGCTTCCCTCTGGTTTTAATAATAATTTATTGAATAGATCACACAAATCATAACTATGTTACATTTTTTAAGTCCTTTAGTAATCAACGTCGTTAGTCTTATTTACACGCATAAGATTTTTGCAAAACAGAGTTGTGCCCATTTTGTTTAAAATAAATTATCAATTGCACATAAAATAGTCCTAAATCGATGGTGATTACATATAACTATCTATCTTTAATGTAGGTGGAAATCAGCCATCTGATTCTTGAAGTTGCAAGACTGGATTGCTAACGAAACTGATAAAAACTAAAATGGGTCAATTGGCCTCTGATTTAGAGTCAATAGCAGATGAATCCAATTGCGGTTACCTGGTCAATGAAGGGCTACGTATGGCTTGGTTGAATGTGACTTTAACTGCAAAGGTTGGAGTTTTATTTCTTGAATTATGTATTTCTTTCTTTTGGTTTCATATTGTACTGTCATTATTTATTTAGGTGTTACCTTGATTGGGTTTTTCATACCTAAAATGGGTAACTATAACAATTAATTAATATTATACGGAGTAAGTTTTTATTTCCTGCTCTCTAAGTTTCTTTCAAAATTTGTTGTGTTTTTAGTTGTCATATAAAGAATATTATCATGATAAATTTTAAATGATATTAAGGTAACTCTCTAGGATTCAATTAATTTAGCCTACACTACTCCTGCGATTACCATTTTTGCATTTTCGAATGATTGGAAAACCTCATTTACCATTTAGTTGGGGACTACCCATGTTACCATGGGTTGTCTCATTTGGATATATTAAATGGTTTGTTAGGTTTTAAAAGTATGAAAATATTTGTAATAAATATCTATTACCACTTGAATACGTAATTAACAAAAAAAAATATCCAATGTCATTTTTGTTACCCTCAACCACAAGATAACCCTTAATATAAAACTCATGAGACTTGTAAATACACTATTAACCAACAAAGTTGGGTAAATATGACAGAATTATGTATGTACAAGTTTATATGCATGTCGTCTTCAAGCTATAACTACAATCAGTGAGTAGCATTCAAAACTAGGACCATTACCAAGTTATATTACACGAACCAAAAAGAGTAACATGTTACAAATTGTCGTCGTCGCAGCAACGCGCGGGTATCCTGCTAGATACATAAAACCTACAATAAATTGAAACCTCAAACCGATACATTATATAAAGTCTCATTAGTTGTTTATTGATAAGGGTGAGTGTTGTATCGCTAATCAATTGTTTTCATAATTTATATTTTACTTGGTTGATTTCCTTATGTAGTATTAATTTGTACAATTCATAGTAATATTTATTTATTGTTTGTTTAGATGAAATTGTTCATGCTATTAGTGAGTACTCTAGATCATTCATGCAACTATAGTCTTAGTAAGTTAATTCTATCCGGTTGAGTTTAGATTCAAGCTGGGTTTAGTTTTTGAAACGTCTACATTACAATAGTATTCTAAATTTGTATACAAAGAATGGTTTCATTATGTAGCTTTCTATAACATGACATTTTTAAAGGCTGGGTTTAGTTTTTGAAACGCCTACCAATTTGAGTGATTCTATTATGTAGCTTTCTATAATATGACCTGTTTGATTGCAAGACAACCCATATTAACCTATTCATATATGTTTTTAAATTTATAGCGCATACAAAGTTAAATTTGTACTCCTTGAAATAGGGTGAATGTATCGCACGAATTGATATTGATGTCGTGAAATGTTGTAATTGTGTTGTCAGGAGGATGCTACATTAAAAATCCACAAGCAAATCTACTTACTTTAACTTTTAGCTTCAGGACTTAAAATTATTATACTTGACTCCGCTGCAACGCGCGGGTCACCTCCTAGTATTACTAAAAGAGTAATTTGAGGGGACACTTGTCATATTCTTAAGCCCCTAAGTTACTTTTTCCCGCATCTCTCTCCTCTTAAATAGTTACCTAAGTTAAAGTTTAAATAATTTTAATTTTTTTAAGATTAAAATATTCCTTAATAAATTAAGAAAAGATGTCTTTTATTAATGTTATTTCTAGAAATAAATTTTTATAAAATAAGAGTTTTTCTAAAACATAAAACATTTTAAAAAATATGAAATATTTTAGAATTGATGTTTTAAAAAGGTAAACTTCTTTATAAACTAAAATATAAAATTAGGAGTTATAATAAAAACTTTTAAAAATGATATTTTTAATATGGTTTGTTTGGAAAAAATGGTTAAATTTATTTGAAATAAAAATAAAAATTATTACTTATAATTATTACTCATAAATAATTTTAATTATATCTTATTTTAAAATATCATTTTATATTTCATAAACTTTCATCATAATTAATATTTTATTTTTTAACTTGTATAATACACGGCTCTACTAAAGTTAATATTATATAAATAACAATCAACAACTAATCAATTTTATTTTTTCAACCCGTGTAATATATTTAGTTTTATTTATGTTTTTGTGTTATTTTAATACTTAACTCTCCACCTCCCGTGTAATACACGGGTAACTAAAGCTAGTGAGTTCATATACAGTGACAATGTTCAAGAAACCAAATATTGAAAAACTTCATAAGCAGATAGCCAGATAAAAAACTTGCATTTCTTTCTTTTTGTTCTAAAGGATTCAAACATGTAAATCAATACTAGAAAAGTAGAAAGCCCTCAAATGTATAATACATATGGCTGTATATAAAAAAATTCTGATAAAAGTTAAAGTTTACACATAATGAAAAGTAATACTAAAGTTCATAAAACGATTACATGAATCACAAACCCAAGTGGGAGGCAGGTATTCAACAAAAGAAACTAAGCCATCATGGTTCTTCCCATCGACTAGAGTGACCGTAGTTACACATTTTTTTATCGACAAGACAAATTTTGGATATCTCGTGGTTGCAGAGTGTAGTTTGGTAACAGTGTGAGACTAGAACCTGTGGTTGCTAACCTATTTGCAATATATCCAAAAACTACTAGATAACATAAGTTTTCATAATGTTATTTTAACAATGTATGTTATGAGTGTTTGATAGTTGTATCAAAATCATAGAATTAACAAATCTCAAAAAAAAAAAAAACTATGATTATTAATAGACATACTAACATGATAGTTTAAATCTCAAATATATAACATGACATAATGATAGACATAAGATAGATATAACATGACATAATGATAGAGAGAGTGAGAGACACATAACCCTTAATTATTTAATACAGGAAATTTCAAGCAACAAACTTTCAAATAGCTGAGCAAAGGATGTGATCTTGCACCTTTCATTTTAGAAGTAGACCAGTGGCGCTCAGATTCTCATCAATTAGTTTATCAATCTTTTCAGTCATTTCATCAGTGAAGCAGTTCTTCCAATCTTCGTCCTTAGCCTTCCTAAAGTAAAGTCGATTTTCAATTGGAAGAAATCCTTTTAAACTACCACTTTTGTTTACTTCTAAGTTGCTCAAATTCTCGAAACTACACAACTTTATGATGCTTTCTATAACACCTGCTTTCTCTTCTTCAAATGTAAATGGATACCCAATGAACTCCGCAAGTCTCTTTACATTACTTGTAGGATCCTTTTTCATATCTTCATATTTCAAGAATAAAATTACATCTGGCCTTTCCAAGCTTGCTTTCCAATATCCCAATAGATGATCCCAATATGGTCCAAATTGGGAAATGCCCTGATAAAACTCGTCAAATGACATCTTTTATATTGCGATATATGTAAACCATCTTGCAGTTTAAAGCTAGGATGGATTCTGGTAGAACATGGTAGGGGAGGTGTGTGGCCACAGGTAAGAAGCATGAGTTCTTGTGATTTTCTACGAGTTGTTCAAGGTCTCCTTCAAGGTAGGGAATGCATTTATGAGGCATGGTCGTGAGCAACGGACTCGTGGATTCATCAAACTTTTCTCGGGTCACGATGGCATAAGCCAAGGCCTTTAGCCATGTTGTGCCACTTTTGGGATAACTGCACAAAAATACATCTTCTGGTCGAGCCTTAAAGCTTTGTTGAGCTAGAATCGCTCCTTTAATGTTGTTCTCAAGACCCCAGAAGTCTTGATGCTTATATAACGTGATCTTGCCTTTCAACGAGTTACAAGTGTGTTGTGGAAGTGTTTTGATCATTTTTTTCACGGAATCAAATTGGTTTTTGGTAGTTTCCATATATGAGTGGTAGTGGCTTTTGGTTCACGAGGGAGCGAAAACAAACAATATGATACCTCTTAGTTGTGATAATCAACTAGCTAGGTATTTAAAAAGTGGTGGGCATGTGATAGCACATGCATTCCAAAAAAGTGGCATATTGGGCAAATCTTTTTTATTCCTCATAGAATATTATAAAAACCAATATTAATCTCTCGGATAATATTCATCCACCGCGTAAGAAGCATCTCCATACACTACAAGAATTCTTATTATTTGTGGCGACACCTTTAGGGGCGACGCACGTATTAGTGGCGACAGGCATTAGCGGCGACGCCAATAGCGGCGACGGGTCGCCGCTAATAGTCTGCGATCCGTACGCCTCTGTCAACTCCATTTTAGCCGTAGATCAAATGCAGATCTGATGGTTCGTATTTTATCGTACAACAAGGCATTAGCGGCAATGCCAATAGCGGCGACCCGTCGCCGCTAATGCCAATTTCCCCTAATATCTGTCGTGCGGATTGATCACTGTCATTTCCCTCCACCAAAATTCCCCCATCGCGACACTACCCTTCACCTCCACCCCTTCGATCGCCGACCGGCCGACCAACCTTCGCCGTCCGGCCGACCAACCTTCGCCGACCACCACTCGCCGTCCACCACTCGCCGTCCCTCCACGAACCATCGCTCTGCTGCACCACTCGCCGCATCCCAGCCTCGATCAACGAACCATCGCTCCACTCCACCGTCGCTGCTAAAGGGTATAGTACCTCGATCTGTCGCTGCTGTTGCTATAATCTGTCGCCGCTAAATCCGTCTTTGAAGGTAATTTTTTTTTCTTTTCTTAGATTTTTGTTCATGTATGATATAGTGTGTAAATTAACTGTAGGTTTAATTTTTTTTTGATTTGGTTGTTTTCTTTTCTTAGATTTTTGTTCATGTCTTTTTGTATTTTATATTTTGTAGGTTTAAATTTAATTATTTTATAACGTAGTATATATATTATTAGTTTGGCTAATGTAGTTGGTTATTTTGAATGGAATAAATGTAGTTTGGCTAATGTAGTTGGTTATTTTGAATTTAGTTCTAGGTTGTGATTAGTTGGCTAATGTTATTAGTTTGGCTAATGTTTTTGGTTATTTTGAATGGAATAAATGTAGTTTGGCTAATGTAGTTGGTTATTTTGAATTTAGTTCTAGGTTGTGATTAGTTGGCTAATGTTATTACATGGGTAAATGTTATTAGTTTGGCTAATGTTTTTGGTTATTTTGAATGGAATAAATGTAGTTTGGCTAATGTAGTTGGTTATTTGAATTTAGTTCTAGGTTGTGATTAGTTGGCTAATGTTATTACATGGGTAAATGTTATTAGTTTGGCTAATGTAGTTGGTTATTTTGAATGGAATAAATGTAGTTTGGCTAATGTAGTTGGTTATTTTGAATGGAATAAATGTAGTTTGGCTAATGTAGTTGGTTATTTTGAATTTAGTTCTAGGTTGTGATTAGTTGGCTAATGTTATTACATGGGTAAATGTTATTAGTTTGGCTAATGTTATTACACAGGTAAATGTTAAATTTAATTATTTTGTAATGTAGTATATATGTTATTATTTTGTAATATATGTTATTAGTTTGGCTAATGTAGTTGGTTATTTTGAATGGAATAAATGTAGTTGTTATAGTTTACAAGTAAGTTATTGATATTAAGTTCTAGGTTGTGATTAAGTTGTTATAGTTTAGAAGTAAGTTATTAATATTGGTAAAGTCTCAAATTTATACATATTTGTGAATATTATACATATTTGTGAACATTATTAACAATGGTAAAGTAACATGTTCACAAATTTATATATATTTGTGAACATTATTAACAATGGTAAAGTAACATTGTCTCAGAGCTTTTCATTTGTGAACATTATTAATAAAACATTGTCTCACACGGATCCGTACGCGACCATTTCTAAGCATCTTTATTAACTTCACATACGTATGTTTGCAATCTTCACAAGTCAATATTAGTTTTGTGTATGAGATAAGATATTCAAAAAGTGGGTTTAGCAGCCTACCTTTGTAAATTCTCTACCTTATGTTTCAGTTGCATCATGGTTGTCGATAAAAGTTGGCTTAACAATCCAAACCGAAGCTCAGAGGAGTATAATAATGGACTCAGTTCTTTTCTTGAGATGTGCAAGAATCTGGTCGACAATAGAGGTTATGTTTTCTTGAGTTGCATCATGGTTGTCGATAAAAGTTGGCTTAACAATCCAAACCTTATATTTTAGAAATCATTCGATCTAGAGCAGATTGATCGGGACGTTGATCGATCTAAGTTAAAGTTGGGAATTTATTCAATATACATGAAGCGATACAGAGATCGCAAGGCAGATGCAAAAAG
Source organism: Flaveria linearis (assembly GCA_024085815.1). Classification (NCBI taxonomy): domain Eukaryota; kingdom Viridiplantae; phylum Streptophyta; class Magnoliopsida; order Asterales; family Asteraceae; genus Flaveria; species Flaveria linearis. The sequence goes on from CM044016.1 coordinate 53,442,970, forward strand.
GCGTTTTCGAGAGTTTGGAGGGGATGTCGAGAGAGCTCTAGCCAATGTTCCTGAAGGGATGACTCCGGCTAATTGGGAGAGTGCCATTAGACATTTCATGTCAGAGAAGCATCAAAAACAGTCACTCGTTAACCAAGCAAATCGTCAACTTCAAAAATACCCAAACCGAGGGAGGACATCGTCGTATAACAGCACAACTTATAAAAAAGTAATGTTTGGTTTATATATTATATATATATATATCTTATACGTACTAGTTGTAATAAAAATAATATTTAATGTTAAACAGGCTCAAAGTCACCTACAGACGTTCATTGATGCTCATACAGCTAAAGATGGAACGATTGATAGCGCAGCAACTGAAACAATTGTTAGTAACTATTTAAATTTAATTTTTTGTTACTTGCATATATAATTCACCTTTTGTAAACTACAGCGGCGATTAGAGGATGAGTTGGTTGCCCAAACTGGAGGAGATAATCAAGTGAGCGCGTTTGAAAACGTACTCGGTAGTAGGCGCGGATGGATCCGAGGGATTGGGTTCAAACCTTCTTCAAAAGCCCCGGTTACCCATGATAAGTCTCAACCGCAGCCAACGGTCGCATTCACACGGGTAACAATAATATTTCTTTATAATGACCTTAAATTTATATATATGTTATTAGTTTGGTAAATGTTATTAGTTTGACCCGTTTGACCCGTTTGATGATTGTAGTAGGTTATTTATATAGATAACGATTAAGATTAATAATATTTTATAGGATGAAGATTCCTGTTAGGAACACAAAATATATAGAGATTAGAAGTAACTTTATGCTTTTGAAGGTTTAATGTAGTAACGTGATGATTTTCATGGTTTGATGAATCTTCTTTATGGGTCAAATGGGTTGAAATTACGTAATGCATATAGTTTCACCCGGGTAGCTTGTTGTTTTTTAAAAGTACTTAACTTACTGTTTTTTAGTGGAATGGGTCAAATAGGTCAAATGGAATATCATCTTGTTTTTTAGATTATTTTTTACTGTTTTTTAGTGGAATGGGTCAAATGGAATTTCATGCTTTTCATGGGTTGATGAATCTTCTCTGTGGGTTAAATGGATTGAAATTACTAATGAATATGGTTACATCCGGGTAGATTCTTTTGTTTTTTATTGTTCTTTAAGTAGAATGGGTCAAATGGGCAAATGTAATTTGATTCTTTTCATGGCTTGATAAATCTTCTCTGCGGGTTAAATGGGTCAAATAAATTAGAGTGAAATTAGAATGTGAACTTACTATTTTTAGTGGAATTTGATGAGTCAAATGGAATTAGAATGGAATTAGAGTACAATTATCTAGATGCACTTTAACCAAGTTGACCTTACTAATGCTTGTTTCTAAAAATTGATGTGTCATGTGCATATTTAAAATTTGATATGGGTCAAATGGAATTAGAGTGAAAATAGGAGTATACATGACCTATATGCGTTTTAACCATGACCTTACTGTTTTTTTATAATTTGATATGCCATGTGCACTTTTAGAATTAGATATGGGTTACATGGAATTTTAGTGGAAATACTTTAACATTGACTTCAAATGCACATGGCTTCACAAGGAATATTTATTGACTTCTTAAGACTTAAATGCACATGACTACCTGTGTATGACTTCTTAAGACTTAAATGCACATGGCTGCTTGATAGAAGGAAATCAATGGATAGGATATTAAAGTATAAGATCACAACTTACCTTATTGAAACACCTAAGAACCAGAACTTGGCTTTTGAACCCACACTCGCTTCTCATGAGAACCATAGGATATTAAATCAGACAAAATAGACGTTCATAAATGTTATTAGAATTGGAATGTTAAATGAGACAAAATAGACGTGTTGGGAATGAGTCAATATGTTATTAGTTTGGTAAATGTTATTAGTTTGACCCGTTTGATCTTAAAATATAAAATGAGACAAAATAGACATTAATATATATGTTATTAGTTTGGTAAATGTTATTACACGGGTAAATGTTATTAGTTTGACCTTAAACATGATTTTTATTGTAGGAACAAATTGATGCTTTGTTTCAAGACCCATATTTTAGAGAACAACTTCAAAATTATGGGCAACATAAACAAGTTAGTGATGAGGACGGTGAAGACGATGAAGATGATGAAAATGATGAAGCTTAATAATTTAGAATATAATATTGTAATGTATGAATGGATGTTGACTACTTGACTTGGTTTAGTTTTTAACGAATTGAAGGCTTAGTTTAGTTTAGAATGTAATATTGTAGTGTATTAATGGATGTTGACTAAATGTATGAAGACGATGAAGATGATGAAAATGATGGATGTTGGTGTATGAATGTATGCAGAATATGCAGGTTGTTGTGTAAAAATATGTATTGTGAAATATGGAAAAACTGAAAAATGCAGCAAGAAGCTGTAATACCTGCACAGGGGTTTTAGCGGCGACTTTAAGGCAGTAGGGGCGACTGGTTTTTCGTCATTTTTGAGGCCTTTAGCGGCGACTCAATAGCGGCGACACGATGGCATTAGCGGCGACCTTTTTAGCGGCGACACATTAGCGGCGAAAGTTTGACCATTAGCGACGTTTTATTACCGGCGACTTTTTAGCGGCGACATGTCGCCGCTAAAGGTAATAGCGGCGACACACGGGGTCTTTTTAAAACGGCGCAAATTTGACGTGAAGTCGAAGTCTCAATCAAATTTAAAACCAAATACTACTAATTAGCTGGCGGTAAGTGGGTATCGAACACAGGGAGTTTGTGGAATATGTGTTAACTCAATCAAATTGCAATTACCTAAATTTAACTAAAATGATGAATAAGTAAAGTTCAATAATCTGTTGATTTGTTGAATTGGCTTAAAGCAAGAATTGAAAGTAAATTAGTTTGTAAAAATCAGTAATGAGAGATATGTTTCCTTTTGGTATCCGGATTTTAACAAATGATGATATTGGTGTTAATTGGGAAGAACCACATAGACATGACTCATGAGTGTGTGCTTATGTGTGATCAAAGAGGACTAAGTACTTGTATTAGCAAGGTTATCTCTCGATAATCAGTATCACTATTGAATTACCTAACCCTTTCACTAAATCAAGATTTGCCTATGGCATCAAGAACGTATGGTTAAAGTTAAGCAATCCATGAATGACCCATTACACATAATACACAATCATCATGACGAAACAATCACAAGATCAATTTCATCATCCCATAAATAGAAAACACCAACATGATCAAAGTTACAAATCCTTCAAACCAAAAGGAAACACACAAGAAGACTAGCCACTCATAGTTTTATGCATGACAATAAGATTCAAAATACAATTCATAACAATCAAAATAAAGTAGCAAGGATTAAAGTACCACAAGATCTTATTCTTCCACACATCTAAGAAATCAACAAAAGCTTAGCCAAAGAAAACTTCAATCCCCATCACCCGAATGATTTTCTTCCAAAGAGATCAACTTTTTAAATCAATTGTTTTTCAATGCTTTTAAACAAAGCATTCCAGCTAAAAGTTCCAGACAATCTGCCAAAAATTCATCACATCTCCATATTCTCCTCAAAAGCTCTCCACTTGTGATTTTAATATGAGAATCCACTTGCCAGAAAGTCACTTCTACCGTAACTTACAGTAGCCACCGTAAGTTACGGTAGCCACAAGACATGTACGGTGGAAACCTTCTGTTATACGGTGGAAATCATAGATGTTTGGGGTCTACCGTACCTTACTGTGGCTACCGTAAGGTACGGTAGAGGCCTGAACATTTGTTTCTTCTTTTCTTCTTTCCACACACATCCACTCCGTTCCACGCTCGCAACGTTTTCTCCATTTTTAGCTCCAATCATACCTGAAACATAAGCAACTGTAGTTATCTAATTCAAGATAATTACACGATTAAATGAGAGAATGTTACGCGTTTTAACATCATAATAGGGTTGTTCCTTGAACCACCCGTCACATCCCCACACTTAACCGTTGCTTGTCCCAAGCAACATATCTAATCAATTTCAAACAAGCGATCAATGTAACCCAAGCATAAACATGTAATACTTTTTACTAACCCTTTCGTAACAACCAAAATGACACACCCCTCGCTATGTCTCTCCTCTCGGCGACAAGTAAGCACTAGCGTCCATGAGCTAGACACACAAAAGGCAAACGGTGGTTGCACAACTATAAGCTTGTACCTAAATCGACCATTCTCTTAACAATTGCCAAACATGAATGCATATCAAAGGGACTTTAAGGTTGTAACGTGGCTAGGTGTATGGGTAGGAAATGGAATATATATGAAGAAGCGAAAACTTAACCTGGTCTTTTATTATATAATAACATAACCACTAACTACCAAACCTAATAATATGAACAAGGTACTCAACTTCAATTCTTTTTTTTCTTTTTTTAAATTTTTTATCTTTCTTTTCTTCATTCATTTTTCTCCCTTTTTTTTCAAAATTTTTTATATATATATATATTTTCTTTAATAACAATAAACAAACACAAAATCTTCATGCAAACATTCAACATAGCATTGAAGATGATTACAACTACTAAACAACTACTAACACTATAAGACCAGGTCAAGTTGGGTAAATTTTGAAGTAACTAGCTAAGGGGTAACAACCGATAGGCTTTTAGGCACAACATTGGGCAACTAAATGTCCAAACCCCCGCCCCTCTCGCAACCAAGCTCATATATATAATTTATGAGGTCCAACCTCCCAAATCCCACACTCGCACACATCAAAGACGAGGCTACCTAAATGCCCTTATTCCTTTCACATTCACATCCAACTAAAGTCTCGAATCGTATTCAAGCACAAGTTCTAATGCACCCCCACCTGTTGCCACTCTCACAAAGAAATGTGTTATTTATCTACAAGTGTGGCTTCAACTCTCACCAAGAATAAGAATGATTAAAGGTTGCCGATGCATCATTTGGAATTAATCCAAGGTGTTCAAATTCTCACAATGTTTTGCTTGAATTTTTTTTTTAAAAACTTCAAAATTTCTCCCCATCCCCACACTTGAGATACATTGTCCCCAATGTATGGTTTTGAAAGGAACAAAATAAACAAAACAAAAGACTCACAAAATTGAAAATATTTTTTTTATGACACTAACACCTCTTTAATTCAACCCCGACACATAAACATTAACATATCATAAGCTCCACCCTACCACCCAACCGAACTACTCAAAAGAAAACAAGAAACAAACTATACAAGAGAAGATGCAACCTGAATAGCTTGACTTATGGTGGCCTTATGGGATGTTTCAACTCTTGCCGGGAAACTTGACACACCTTCCCGCATCCCCACACTTGTGAAACAAGTGTGCTGCATCCAGTCTTCTTACCTTCACTATCCATCTCAGTTTGTTCAACCGTCTTCTCCACCTTCTTTTTCTTCGCTCTTCTCTTTCTCTTTCTCTTCTTTTCTTTAGCTGCAACCTCTTTCACTTCCTTTAACATGTCAATAGCAAAACATGCTTCCTTGATGGAAGGGTTAGTAACAATAGAAAACATATTTAAGTTCAAAACCTTCTCACCAAACTTCATGTTCACCATTCCTAGCTCACAATCTAGGACTGCCTGTGCAGTATCTAGAAAAGGCCTACCCAAGATGACTGAATGTGGTGCATTCTTAATAGAAGAAGTGTAATCTCGTACCAGAAAATCCACTGGGTAGTAGCAATCTCTCACCTTTACAATGACATCTGTTAGCATACCTCTAGGCCTAATGGGTGTTTGGTTAGCCAACATTATTAGGGTATCAGCATATTTCAATGGACCAAAATCAAATTTGTCATATAAATGCCCGGGGAGGATGCTAACATATGCTCCTAGATCTAAAAGTGCCCGGTCAATTTTAAGGTCTCCTATATGAATTGGAATCAAGGGCACTCCTGGATCTGGGAGTTTTAGGGGTAATTTATCTAAGAAAGGAACACTTACTTGAGATGTGAATTCCAAAGCATTAATGTGTACTTGTTTTGAGCTCTTGGAACTAGATTGGTGATTAGGATTCACCATAGTATCACTTGGCATCTCTCCTTTGTTCTTCTTCAAGTTCGCTACTTCTGTTGCGAGTTGGCCCATTTGGATGCTCAAAGATTGAATGGCCTTGTCACGAATTTCATCTTTTTGGGCCCGAGCATCATCCAACTGATTTCTCTTTTGTATCTCCTGTTGCATCATCATAAGAATATCCATAACTTCATTCCCGCTTGAAGTAACATGACCCGATGAACCACCTTGCTCATTACCCGATTGTTGGGATTGCCTTTGGAAACCTTGATTGTTTCCACCCCAGTAATTGCCTTGACTATTTAATTGTTGGCGAGGCACATAGTTACCTTGGGTGTTTCCTTGAAAGTTCGGGTTGGATTGATTGGCCGGATTCCCATAACTGAAGTTGGGATGATTTCTCAAACCCGGATGATAGGTATTTGAATTCATGTTGTAATTTCTTCCACCAAACCCTTGACCTTGAATAGCATTCACTTCCTTCACTTGTTCAAAAGTTACCGTGCAAGAACCCACAGTATGCCCTAACTCATTGCAATTTGTACAAACATTGTAAACTTGATTTGTAGCTTGTACATTACCATCATCCACCGTATGAACTGGAGCTCGTGTAATGACCGGTCGTGCTCGTCTTGCTGATTGAGCCTTCCTCTTTGATGTAACCGCCATTTGTTCCAAAAATACCCAATCGTCTTGCTCATAATTCGTACCAAATGTACCATTTGTGATAGACATTAAATCCCGGGCATCTTCAGAATGGAGCCCCTCGTGAAAAGCGTTCAACAACTCCCATAACTCAATTCCATGATGAGGACAATTCTTGATCATCATGTTAAACCGCTCAAACGCCTCATGAAACATCTCACCTTGTTGTTGTTGGAAACTTCTCAAGCTTCTCCTAGCATCATTAGTCTTTTAAGCTGTGAAAAACTCTTACAAAAACCTTTGTTGCATTTCAGCCCATGTATAAATTGAAGCGGATGGCAAAGTGTAGAACCACCTCTTTGCCTTATCCTCCAATGAAAACTGAAATAACACCAACTTGACATCATCTGCAGAAAATCCTTGACCACCAATTGTGTTACAAATTGAGTCATAAGCTTCCAAATGAAAATAAGGTTCTTCCGTTGCTAACCCTTTGTACTTTGGCAAACTTTGAAGTGAATTTGTTCGGACTTCAAACGTTCTCCCTTGATTGTTTTGAGGAATGACCACTGGTGAAGGATTATTTATGATGATTGGACGAAAGTGTGCCTCAATACCCCTAGCAGCATCCCAATTATGCCTTCGCGGAACACCCAACCTAACTCTTGGTCGCTGAGGACCCATTGGTCTTTGAACTTGTGGTCCTGGAGGCATGAATTGCTGAAACGGTGGTTGAAAGATTGCTCCCCCATGTTGTGGAGGAATTTGCCCTTGAAATTGTGGCCTCACTTGGGGTTGTATTTGTGGTGGTATAATTTGTTGCTGCACAACTTATGGTTGTGGTCTCCCATATCCTTGCATAGCTTGTCCTTGACTATAAACATAATTTCCTTGATCAGCATCTCCTTCGTACGTGTACCCTTCTTCCTCATATCTCCTAAATTCGTCACCATAACCACCATCAACACCAGCTCGTCCTGCTCCCGATGTTTGTACAACTGGAGGTTGTTGGTCTTGTGTATCCGGTTGCATTTGAGAGGTAGAGGGAGTATGAAATATGGATGGGTTGGATTGATATGGTTGTGATGTTGGTACTGGTTTAGACGATGATGATTGACCGGTTGTTGGGAAGAAATATGAAAAGGGCGGAATAGGTGATGATGGGTCAAAGCTAAAAGAATGTTCGGTTTGGGTACTTGTGGGTAATGGGGTATGGATTGGTTTAGTCTCCGGTGGTAATGTAGGATTAGGTAAAGGCTCGGATGGTGTCGTTTGACCCGTAGTAGGAGGTGGTGAAAGCGGATCCATTGTGTTTCGTGGTGTAACGGGTGATGTAGGTGCTATTGGTGAACCACTGATTTTGTTTTGTCGATGTAATACTCTGTTTCTACGAGCAGCTCGTTCAATTTCTGGATCAAACACTAATGGTGATGATGAGCTCGAATTCCTAGTATGCATACACCTAAAACAAAACCTGCACACTACACACAACCAGCGTAACACCGAAATAACAAAACAAAACTAATAAGTAAACACACGTTGCGCATAACTCCCCGGAAACGGCGCCAAAAATTTGACGTGAGGTCGAAGTCTCAATCAAATTTAAAACCAAATACTACTAATTAGCTAGCGGTAAGTGGGTTATCGAACACAGGGAGTTTGTGGAATATGTGTTTATCTTATAGTCCTGTAAATTAATTACAATTGTTCTAAAATGACAATAAAGTAAATATCAAGAATTGGATTGTTTTGGTTTAAGAACTAATAACACTAAATATATTGCAAATCATAACGTACCTTTGTAACAGATTAAGAACAAGTGATCACCCTAGATTTCAGGTTTTAATCCACACTTATGTTTATGCTTACTAGAAAGAACCACATAGACATGGTTCGTGCTTGAATAGTTGTTTGTGATAAAAGAGAACTAAGTACTCGGATTGTAAAATGCGAGGTTGTTACTCGATGATCAATTGACAATTATCCAACCTTAATCCCTCCCATGATATCTCGATTGCCCATGGCACCAAGAACGTATGGTTTGGGTTAACATCAAACAACAATCAACAACTTACAAACAAATATCCAAACACCATAATAACTCAAACAAACATTCAAAGTTATCATTCCAGAAATTCAAGCACAAACATAGTATTTCAAAAGCAAACCTTACATCTAGGATGATCACCACAAGTTTAGCCAAGCATGACTTGATCCATCCTCACCATTCACCAACTAATGTTCATATGAATCAAAAACACAAATCAAATGTTGAGAAATGTTTGGAATGATGCAAGAACAGCCACTTTTGCCTCTTTTATGGAAAAAATTCGTCAGATACAGAATATGAGCAAAAGGCACCACTCAAACCATTTTATTATGGCAAGTTGCACTTTTTCGTCAGCATCTACCGTAACTTACGGTAGCCACCGTAAGTTACGGTGGAAACCAAACCTGTACGGTGGAAAGCTTCTGTATTACGGTGGAAAAATTCAGGATTTGGGGTCCACCGTACCTTACGGTGGCCACCGTAAGGTACGGTAGACCCCCACTTTTTTTTTCTTCCCACCCTTCCTTGCTCCATCCCGTCGAGGTCTGTCCACAGCTACGTTTTCTTCATATTAAGCTCCATAATGTTCCTGAAACAAAAGCAACTGTAGTTATCTAATTCAAGATAATTACACAACCAAATATGAGAATATCACGCGTTTTAACATCATAAAAGGGTTGTTCCTTGAACCACCCGTCAGTCGCCGCTAAAGGTAATAGCGGCGACACACGGGGTCTTTAGCGGCGACTTTAGTCGCCCCTAAAGACCTGTCTCCTTGTAGTGATATGTTTGTCATATTGTGGACGTGCAATATGTAGCCACGTAAAACTCTAACGACCCTTGCATCAAAATTCATTTTAAAGTACTAAAAATTCCTCTCCGAATCATGGACGATTAGTAAAAAAATAGGTTCTTTTTCTATTTGAATCTTTTTCGAACCACCTCGAGGAAGAATGTTGGATACTTAGATGGTGTCAATAGATGGTTATTGTTAAAAGGTGTATTCTTTTCTCGTTAGTCTTTATGTATTTCAGTTCTACACTTTTGTTATTTTGTTAGTTTTTTATATATTTGTTTTGTTATTTAGTATTGCTGGTTGCTGGGCTGATGTGTTGCTGCTGGGCTGATGTGCTGTGCTTACTGGGCTTGTATCTCTTGTTGGGCTGATGTGCTGTGCTTACTGGGCTTGTATCTCGGCTGATAGGCTTTGCAGCTTATAAGTGGTTCCGCTCCTTGTTCGAGGGATAGATATTTTTTCTCACTCGATCCTCCCTTGGTTCTCGAAGCATCTCTCTTGGTTCTCGAAGCATCTCTCTTCGTCTCTGAGTATTCCTCTCGTGTTATTAGGGTTCATCAAGTTGATGACCCGTATGAGTACTGTCGAGATTGTATTGTTACTCTAGCTTCTTGTTTCTTGTTCTGATTGTAAGAGAGTTTTGGGATGATCTATTGTGTGGTCTATCATCATTGTTGGTAGATCTGTCTTCTTGAGCATTATAATATCATTTTATGACATGGTATCAGAGCTCTGAGGTTGAGCTCTTGATTCTGGTTTTGTAGACGTGCAAATCGTCATCAGTGGTTAGGGTTTCTTTCATCTCTTGAAACCCTTGGTCTTACTCTGCTTCCGCATCTTACTCTGGTCATTGGAAGGCTAAGTTTGTCTATACATTGCTGCAACGCAACCCTAGTTGGAGGCATGATTGTCGTCTTAATCAGTTGAATCTTGCAACCCTAGAAGGTTGTGTGGGGTGTTCACCCTCTCGCTGGTTTTCTGTCAGTAACTTCAACCCTCGAAGGTTCTTAGTTACTTGACCTGCTTTGGATTACCCAATCTTGGGTAGCTTGCACTATGAGGATATCTCTTCCCTTATCTTCTCTTATTTCTTATTTCTTAGTAGTTTAAGCTGGTTTGGCTGGGTTAGGAGTACCAGCACCTGATTGTTTCAGGGGGCTTATCTCCATGGTTGTGTGTTGTTGGTTTATTCTTTATATGATTCTGTGTGCATCACTTGTGTGAATTGTTGTGTGTTGCATTACACACGTGGTTAATCCTTGATCTGCCACTATAATGGTGTGAAAACCTGGCTCTGACCTTGTTGTGTAGTCAGTGCGTGTGCTTGTGTGACTTATATTCTTTATCTGCTGTGTTTTTACCATGGTTGAAACTGAACTTGAAAATGTTAACCCTGTAAACACTGTTAACACTGAAACCCTAATAAGTAAACTTGATTCTAGTAATCCTCTGTTCTTACATCCTACTGACACCAGTAACCTAACAATTATCACCATAAAACTTAAAGGATCAGAAAACTACACAATATGGGCAAATGCCATGAAACTGGCCTTAGAAGTAAAAAATTAATATGGGTTCATCGATGGGTCATGTACTAAAGATAGTAGTAATCCAACTCTATCCAAACAGTGGGATAGGTGCAATTCGGTTGTCATTAGTTGGGTGTTAAACTCCATTTTCAGAAGAACTATACATGGGGCAAGTTTACTCTAAACTTGCCTCTGAAATTTGGGCTGACCTAAAAGAAACCTATGACAAAGTAGATGGGTCTGTAGTATTTGGTCTTTACCAGAAAATTAATAGTACAACTCAGAATGGGTGTGCTGTATCTGAGTATTATCATAAACTAAATATCATATGGAAACAACTAGACCAAATGCTACAGCTTCCATCATGTACATGTAGTGCTGCTAAGTCCTTTAATGATTTTAATCATTTAATAAAATTGATGCAATTTCTCATGGGAGTCGATAATGTGTACCAACCAGTGAGAACTAATCTGTTACTTAGAGACCCTTTGCCCTCAATAAAAGAGGCTTTTTCAATAATCTCTAGAGAGGAATCCCATAGGAATTCCACCTCTACATCTGGTAAATCTCAACCTGTCGCGTTTACTTCAAAACCACCTCAGTTTCTAAAAAAACTAAGTTAAAATTCTGAAAATAAACGGAAAAACTATAGAGGCCCTAATCCAAATCTGAAATGTTCTCACTGCAATAAAATTGGTCACACTATTGAAAAGTGTTATGAAATTGTGGGCTATCCTCCTGGTTACAAACCAAGAGGAGGTCAGAGTCAACGGACTGCCCAGTCCAACAACTCAACTACGAGTCAGGTTGACTGGTCATCCTCATCCCCTGCATCTTTAATTGCTAATGCACTTACACCTGATCAAGTGTCTAAGCTGTTAGGTTTGTTAAATGAAAGAAGCTGTGAAGGCACTCATGCTTCCAACTTTGCTGGTAATGCTTTAAACTCTTCATATACTAATACCTGCCATGGGTATTGCCTCAGTGGGGGGGTCCCTGACTCTATTCAGGCAGGCTGGATAATTGACTCTGGGGCAAGTCAACACATGGTTAAAACTGATAAAAATCTATTCAATTCTGTCGATGTTTCTGAATTTAATATGAAAGTTAAACACCCTAATGGATCTAGTGCTCATGTTTCAAAAATTGGAGATGTAAAGATTAATGATCAAGGCATTCTTAGGGATGCCCTTGTTATACCCGAATATCATGTTAATCTCATTTCTGTTCATAAATTGGCTAGAGATAACAAACTGAATGTATTCTTTGATGAAAACTCCTGTCATATACAGGATTCTCTCACAAAGAAAACTCTTGTGACTGGTAGCCAGTTTGATGGTCTCTACCTCTTTGATGATAAGTCTAACAGTGTTAAGGTGTGTTACAATACTACTGATATGTTTAACTTGTGGCATTCTCGATTAGGTCACCCTGCTGAACAAGCACTAGCTACATTAAATAACAAGCTAAAACTGAACAATTTAGATTCTAATCCATGTGAAATATGTCATAGAGCCAAACAGCACAGAGTTCCCTTTCCTTTAAGTAATCACCAATCAAAGCATATAGGTGACCTCGTTTATCTTGATGTATGGGGTCCCTATAGGGTTGTTAGTAGGGAAGGATTCAAATACTTCCTGACTTTGGTTGATGATTACTCAAGAGCTATATGGGTGTTTCTTATGAAACAAAAGGATGAAGTGTTCACAAACATTCAAATATTTTTTTCATTAATAAAAAATCAGTTTGGCTCATACATCAAGGCCTTTAGGTCTGATAATGGAACTGTGTTTGTTAATCATCAAATGTAGAATTTTTGTAACACACATGGCATTAATAATCAAACATCTTGTGCTTACACCCCTCAGCAAAATGGAATTGCTGAGAGGAAGCATCGTCATCTACTTAATGTAGCTAGGGCATTAATGTTTCAAGGGGGTGTTCCTCTTAAATTTTGGACCGAATGTGTTCTCACTGCTGTATATCTTATTAACAGGACTCCCTCTTCTGTGTTAAAAGGTAAAACCCCTTATGAACTTGTCCATGGCCATATTCCCTCTATTGATCACCTTCGTGTTTTTGGTTGTCTGTGTTTTTCTACCGTACTTAACAACACAGATAAGTTCTCAAGTAATGCAGAAAATATGTTTTCATGGGATATTCTAGTACAAAAAAGGCATATAAGGTGTGGAGTATTGATAGAAAACAAATGATTTTTTCACGAGATGTAAAATTTTATGAGTCAATTTTTCCTTTTAAAAATAACCAATCTGAAAGTGTTACTGAATTAAACACGTCACCAAATCACCTTAATTTTTTTGATATACATGATAAATCTGTTTCTCACGAAGGTGCAGAAATCCCCGATGATGAAAGAGGGAAAAATAAAAACACTGTCCCTTGGTCTCTGCAGCCAGACTTGTGTAATGGTACAACTGAGGGTGAGGCTGAAAGCAATATTCCCAGTCAGTTAGACACTATTCTTGGTGGGGCAGGGGGGGTTGATGGTGAACATGAACATACAAATACCTCTGAGGGGTCAGGTCACACACAGTGTGAATCTGCTGGCCTTAGGCGTTCTACTCGACCATCTAACCTTCTACAAAAGTTAACTGATTTTGTCGTAGAGGGAAAGTTAAATATGGGTTAGAAAAGGTGGTAAACTACACTTACTTGTCTCCCGAAACCTTGTGTTTCACGTCTAATCTAAATAAAACATATGAGCCAAGGAATTTCAAGGAGGCATCTACTGATCCCAACTGGATTGATGCAATGAATCTCGAAATGGAGGCATTGCATCGAAACAATACTTGGGAACTTGTTGATTTACCTCAAAATCGTAAACCAATTGGCTGTAAATGGCTGTTTAAAATTAAATATAAGTCTACCGGAGAAATTGAACGATATAAGGCCAGGCTAGTTGCTAAGGGGTATAGCCAAAAGGAGGGAGTTGACTTTGATGAAATTTTCACCTGTTGTGAAGATAGTTACAGTTAGGTGTGTTGTTAATTTGGCTGTCCAACATGATTGGCCATTATACCAGTTAGACATTAATAATGCTTTCTTATATGGAAATTTAAATGAAGATGTTTATATGTCATTACCCGAAGGGTATTATCCTGATTCTGAGACAAAAGTGTGCAAGTTAAATAAGTCTTTATATGGTCTTAAACAAGCTCCACGAATGTGGAATGAAAAGCTTGTTGGTGTTTTACTTAGTTTTGGATTTGTTCAAAGTAATTGTGATCATTCTATGTTTACTTTCTCATCTGAGTCTGTTTTTGTTGTTCTACTTGTTTATGTGGATGATATTATCATCACTGGTAACTGTGAGTCAAGTATTTCCAAGATTAAAAGTTTGCTTCAATCTAAATTTTTGATTAAAGATTTAGGGCTGCTACAATATTTCTTAGGCATTGAGGTAATTCGCACTAATGCTGGTATTTCCTTGTCTCAACGGAAATATTGCATTGAGTTACTCACTGAGTATGGTATGTCTTGGTGCAAACCAGTTTCTACTCCAATTGAGCAGAACTATGTTGTTGCATCTCAGTGTAGCAGTAATAATAAGTCTCTTTTAAACATAACAGGGTATCAAAAGTTAGTAGGTAAACTTATCTATTTGTCTCACACACGTCCTGATATATCAAATATACAGTGCATTTTCTAAGTCGTTTTATGCATAAGCCATCTGAAGCTCACTTACAAATAGCTTTGAGATTGCTTAGATATCTAAAAATGTCTCCTGGGAAAGGTCTTAGGTTTATCAAAGGACACTCAGTTCAGTTAACAGCTTATGCTGATTCTGATTGGGGTAAATGTGTTGATACGAGAAGGTCTGTCACTGGCTTTTGCTTGTTTATGGGTTCTGCACTCATATCTTGGAAAAGCAAGCAGCAGTCTACTATATCTCGTTCTTCAGCCGAGGCTGAATATCGAGCTATGTGTGCTGCTGCGTGTGAAATATTGTGGGTTATTAATTTGTTACGAGAATTGCAGGTTGATGTTCAACTGCCTGTTTCTTTGGCTTGTGATAACACAACTGCAATATCCATTGCAGCAAATCCAGTGTTTTATGAGCGTACCAAACATTTTGAAATCGATTTGTTCTTTCTGCGTGAAAAGATTTCATCCGGTGTTCTTTGCACCTTTGGGGTGAAGTCTTCGGATCAGTTAGCAGACGTATTCATGAAAGGGTTGCTGGTTAAGCAACATGCTGATATGTGTGCTAAGCTTGGCTTGTTTGATGAGTTTGGTGTTAGAACTGAGGGGGGGGTGTTAAAAGGTGTACTCTTTCCTCGTTAGTCTTTATGTATTTCAGTTCTACACTTTTGTTATTTTGTTAGTTTTTATATATTTGTTTTGTTATTCAGTATTGCTGGTTGCTGGGCTGATGTGCTGTTGTTGGGCTGATGTGCTGTGCTTACTGGGCTTGTATCTCGGCTGATAGGCTTTGCAGCTTATAAGTGGTTCCGCTCCTTGTTCGAGGGATAGATATTTTTTCTCACTCGATCCTCTCTTGGTTCTCGAAGCATCTCTCTTGGTTCTCGAAGCATCTCTCTTCGTCTCTGAGTATTCCTCTCGTGTTATTAGGGTTCATCAAGTTGATGACCCGTATGAGTACTGTCGAGATTGTATTGTTTCTCTAGCTTCTTGTTTCTTGTTCTGATTGTAAGAGAGTTTTGGGATGATCTATTGTGTGGTCTATCATCATTGTTGGTAGATCTGTCTTCTTGAGCATTTGAATATCATTTTATGACAGTTATTAGCAAACTATTGTGTCAATAGTAGATTGTGAAACTTTTAACGGTCATCTCTATACATATAGCTTAAAATAAAACATTAGTATAATAAAACACAACTTTTTATTAAAATAAAATTCTGATAGCTTAAAAATAATAAGGTCAACGGTTCACTAACTAAAAGATCATTCTTGACGAAGAAACAATGCTTTGAACTTCGTCTAATGAAAAAAATTATGGTTGTTAATAGTCTGTTTATAATAAATAAAGCACGAACTTAAATTGTGACAAAATAAAATAGAACAAAAGTTTTTTTTAATTTTTATTTTATCTTCTTGGTTTAAAAACGAAAATTGAAATTTATGTTATAATAAAATCGAGTGACCACAACACATCAAGAGACTAGTTTTGCATAAAAGAATTAACCCTTTTTTGCTAGCGCACATACAATTTTATATTTGTGAATAATTATATCTATCTAGGATTCCTCGTGTACTACTGTGAAATAGCAACGAATAAGAAAGATGTAATTGATTTCATTTTGCACTGTTGCATTTTGTCAAATAAACGTATGAGTCACTGTAGTCGTGTTGTTTTCTTATTTTTCTTAGCTTTTTTATTATTTTCTTGTTTTATAGGGCGTCCTCTTCGAATTTTGGTTTCTTTGTTTTCTTTTTCAATTGATTTTTGTTAATTTGTATTTACATTTCATTTTTTATAATTAAATTAAATAAAAGAGTGAAATAAAATAAACTTTCATCAATAAAAAACATCATAGAAAAAAGTTAATATGTAGAAAAATTAAAAAATACGTCATTAATAATAGAAAAAATTACATATATCCCCCTATAAACTTTATCAATTACATATATACATAACTTCAAATTTTAGTTACATATATCCCTTGTAAAACTCCCTAATGATTTCTAAAATGGCCCCTTTTCGCTTTAAAGAAGAGTTAAACTTCAAAGCTTAGAATAATCAAACATTTTTATGTAGACCCTTAAAATATACAATCAAATATGCTATTGTTGTGGAATAAAGTATGTTATTAATAGAAAATTAATCGTTAACTAATTTAGTTCGACATGATATTGACGTGTTGCCTTAAAACTGAAGATTTGTAAAGAAATATGAAGTGAATTTGACACGAGGTTGAACATAGTGTTCCATTCGAATTAAAACAAGCCTTTAATAGTATCAGGGGTGCAAACGAGCCGAGACGCTCACGAGCTACATGAGATCAGATCGATAAAAAACTCGAATCGAGCCCGAGCCCGAGCTTGAAAAAAAGCTCATTTAATTATCGAGCCCGAACCTGAGCTTCACGTATCGAGCTCGAACCGGCTCGAGAGCCTAAACGAGCCTTTTTTATATATATTTTTATTTAATTTATTAAATACATTATATAAATAATATTTATTATATATAAAGTTATGATAAAAATAATTAAATATGTATATAATGTTATTTATAAAATATATAATTATAAATATATATCAAAATTAAATATAAAAATATTAAAAATAATATTTAAATAAATTAGCGAGCTGAGCCCGAGCCGAGCTCGAGCTTGAAATAGTATATGTCGAGCCAAGCTCGAGCTTTAAAAATAAAGATCGAAACGAGCCAAACTCGAGCTCAAGCTCTCCTAAGTCATCACGAGTCGAGCTCGAGCCCATACGAACTCGGGCTCGGCTCAACTCGTTTGCATCCCTAGTATTCCATACTCTACGACTCTTTAAAAAGTTCTTGACACGCTTCAAGTGTCACTTAAAATATTTATAATATTTACCAAGCAAGACTCAGTTAATTATTTTATGTGAACCGTTAAAAGTGTCACTTGAAATTGTTTGAGTTGTGTGACTTGCAATTATATGACAACTCAAATGAAGTTTCATGACATGAAATAGTGACCCAAGGGGGGTAAGGAGGACGTACCCTTGATCATTGTACGAACCTAATTAAGCTTTATCGTATATTAACTTTACTAAAATCGTGTATTACACGAGTTAAATAAATAAAATATTAAATAAATAAAAATTAATAATTATAAAATGATGTTTTAAAATAAGCTATGATTGAAATTACGTATGAGTAAAGACCGTAAATAACTTAAAACTTAACCTTCTTCAAAAAGTCATCTCGATTTTGTTCATTACCGAAACCGGGTCCTCCAAACTAATATATATATCTATATTCTCGCTAGCGCAACTTCTTTATCGATCCATCTTTTAACATTTGTTTTTCTTTTTGCTCCGCTGTTCATATACGCTTTTATCGATTCCTCCTCACTATCCTCATCCTCATCTTTTAGTGTTTGCATCATTAGAAAGTGTGGGTCTTGTGACTTGAGAAGTGTGTGTTGGTTGTAGTAAGTTGACGGTTGGAATTGTGAATAATATGTCGAAGTGACAAATTTATAAGTTACTTGAGAAGCTGGTTGTGAATTTTTTTTTAACGAGGCTTTGGACATTAGATTGTTTTTTTAGCGGAGCATGATGATGAATCCATAACAAAAAAATGATAACTGAATGGCATTTATAGTGCTAAAATTAATTCATATATATTTTTGACCAATCATATGGGTGTTGGCGAGTGGGTTGTGTGTCATGGTGAAAACTCATGAATTTTCACCATGCTTAGACTCCGAAAAAAATTAATAAAAATAAAATTAAAAAACTCTCGGGTTTGGGGGTGGTGTTTCCACCTGGGTCAAGAATTTCCCACCCTCCCCTGGAATTGACACCATCTCCTCTTAGCCAATCAAAACGATTGATCTTATTGTATTTACGGTTTCAAAAGTACAAGCGTGCATTGCCAGAGTGGTGGGAGTATGTCATTCCAGCTTTCCCTAGTTTGCCACGTTAACGAGACATCAGTTTTTTCTTAGGTTTTCCTCATTTTGCATAGGGTCCCTCTGTTTTCTCCACATTCCCCCAATTTGCATTATACGTGGATTGTACAAGTTGTATTTAACCTATTGAATCCCGAGGAAATTCCACCGGATCAGGCTGGGGCCTGGGGGATTGTTATTTTTCTCACCGTGACTGAGAGGTGATGTTTCCGCTCAAGGCTAGATTTTTTCCAGCCCTTTCAAGTCAATGACACCATCTACTCTTATAATTGTTTTTAAAGTATGAAAATGAAAGGTTATATGATGACTGACCTTTGATTCAAAAAAGAAAATTATCAAAGTTGTGGTCGTTATGTCACGCTTATCTTTTGACGAGTTGAATTGCAGTGGGACAATCAATTATATAGTTGAATATCTTCTCTTTTTTCATGAACTACTCAGCTTTAATGTTTTAACTACTTTTTATTAAAAAGAACTACTAACAAGAATACAAGATGTTACGGCAGGACCGGCTCTATAATGTAAGTTGTGACGCAATAAGCTTGGGCCCTCTAAAAAATAAGGACCCCCTTTATAAAAAAATATTATAGTGGGTTTTGGTATTATATGGCTAAATGAAATTTTGAAGGTGAAAAAACACTTGATGGTTGAGTACCAATAAAATTTTTGATGATTTGATATGTTATTAAAGAAACAGAGTTAACAATTCACAAAGCAAACAACCACTCCTAAGGTCCTTCTTCTCCGATTGATAGCCTTTTTTTATTAAAAGAAATCAACTATCAAGAACTTAAGTTAGTATACTAATTTTTCTTTGATTTATTGCTTTTGTTCAAAGAAATTTAATTAGATTGTTTTTGTTTAAATTGTGATTTTCAAAAGTGCCTTATTATTTTAAGTTCGATTGAGGCCTCAAAAAATGTTTAAAAAGTAAACCATTATGGGCAAGCCATATGTACCAAATCGAGGCTGCCGCAATGACATACTTTACCTTTTTTTACTGGTTTTTGATCTTCCAAATAAACACTATATCTAAGATAGACCGTAATGAATGAGGAGATGAACAAGGATACCCACACCAATCCGACACCCTCGACCATACCTCTGTCGCAAAAGGACATCGACATAAAAGATGGTCCACTGATTCAGTTGATCTAAAGCATGTCCATATTTTATGCTCAAGCGTCCGCCCCTTAACGAACGAACCCCCGAGAAAATCCCTAAACCATCACCAAGCCATACCCATTGGTTTTACCCGGGGTCACATATGACTATTTTAGCAAGACCTTTATTTAATTCTGAATTTTCCTCATTGGATCCCTTTGAAGAGATATAAAAATATTTTAAAGATACATATTTTATTTTAAATTACGCTGAAACTTCCTTTGGTGGGAAGGGTCGTCCCTAATCCGCCAGTGAAACCGACATCATAACAGTCACCGTAACCCGTTGGAAGTTCGTCAACGATTGTCTTGTTTGTGATCCCGGGTGCGTCTTCGGTAAAACATCGTGAAAAACATTACACGTGTCCATATTTTTTAAGGATTTCATTGTTTAACTACCAAAGAAACCCCTTTCACTTTAACAGGCCTCTCCGTTGGTGAAAGTCATTTGTAGCCTTGTAGGGAACAAATAGAGCCCACATAGAAAAGCCATGAAGCCCATACGTATATTAGTAAGCCCACACAAAAAGCCTCTCTAAAATGTCATTATTACTTTTTTTAGAGTAAGTTTTTATAATTGGTCCCGTGGTTTAATCATAATCTTGAATTTGGTTACTGATTTTTAAAATACATTTTAGCCCCTAATTTTTTATTTCTTTTCTTCTTTTAGTCCAAAACTCTAATTCAAATTAAACCAAAATGTTAACAAAAGATTATTTTTGTTTTTCAGTTTAAAAACATTTATTAGAGCATTCATATCAGTATCCTCATTTTCACCCCATATCTAAATTATATGAAATCATGAAAAACATGTAATTTTGCTCCTAGATCATGTTCTCATCACCATCTCCATCTTCATCCTCTATAATTTTAAAAGAAACCAAAATGATCCTTCATAATTAGAGTTACCATCCATCTTCCAAATCTATTATTTTATATTTTTTAAATGCTTATGAGCGGAACAAAGATAAACAAATATTAATAAAATAAATAATAAAATTTATTTAATTAAAATATGGATATGTATGAAGAAGCTGATGTGGAAGAATTTTTTAAAAAATAAAACAATTTTTTAAGTGATGAGGTTTTTCCTTTAATTTTTGTATAGCGATGAAGAAACTAGTGTGAACTCACATCTCTGTTTTTTTTCTTAGTTAATATTTCTAGGGAAAACAAGCAAAAATGACGGTAAAATCGTAAATGATCAGTCTTTTCTTTAAGACAAATTGAATTTTAATAATCCAAACTATTACTCATTAACCAATAATAAACCATACTATTGATTTTACTGGCAATAATCCCAACTTTTATTTTTTTACCAACAACAATTTTACTAGCATAATTATCATACATTGACACTCGATTTATACTTATTTTAGGCTCGATTTAGCTTGTATTTTTTTTATTTCGTTCATAGTCATTATTGTAAATGAAATCGAGTCGAAATCAAGCGTAAATTTTAAAAATTATGTTACTGGGATAATTATTGGTAATAAAAATAAAAGTTGAAATTGTTACCGACCAAATCAATAGTATGAGTTATTACTAGCCAATAAGTAATAGTTTGTATTATTAAAATCCAATTTACCTTTTTTAACTACCATCCATTCTTTTCCTTTTTTGGATACCTACCTTCCTTTCATTTTTCAACATCTAAGAACGTAACACATGTGTTGAAATAACAAGGATCTTGATATTCACAACTCGGGTTCGTTCTACACATGTTCCCCAAGTTAATTCTCCATAGCTTGTCAATTCATCAACAACAACAAGATTGGAAGCAGCATAAATTATCCGTTTAACATTGTTTGATAAGGTGTAACAAATCTATAGGGCTTAACATTGAGGTAAAGCAAAATGGTTTTGATGCTGGTTTTGGGAGATTTTTAGGGGGGGGGGGGGGGGGGGTGAGGCAGTGATTGATGGTAGTGGCGGTTAGCAATGTTTTGCATCCAAATGTTGTAATGTTTTCAAAGAAAATGTTTTTAAAAAATAAATAAACTCTATTAAATAAATAACTAGTTATGATAGACATCAAGGAGCTAAATAAAATATGTTCTTTTTATACATATGTTTATAAAAAACACTTACCTGATTTTCTTTTTTATAGAATATGAGAGAAAAAAAAAAACAAGTTGCAAATTTTTGATTCAGATATCATTATAAACAACACTAACAAGGAAAAACTAATAATAATATTAAATTTCAATGATATTATTTATATTCTTTCCAAATTTTAAAATAGTTTTTTAAAAAACTAAAAACATCTTTCTTTCTATCAAAATACAAAGGACCTCTTGAAAAAATGAAATTGTTTAAAACAATAGTTTTTTTTTTAACAAATATGAACTGTTTTTATCCGCTCAGGTCCGAATTTTTGCCCGAAGAAGCCTTACACCGATATTAAAATGGGTCCCTTTTCAAAAAAAAAAAAGGAATAAAATTCAAAACTTACAATAATCAGACATTTTACCTACGAAATCCCTTAGAATATACAAATCAATATTTTAACAATAAATACTATTATTTCATGAATTCATTCCACCAAAATCATCATAATTTACATTACACGAGAATGCTAGCAATAAGCTAAAACAAAGAAACAAAAACCCATAAATATACATATGAATGAGAATGCCCTTAATCCCACCAAATGAAGATTAACAAAAAGAAAACTCCAACCTCCAGCCAATGACATACTAAGAAAATTTCCTAACTCAAATTATCTCCCCAACTTTTTTTTAACAACAGGATTAGTGGTTAGTAGTTAGTATACCAAGTTAGTAATTATTCGCTAATGCTAATGATTGAACCTTATACCTCCAACAGGACCAAGCCTATCACTTTCTCCTTAACCACTAAATCAAAGGATCATTGGTAATTATATCCCCTTCTAGGTGATGTATTTTCCTACAACAAACAATAACACCACACGGGATTTACTGCTTTTATCCTCTACTTCTTTCCGGAAGCTCCCAAATTATAAGGACCGAATAAATCTTCAATTATTATATATAATACTAATTACCAAGTGTTTTGTGTATAAGAGTGTAGTATTTCATGTTGATCAAATGTTTTGTGAATGAGAGTGGTGTATGGTATGCATCAGGGGTTGTATCGTGTGCTTTAGTGGGTCGTACCCACCTTTTGTCTTTTATCTTTTTTAATATTTGACTTTTTATTCAAACCCAATACTTTTACGTATTTTACTATTTAACGGCGTGCGTGTGTGGTTCAACGTTTTTACGTTTATTTTTTCCCGTTTAACATCCCCATCGCACGCGCTGGTACTAGATCGACCTACTTATTGTTTTATATGTTTTGTGTTTCGCATACGTGGTCGAACGTTTTTATGTCCATTCTTCATTTGGTTTTTTTTTAATACGATTTTTTCGATGTTGATGTTCACTGGCGATAGTGTGTCGTTAGTGTTACTTGACACGGTTTATGTCCCCACTATAACGCGGGGCCTTATTACTTAATAACCGAGCGACCACCTTTGCCCCATCTATAACTATGACATTTTGGATTGATACTGATATGAATAGCTTTAATTTGAAATTGGTTGGTTGTTGAGATTTTAACATGTGCCCCTTTATCATCTTGTCAGAGTTTTTTTTTCTTTTTTTTATTCATACTTTACATAAAGTTATTGCTTTACAAGTAACCAAAACTAAAAAGATAAAAATTTACCTCTATATTGGAGTACAAAGTTTCATGCATAAGGTACATGTTTAAAGCATGATTGGTCAACACAAATGAAGCAAGACTTTGTTAAGTGCGACTTTTCAATCAATCTACTTTTGCTACCATTTGTTGGATATAAATAAAATAAACAACCTTTGTAGATAGATAAATAGATACATTCATAAGCACACATCCATACATACATACGTATTACGTACGTACATACATCAATTTAATCCAAAGAGAATTAGGTGATTTGACATCCGTTAACAAAAAAAAAGAATAGATCATAGTCGACATTTTAAACACAAATAAGTAGCAGTTTGGGAGACTTGTCATACCGATTTAATGAGAGTCATTCTTCCCCAATTTCATGTTGGAAATAACCCATGTCTATTGCACTTTAGTTGAAACACATTTAAGGGTTTTAATGTTATCAGGAGATCCATTAACCAAAATGGATGATCTTCTTGAATTCAAGCAACCTCTCATCCGACGCCTCCATTTATTGAAGACGATTAATGAGTTGTCATTGTCTAAAGGTAGAAGTAAAATGGCTAACATGATTGTTTTGATGACATTGTGGAGACTATGGTTAAATACAGTGGTGGAACTAAAAACATTTTTTAATGGGATTACGAGTTTTTGTGTTATACTTTCTATCAACTTGATTTACAGATTATCAGGTTGTGTCGGGTCTGGTCGGCCAATGAACTCTATTCCTCAATATAATTATTAAACGAAGTCCAAATTCCAATCCTTTATACTAACTAAGTTTACACAAACTCTATCCCCTAATCTATTG
Source organism: Flaveria linearis (assembly GCA_024085815.1). NCBI lineage: Eukaryota > Viridiplantae > Streptophyta > Magnoliopsida > Asterales > Asteraceae > Flaveria > Flaveria linearis. Next base: position 53,467,295 of record CM044016.1, read on the forward strand.
TAGTAAATGGACATGCCGAATTGAATAAAAACTACAAATTAATTCATCTAAACATGTTAAACCTTAGCGTGAATTAAGACTATAATATTAATACAGAGAAAATATATAACTCTACATTTTTCATGTTTAAATATTAGCTTAAATGCATACAATTTCTCATAAAAGTACTCTTGGTCTTGGTCTTTGTTTTAAAATACCTTTTAACCTTTTATTAATTTGCTTTTGTTTTTATGCATGACTTGATATAGCTCTAAATCATGTCACACCCCAACCTTGACGGCGGAATCGTCGAGGCGTGAGAGTTACGATTGTTCACAGCCACATAACGCTATTGCCTGAAACATGTTAAAATAAAGGTCAACATATTATTGGTGAGCATTCTATAGTTTTGAATACATAAGTATATAAAGATGGCAATTCATGTTGTAAATTAGAGAAAAAGGTAACTAGGGATGTAAGACAGAATGCACAATCAAACCTTGACAAAGTTTTACAAGTCTCAAATGTTTACAAGTGTACTTGGACCAACCAAGTTATAAGTATATACGATTAGCTAAGTGTACTTGGATCAACCAAGCAGGCTTGTCAGGCCCATAGATCTATGACGTCGCCAGGCTAGCAATAGTTAATGATTGTACATGTATTCAACATTACATGGTAGCTACAAGATTAAACTAATCACAACACACAAGCAATTGCCATAAGTTTACAAGAATCAAACGTGTTTACAAGTGCAATGTTTATAAGGTAACATGTTTCACCCAAAAGTGTGTGAAATAATAAAATGGGTATAGAAATACTCACATGACGTATAAGTGTATAAGGTGATAATAAGGATTAAACGACGTTCTAACGAATCCTTTTACAAGGCACCTAAAAGTATTTATTACAAGATTAATAATAAGCTTAACAATTAAACGTGAACTAGGGTTTTAGATGGAATTTGGGGTTTTGACAAGTAATGAAATTACTTGTATTTTGATTTATTCGATAATAATTTGTTAATCTAAATAATGGTTAAAGTATATTTTATAAGAAATTTCGTTTGTAAATAATCGTGAAATTATAAGATGTATAATTTCTACAATTTACAGGACTATTTCATAATTAAACATGATATAGTGTCCATTTTTATAAAAATAATTGTTTATAATATTTATAAATAATATTTTATAAATATTATTAAGGTTTTTTATTTAACTAAAATAATCTTATAAACTTTTCTTATTTAAAATGTTACATAGATAATTTCATTGCCATGTCAATAAGATCATATAGGTATGTTTAATTACCTGATTGGAGACCAAATGGGCGAGAACAGATGAAGAACAGGTCGCAGTTTTCGTGGTGTTTGATTGTGGAATTTTGAGTGTTTTAGTAGGAATGGAGAGTTGCAAACGATTTGGAGGTATTTATATGGTAGTGTGAGTTTGATTATCGCGTGAATTCAGGCCGAAAGTGGGATCGTGCTAATTGATTGGATTTTTTTTTTTGAAATTGAAGTGGGCCCTCAATCATGGAGGTTTGTCGGACATTTAATTTGAGTTTTCAAAATTTACTGAAATGGTCCCTGTGGTTTCATCAATTTTACAATAGAAATTAAAATTTGTGTTTTAGTTTTAGTTAAGTTACACTTTAGTCCCTGAAATTTATATGTTATCATTTTTATGTAAAAATTTTTTATTTATAACTTTAACATATTAAAACTTATATTATCATTATTATTTACATTATTTTTATTATTTATTTTGGGTTATTAACGTTAAATGAAAGAATGATATAATATAATACGAGGATTAATCGACGTAAAATTTTTTTTTATTTCTGTAGAAATACGAGATGTTACAAATCATATTCGACTTTAGGATGTAAACGAGCCAACAAGATCGAGGTCGAGGGAATTTATAAAAAGAGCCACAATAGAAGTTGAGTTCATTTTAGTTTGACTCGATTTGAGTTTTTTACGCGCTGATCCCAAAGTAGCCCATGGGTTCACCTATGCATGCTAATATAAGTGTTATGCATCAAAAAGGTTTTAATGAGTTCACTTGACCTCATAGAGATGAACGTGGTACTGCCCCTAGTTAAAAAAGAACGACAAAATATTCATAAATGCTGGTAGATCAATGTCATGAATAATGGAGGAGATTAAAGAAATATCATTCTCATGCGTCTATCATAGAGCCAAAATCAAATATTTAAGCCGGGAGAGGTGGAGCAATTATAATCTTGATGATACACTAGTATAAGTGTATGTTGTATTGGTGTATTTCATCCTTTCTAATTTCTTGCTAGAAATGTCTGTATGTGATTTTCATATCAAAGGAATTCCTCTCCCGTTCAAAAGAAAAAAGCTGGAAAATTCATTTGAAACGTCATGTAATCTAGGATATCTCAGTTGAGGTATCATATCTATATATATATATATATATATATATATATATATATATATATATATATATATATATATATATATATATATATATATATATATATATATATATATATATATATATATATATATATATATATATATATATATATATATATATATATATATATATATATATATATATATATATATATATATATATAATATATATATATATATATATATATATATATATAACAGCAAATATACGACCCTGCTTCGGAAGATATATGTTATCTTAATCGGGCCCACCTATCCGTTTTCTAACCGAGAACGCACCCCCAACCCCCTCAGGAGTAAAGTCATTGCTGATAAAACCTCCTGGCTCAACTCTAAGTATTTTTTTGCTTAGAGTGACACTTGAACCCATAACTTCCCATTTATTTACATGTCATGAGTATCTCATCTTAACTAGTTGGGTTAAGGATCATTGGTAGTTGAGCATATCATATGCCTTCTCAAAATCTATCTTGAATAATAACATTTTTTTTTGTTTTATGCCTAACTGACCAACTCATTAATAATGAGTGAACCGTTGAAACAGTGGCGGAGCTTGAACAAAACCGTAGGTGGGGCGGGGGCAAAATTAATTTTTTTAGGGGGGCGAACTTGATATTTATATAAAAATTTACACTACCGGAACAAAAGTTTACACTACCGAACTAAAATTTAACACTACCGACGAAAAAAAGAGGGGGGCGCCGCCCCCCGTCTCCACTAACCTCCGCCAGTGCGTTGAAATATATCTATCTTGAAATCAACATTTTTTTCGTATTTGCCCAACTGATTGACTCATTGATAATGACCAACTCAAAATCTATCTTGAGCATGTCGATTCTCGTGTTTGTTCGGTTCGTTTACAGTCTTATACGTAACATTGTGGAGACTCAACCTGTGATCGTTAAACCGTTTATAATACTACCAAAAACTAATTAACAATATAACGTACATTAGTTTTCATAATGTTATTTAAACAACACATGTTTGAGAGGTTTGATTGTTATATATCACACCTGGTAGAATTAACAAATCTGGCCAATATACAGAGATAACAATCATTATAAATAAACATAGAACAAGATAGTTTAAGCCAAACCATAACTATTAATAGAAATACAACAAGGTAGTTTAAATCTCAAAGGTAGAATATCACATGGTGATAGAATATTGAGTGACACATAGGCCTCAGTTATTTTACACCATAAACTTCAAACAATAAACTTTCTAGTAATAAAACCAAAGGTGTGATCTTGAGAATTTCATTTTAGAACTAAACCAGTGGCGCTCAGTTTCTCGTCAATTAGTTTATCAATCTTTTCAGTCATTTCATCTGTAAAGTAGTTCTTCCAATCTCCGTCCTTAGCCTTCCTGGAGAAAAGTCGATTTTCAATTGGAAAAACTCCTTTTAAACTACCACCTTTGTTTACTTCTAAGTTGCTCAAATTCTTAAAACTACACAACTTTATGATGCTTTCTATCACACCTGCTTTCTCTTCTTCAACTGTAAATGGATACCCAATGAACTCCGCAAGTCTTTTTACATTACTTGTAGGATCCTTTTTCATATCTTCATATTTCAAGAATAAAATTACGTCTGGCCTTTTCAAACTTGCTTTCCAATATCCCAATAGATGATCCCAATATGGTCCAAATTGGAAAATGCCCTGATAAAACTCGTCAAATGCCTCCTCAAATGGGACATCTTCCAAGGGTAGTTTTGCTATTTCTCTCCCGAAATGGTAATAAGAAACCATGACATCTTTTATATTGCGATATATGTAAACCTATTAGTCGATGCATATCCATTCAAAATATAGATTGATTTGTTTTAATTAGTTTCCTTATGTTTAGGCCTTTAGTTTTGCTATTTATCTTGACCAATGGAATTCACAATTCAATCAATGAAATTATCTCCTTCCTTTATGGTAATCAGAGCCTAACCCTACCAATTTTTTTCCTTCTCCCTTCGTGGCCGTCATTAGGGTTCACACGAACTCAGTGCCATGGCCGACGAAGGTCAAATCATCAACAACAACAACCACAACAATACCAACAAACAACCCTACACCCCGCTTACTCTGTCACCAACATCACCACCAAACTCAAAATCCTCGATGGAAAAAAAGTCACCTACAATGCGTGGGTGAAGATGTTCAAACTAAACCTTCGCGCATATAAAGTCTTAGATCACATCGACGGGACCGAACCACCACCCGAAGACGATGAAAAGTATCCTGCATGGCTAGAACTAGATGCGCTCGTTATACAATGGATCTGTAATTCCATATCCGAAGATTTGCTGTCACGAGTTTTGGATGATGATATTATGTCAAAACAGCACGGGAGGCATGGTTAAAAATCCAGGAGGTATTCCTCAATGACAAACACGCCCGAGCAGCCACGTTGGAGCAAAAGTTTACCAATACAACACTTCAATCATGTTCTTCCTTTGATGATTATGTCAACTTGCAGACGTTGATCAACCCGTCACAGAAAGTCATCTTGTGATTCAAATGGTTCGAGGTTTGCCTTCCGAATATGACACCGTCGCTGCCATGATCAACCAAAGCCAACCTACTTGGGATGATGCTTGGGGGATGATAGAATCCGAACAGCAACGCCAAGCTGCTAGACCCGGTAACAATCATGAATCGGTACTCGTTCACAATCAAAACACATCGGGTTCGCGTACAAACAACACTAACCCATCTGCCGACGACATTAACCGCTCACCTTATTCCAATGGTTATCGAGGTCGGAATTACGACCCGGTCAAAGTGGCACGTGGCCGTGGTGCACCACAGAATCGTGGAGGAAGAGTGGGAAACGGCAGAGGGGGCTTCGGTGGTGGCCGTGGACCACCCTACAGAGCCAACAATTGGCAACAACAATCAAACAACATCGGCCCACTGGCCCAATTCGCAAACCATTACCCACAGACCAACTTTAGCCAGCACCATATAATAATCATCCTACAATTCAAGCCCAATACCAGCCCAACTGGCAGCCTCCACCCACACCATACCCATCAGCCCCGTACCAGTTCACTCATCAAGCCCAACCAAATTCCCAAGCCCACATGGCAACAAATCCGAACCTCAATGTTCCTCCTGGATATGGTCCGACGGGTACCAATGCTCTAAATCCTCAAGATCTTGGAACCGCTCTTGCTAATATGACCATGAGTTACACGGACCCTCAATGGTACATGGATACGGGTGCCACATCTCACATCACCTCTGATCAAGGTAATATCACTAACCCCTCTTATTTACCTGTAAATCCTATATTTGTCGGCAATGGTCAACAATTGCCAATTCATGGGTCTGGAAATGGCTTTATTAAATTTCCCAACAAAACCTACAAATTAAACCAAATAATCCATTCACCAAGAGTTATCAAAAATCTTATTTCCGTAAGACAATTTACAATTGATAACAATGTCACCATTGAATTTGATCCTTTTGGCTTTACTTTGAAGGATCTCAAGGATGGACACCACCTTTCCCGACACAATAGTCTTGGCGACCTTTACCCATTCACTACACCGGAATACAATTTGCTATCATCATCAAGTTCAAATCCATGGCATGATCGTCTTGGACACCCGGGACAACAAGCTCTTCAATTTTTAAGTCGTTTCTTATTTGGTTTTTCTAATAAAACAAGCGTTTGTTCATCTTGTCAAATATCAAATAGTAAACGTTTGTCCTTTACGAATTCTTTGTCTAGTACTTTAAAACCATTTGATTTAATTCATTGTGATCTTTGGACATCCCCCATTTTGAGTAATTCTGGATATAAGTACTATATGGTTTTGATCGATAATTATACTCACTATGTCTGGATTTACCCACTTAAATATAAATCGGATACGTTCCATTCGTTCACAAAATTTCATAAATTTGTTCAAACCCAATTTAACACTACCATTAAACAATTCCAATGTGACCTAGGAGGAGAGTTTGACAACACAAGTTTAAAAACTTTGCAACAACCCACGGTCTTGTCTTCCGTTTTTCGTGTCCCCAAACATCTCAGCAAAACGGTCGATCCGAACGCATGATTCGACGATTAAACGACATAATTCGGGCTCTTCTCTTCCATGCTCATCTTCCCCCTACATTTTGGGTGGAAGCATTACACACCGCCACTTATCTTCACAATATTCTTCCAACCAAACGTCTTCACTTTCAAACTCCCCTTTCGCGCTTTATTTGCGACAACCCACTTACCACCATCTTCGTGTTTTTGGTTGCGCGTGTTATCCAAACATGTCCGCCACTCAACCAAACAAGCTTTCCCCTGAAGGATTCTATGTGCCCAAGACACTTAGAATATTGATGTGGTTAGTACGTTATGATCCAAGTCGGGTTATACCCAATAACAAGCTTAGCAAACACCAATTAATATTTAATTGATGATATGATCATGCAATTAAATATTTACACCAATTTAGAAAATGGGTTTTCTAATAAATTGCATATGAGATGGAACAACTTATTAGGATATGTTGTTCAATGATATTATTTATAATGTTATTTAAGTAAGTTGGATAACATCACAAATTAATAAAAAGGGAGTGTATAGACAATACAATTAAAAGGTTAATTGTATTTTCTAAGGACAAAGACTAGTTAACTTATTAATGTGTGATATTTTAGGAGGGAAGCCAATTTCAAATGCATTTGGCCGTCCCCCCTCAAGCACATGATTGGACCAAAATTTTGCCTTGAAAAGTAACACATTAACTAGTCTTGTCTATTCTCTCTCACACACACAATCTCTTTTTGCATGCAAGAACCAAAATCACTCTCCTCTTCCTCTCTTGTTACGGAACAAGGCAGCAGCATTTGAAGCTCTTGGAGAACGATTTTGTGGTCACTTTGGTGGTGTTCTTCCTAACAAGAAGGTGTCTTGCAAGGAGCTTTGGGGTAAACACACTTGAGGGCTTCTTCTTTGAAGTCTTGGCCAAGATTTGAGCATCCAAACCCTTCTTTCTTGGTCGATTTTGCTGCTGGAAGAAGGTATATATCACAGCTCATTGAAGCTGTGATTTTATGTAGTTTAACATATGCTAATAGCTTGTTCATTCACATATTAAAGATCCCTTTGCTTGGGTTTGTTTTTTCCATCTTAAATGGTCACTAAAGAACATTATTTTCAGCTTATAAAATGGGTTTTATTAAGTTGCAACTCCGCTGCGTTTTTCAGAAAGTTTAAGTGGTTAAACTTGTGTTTTATGTTCTAACAAACCCCTCAAATGGCATCAAGAGCCGGTTATGTGGATGACTTGCTTGTTTAGTCTTTAAAATAGGTTTTAAAGCATGATAATAAACTTAGTTTAGGCTGATTATGGGCTGCTATATTTCTGTTTTGATGAATCCCCAACTTTCAAGATTATATCATACATGCTTGTGATGAAATCTTGAAAGAAATACATGTTTATGAAATGTTGATTGTTTGGACAATATTTAAAACCAAAAATTTTAGTTTATGTTGGCTGAAATTTGGTGGTTTTAAATGGGGTTTCATTATATGAATAAATGATATGATCATTAGTTGTTAAAGTGCATAACCTAGCTTAAGGCCTTGTGTTGTTTGGATGATTCAAGTGGTTGTATTATTCATTCAATTGGGTTGTAATATTTGTGTTTATTCAATTGGGTTGTAATTATTCATTCATTTGGGTATGTAATAGATTAGGTGCATTTCTTTTATTAGAAAAAAATGTATTAGGATACAATTTTGTAAAAAGAAGATGCACAAGTTCAAGACCCAAAGATGGACATCAAAGACATGGAACTTGAAGCATATGGATGCAAGTTCAAGTGGGGTCCAAGATGACCTCAATTTGTGTTGGTTTCAACCCTTAGGAAAGACCTAATGACCACACTTGTGATGGCAAACAAGTATGGTCATAATAGTAGCTATGGTTATGCACATTATGTATGTTATGTTTATGACTTGTTTGGATGTTTGTTATTTGATTGTATGATTGAAATTTTGACATGCATTACAAACTAATTAACAAACTTAACAAGTTATAAAAATGATGGTTCTTAATCATTAAAAGGTAATAAAAGGTTATTCAAATGATTTAATGATTTTAAAGATTAAAATAGGTTTTAATCAAAGAACCATAAGGTACCTTGTATTTGAAAGCATGCAAATACAAGTACATAGAGTTTTCTAAACTAGAATTATGAAACCTCTAAACATTTAACAAACAAGTTTAACACCGTCCTTTTGCACAACACTTAAGTCATTTGGAAACTCTTAATGGGATAAAGGTCACCTAACCATTTTGAGGGAACTTGTGACTTAAGGTGGGAATAACACATTGGTGGGATAAAGATCACCTAACCACCCATGTTGGTAAACTCATATGTGTGTGCAAGTAGGGTAACTTGATTTGCAAACCATGTTAAATGGATCACCTAAAATATGTTTTCCAAATGGTGTTGATGGGATTAACATGCCGACTTTGCATATGATGTTTAAAGTCGATCCCATACCTCTAGAAGTTGCAAATGGTTGCAATCGTCAATTGTTGACCACCTTGTTAATTTAAATCGTGGGATAAAGGTCACCTAACCACAATTTAAATGTAATGTTGGGTTCTAGATTTTAATATAAAATTGACCTTAAAAGGCATTAATTATTAAAATTGGCAATATCGAAAATACTAAAATAGATCTTTGTTATATTTTGTAGATGGCCACCAATAATGAAAATCACGATAACACATCCGCGTCAAACCAATCACTACGAGCGATCCTCCAAAGGAACGTCTAAATCATAACAACTTTATTGATTGGTATCGAAACTTGAGAATTGTTCTCAAGCAAGAGAGAAGATCATATGTTTTAGACGACCCTATCCCCGATCAACCTAGCGAGGATGATGAGGAGGCCTTTAATGATTGGCTGAAATACACTGAGGACTCCGTCCAAGTGTCTTGTCTCATGCTAGCGAGCATGACTCCGGATCTCCAAAAGGAGTATGAACATCACGGAGCTTACGACATGATAACCCAGCTGAAGGAAACGTTCCAACAGCAAGCAAGGGTTGAGCGCTTCGAAACGGTTCGAGCACTCCATGCATGTCGTATGGACGACAACCAATCTGTTTCATCTTATGTACTTAAGATGAAAAGTCATATTGACCGCCTCGAGAGGCTAAATTGTCCCGTCTCGAAGGAGTTGGTCACGGATTTGATCCTAAATGGCCTAACCAAGAAGTTCGAGACATTCGTGTTGAACTACAACATGAATGCATGGGACAAAAGCATTGGTGAGCTTCACTCAATGCTCAAAACGGCCGAGGCGGCCATGGGTAAAAGGGTTTTATCCGTTCTCACCATCAATGAAGGTGGGAACAACAAGAGGCCTCATCCCACACCCAAGGCAAAGGTTGCCAAGGGTAAGGGACCCGTTTGGGGAAAGGGGAAAGGGGTGGTAAGGGTACCACCCAAACCACAAGAGAAGAAGCAAAAGGTTGCTACAAATAACCCATGCTTCAAGTGTGGGGAGATAGGACATTGGGCAAGGAATTATCATGTCCATCTCTAAGAGTTGAAAGCCAAGAGGGATGCCGGGCAGACCTCAGGTACAATATACATGATTCATATTGATCTTAATGTTACATCTTTAAACACATGGGTATTGGATACCGGATGTGGAACTCATATTTGCAATTTGTTGCAGGGGTTCACAAGAAGTAGGGACTTCAAGAAAGGGGATGTTAGCCTCTTCATGGGCAATGGAACTAAAGTCTTAGTTGAAGCTCGTGGGGACTACATCCTAAGACTTCCAAGTGGTTTGGAAGTTATTTTGAAGAATGTTTTGTATGCTCCTAGTTTGACTAGGAACATTATTTCTGTATCTCAATTAAGACATTATGATTATGTATTATCATTTATTGAAAATGATATTCATGTTTCTTTAAATGGTATGTTATATTTTAAAGCTATACCAATTAATGGTATTTATGAATTGGTTCATGAAAATACTTTAAATAGTTCATTGTACCAAACTAACACCAAGAAACTCAAGTTGGACTTGAGTGATACCTATCTTTGGCATTGTCGTCTTGGTCATATAAACAAGAAACGTTTACAAACACTTCAAAAGAATGGTCTTTTAAAAACAAATGAATGTGATTCATTTGATGTTTGTGAATCTTGTTTACAAGGAAGATGACTAAGGCACCCTTTAGTGGAACTACCGAAAGGGCAAAAGATTTATTAGGAATCATACATTCGGATGTATGTGGTCCTTTTAAGCCAATGACTAGGAATGGTGAAAGATACTTCATTACCTTTACCGACGACTATAGTCGCTATGGGTATGTGTACTTATTAAGGCACAAAGATGAAGCTTTTGAAATGTTCAAAATCTTCAAGAATGAAGTAGAAAATCAACTCGATAAGTCAATTAAAATTCTCCGTACCGATAGAGGAGGTGAATACCTAAGTGATGCTTTTCAAGATCATCTTAGGAGTTGTGGGATTGTCTCACAACTCACTCCACCTGGAACACCACAACATAATGGTGTGTCTGAGAGGAGGAATCGAACCTTATTGGATATGGTCCGATCTATGATGGCTAGAAGCACATTACCTCTATCATTTTGGGGTTTCGCTTTGCTCTCCGCGGCCCGTATTCTAAATATGGCCCCAACCAAAAAGGTGGAAAGGACACCTTTTGAGATATGGCATGGAAGAGTTCCATCCCTATCATACTTAAGGGTTTGGGGATGTGAGCTTATGTTAAGACTCCCACCTCAAAAAATTGGAAGTCCGATCCACCAAGTGTATCTTTGTTGGATATTGATGTGCTCCAAATTACACATATAAACACTATCAAAAGCACATCATTTATTCCTTGATTCCTCCCGAAATATGGTGATTATGTACTTAAAATCTTTTAATTGTGTTTTCAGGTGTTGTGAAGGGCAAGATGGACAAAAGGAGCATAATGGACAAGAAATTGAAGAAATCCAAGCTTAAAGCTCCAAGCAGGGGCCATGCCTCATTAAGCACGCCCCCATGCCTTGCCTGAAACACGCCCCCGTGCTAATTTGACACACCCCCGTGTTTGGACATCTGACAGGACAAAAGTACTGTCCCCCAAAAGTGATCACGGGGCCGTGCCCCATATGGACACGGGGCCGTGATTCCACCTTTCACGGGGCCGTGCCTATTTTGTCACGGGGTCGTGCCCCGACAGCTCCTGCACGTACGAACCGACCAACTTTCGTAAGCATTGTACTAGCACGGGGCCGTGCCTTTTTGTCACGGGGCCGTGCTTAAGCACTCCGGGAAGCCTATAAATAGAGGTCCAAGCTCTTCATTTTAAAAGCTTTTGGTGGAAGTGACACTCTGCAGAATTCTCTCGGGAATCACACTTTGAAGATCATTTGGAGGCTCGGGAGGTGTATACAACACTTGGAAGAAGCTCGGGATTGTCTAAACACCATCCATTGTGGATCATTGGTTTGATTGTTCTATTTTATCAATGAATCCATATCTATCTTCTATATTGTTTGTTACATTACAGCTCGTCATGAGCTAAACTCATATTATCATCCTACTTGGATGAAACTTATGTAATTTGTGATGAATTAATGGTGTGATAAATATTGTGTTAATGTTATGGTGGTCTTGGGAAAACTTTCGATGGGTAGCACCTACATTTGAACGGGGGGTTATAAGTTTATGGTTTGTAATTGTGATTGTCATACACGGTTGAAAAACGTATGATCAACTTTTATTCATAACAACTATGGCTAATTAACTAGAGATGGTTATTAGAAATCATAAGATCTTAACTTTCTGATCATTTACGGGTTCCCTTTTATTAGTCTGAGAAATCTACAGTAATTGTTATGGTTTTCTAAAATTAATGTTATGTTAGAATAGAACTTGATCAACTCTTTTCTTACATTAAGTTATGTTTTCAGAAATCGTATGTCGAAAAGGACACAAAAGATTTACCTACATCACTAGGGCCTTGACCTAAGCAGTAAATCTCAGCCTGTGTTGGTCTTGGTCACTACGGAGCGGATAGACGAGAAATCGCGCCAGCTCATCTTTATAAACGTTAACACAATTACTTTAATCAATATCTTTAATCACACCACCACTTCATCACAATTACATAAGTGTAGTCCAAGTTAGGATGATAGCCTTTATCCCTTGATTCTAAATCCAAAAGTTTCAACTTGTTTTACTTTATTTCTTATTTTTATCGTTAGTTTAAAACCCTAATTTATATCAAGTCAATTCATCATTCTCTTAAACAAAAATCGATAGTCAATTACAAGGATTGTTGAGTAGTCTTAGTGTGTCCACGGATTGATACTCGGTTCTTACCATCACTATATTACCTCACGATAGGTGCACTTGCCTTTTGTGTGTGTAGTTAGTAATAGTAACAACCATTTAAAACTGAATCTGTGCGAAAATTCTTTATCAAATATATATATACTTTCACACCGCATCAAGTTTTTGGCGCCGTTGCCGGGGAACACACGGCAAGTTTGAAAGACAATCTAAATTTTTGACTGTCCTGTTTATATCTTGTTAATATTTTTGTTCAAATTCATTTTGATTTTTATAGTTAGTTTACCTTAGTTAGTTTAGTTACAATTGCCTGATTCATTTTTGCCTTAGATAGTTTATGCTTCCTTAGGTTAGTGTATGTCCGACTCGTCTAGTCCTGAACTTGTTTCACCTCTTTCGGAACCTGAATGACTTTTCCGACAAAGGATACGTGAAAGACCGCAACAAGCAGCAACAATCATCGAAGAAGACATCTCAGAAGATACACCATCCGAGGGAGACATGGCTAATCAAGATGAGGAAATGAAGATGACGCACTATGCCACACCATCAATCGACGGTTATGAGTCTAGTGTTGTCCAACCAGCAATAGCGGCCAACAATTTCGAGATTAAGTCTAGTATTATTCAACTCGTAGAAAACTCTGTTCAGTTTCACGGATTGCAAGACGAAGACCCTAACGCTCACATCTCACGATTCCTTCGTATCTGTGCAACTTTCAAAATCAACAACTGTTCAGACGATGCTATTAGACTACGACTTTTTCCATTTTCACTTCGCGGCCGAGCCATCGACTGGCTCGATTCACTTCCGCCTGGTTCCATCACCACATGGGCGGAAATGGCTGAACAATTCCTGTTGAAATACTTTCCACCCGATCGCACTGCCAAATTGAGAAGCAGCATCACAAGCTTTCGCCAAGACGATGATGAATCATTACACGCAGCATGGGAGAGATATAAAGGTCTCCTTCGGAGATGCCCACATCACGGACTCGATCTGTGGCTGCAGTGTCAAACCTTTTATGATGCAATCAGCGGAGCACACAAACAAGCCGTAGACCAAAGTGCGGGAGGAGATTTCGGAAGTGTCACACCAACAGAAGCATACCAAGCCCTAGAGAAAGCAGCTAAGAAGAGTTTTGCTTACAATCCCTTGAGAAACAAAATCAACTCTAGAGGAATTCATCAAGTAGATTCTGAAACACTGATCACAGCCCAGTTAGAATCCTTAACCAAACGATTCGAACAATTGCAAGCTGAACTTAAAAAGACTCCAACACGATGCAACACATGTGGAAGCTCACACAAGACCAATGAATGCCCGCAAGGCATTATGATGATGGAAGATGTTGACTACGTAGGAGGCCCAAACAACACATATAGCAACAACTCAAATTGGAGGAGCAATCCGAATTACAGAGAAGCCGGTAACAGCCAACCATCAACTGGATTCAACCGTAGGCCACCTTACCAGCAACAGAAACCACCATATCAAGGTCCAAGCAGTAGTAATCAAGACCGTGGAGCATCATCAATGGAAGATTTACTACAGCAATTGTTGTTAACCACACAAGCCACAGATGAGTACATCCGAAAATCTGATCGAAGAAACGAGGAAAGGTTCCAAAGAAACGAAGCTGAAATCAAAAGCAACAAAGCATCATTGCAAACCATTGAAAACCAGGTGAGACAGATAGCACAACAACTATCTGTGAGACCCCAAGGTGCTTTGCCCAGCAATACTGTAACAAACCCTAATGCTCAAGTCAAAGCCATCACCACAAGGAGTGGCAAAACCACTCAAGGTGATGCACCTGTATTACAGCCCATCCTTGAAGAAATAGAACTCGAGACACCACGTAATACAAGTGACAAGCAAAAGCAACCTGTCATTGTTGAAGAACCAGCCAAGAAATACGTACCACCACCACCTTATGTTCCACCACCTCCATATCCCGGTCGTCTGAGACAACAACGAATGGAGGCACAATATGGCAAATTTCTGGGATTGTTCAAGCAACTCCATATTAATCTGCCATTGGTGGAAGCCTTAGCCCAAATGCCAAATTATGCTAAGTTTTTAAAAGGTGTATTGTCAAACAAGAAGAAACTGGAAGAGTTATCACATGTAGTTTTGAATGAGGAATGCTCAGCAGTTCTTCAAAACAAACTACCTCAAAAGATGACTGATCCAGGGAGTTTTACCATACCTTGCCTAATAGGAAATCTTTCTGTCAGCAACGCGTTAGCCGATTTAGGTGCTAGTATTAACCTCATGCCCTATGCAGTTTTTGAAAAACTAAACTTAGGTGAGCCTAGACCTACTCGTATGAGCATCCAATTAGCTGACCGTTCTGTCAAATATCCGAGGGGCATTGTTGAAAATCTCTTAGTTAAAATCGACAAGTTTGTATTTCCCGTTGATTTTGTGATCCTCGACATGGATGAGGATAAGAATGTTCCTCTCATCTTAGGTCGACCTTTCTTAGCAACCGCTCGAGCCCTCATTGATGTTTGCACCGGCAAACTCACACTCCGAGTGGATGAGGAGGAAGTGACATTCGACATAGGACAATCCATGAAACATCCTCAACATCATGACGATTCACTCTATTACATTGATGTTTGCGACTCAATCATAAGCTGTCATCTGAAGAACACTAGTCAAATTGAAGCTGCGATACTCAATTAATAGAAATCCAAACCACTGAACCCGTCTGTGAGCACCAAATCATCCAAGAACTCGAAGTTGACGAAACATCATCTTGTCAAGAAGCATTTGAGATCATCGATCAAGAATTAGAACCTAAAGCCAAACCTTCTATCGAAGACCCTCCGGCCTTAGAACTCAAAGAACTTCCATCTCATCTCGAATATGCTTTTCTTGAAAATACCTCTCAGCTTCCTGTCATAATCTCATCCGCCCTATCAAAAGAAGAGAAGAATAAATTGCTCAATGTGCTGAAAGCACATAAACGAGCAATTGCATGGAAAATCATGGACATCAAGGGAATCAATCCATCCTTTTGCACTCACAAAATATTGATGGAGGAGGACTTCAAATCCGTCATTCAACCTCAAAGACGTTTAAATCCGAGCATGCAAGAGGTGGTGAAGAAAGAAGTAATCAAACTGCTAGATGCCGGTTTGATTTACCCTATTTCTGATTCGCCTTGGGTCAGTCCCGTCCAAGTTGTTCCAAAGAAAGGAGGAATGACTGTGGTAACTAACGAAAAGAATGAGCTTATTCCAACTCGTACGGTTACAGGTTGGAGAGTTTGCATCGATTATCGCAAACTCAATGACGCCACAAGAAAGGATCACTTTCCTTTACCTTTCATTGACCAAATGCTCGAGAGACTCTCTGGAAAAATGTTCTATTGTTTCCTCGACGGTTTCTCAGGGTACTTTCAAATTCCCATTGCTCCCGAAGATCAAGAGAAAACGACATTCACCTGTCCATATGGCACTTTTGCGTATCGACGAATGCCGTTTGGATTGTGTAATGCTCCTGCTACATTTCAAAGATGCATGGTAGCAATTTTTCATGACATGATTGAACACTCAATGGAAGTTTTCATGGATGACTTCTCAGTCTTTGGAAACTCATTCGAACAATGTCTTGAAAATCTGGAAAAAATGCTGGTTAGATGCGAGGACTCTAACCTTGTTCTAAATTGGGAAAAGTGTCATTTCATGGTTACTGAAGGAATAGTGTTGGGACACAAGATCTCTCGAGCAGGCCTCGAAGTTGATCAAGCTAAAGTGGACACTATTTCCAAACTTCCATATCCCACAACCGTGAAAGAAATTAGAAGTTTCCTAGGTCACGCAGGATTCTATCGCCGTTTCATTAAAGACTTTTCAAAAATCGCACGACCGATGACTCAACTTCTTGAGAAAGATGCAAAATTCGTGTTTTCCAACGAATGCATCAGTGCATTTGATCTATTAAAAGATAGGTTGGTCACCGCTCCAATTATGGTTTCCCCAGATTGGACGTTACCATTTGAACTCATGTGCGATGCAAGCGATTTTGCGGTAGGAGCCGTGTTAGGACAAAGGAAGGACAAGCAATTCCACCCAATTCACTATGCGAGCAAAACCTTAAACGACGCACAAGAAAACTACACAACCACTGAGAAAGAACTTCTCGCAGTAGTTTTCGCATTTGACAAATTCCGCTCGTATCTAGTCCTGTCAAAAACAGTCGTATATACCGATCATGCAGCCTTACGTTATCTGTTCAACAAGCAAGATGCAAAGCCGAGATTGATACGATGGATACTTCTGCTTCAAGAATTCGACATTGAGATTCATGACAAGAAAGGAGCAGAAAATCTTGCGGCTGATCATCTTTCGCGTCTTGAAGATTCAAACCATCCACAAACCGAGGAATTCAAAATAAACGATAATTTCCCTCACGAATTCCTTTTGAACATCCAATCTTCAATCGATGAGTATCCTTGGTTTGCCGACTTCGCAAACTATTTGGCAAGCGGAATCCTTCTCAAAGGAATGACTTATCAGCAAAAGAAAAATTCTTTACTGATATTAAACATTACTATTGGGAAGATCCATACCTATTCAGAATCGGTGCAGACCAACTCATTCGAAGATGCGTATACGGAAGTGAAGCGGAACAAATCCTAAGGCACTGTCATGAAGGACCCACAGGAGGCCACCATGGAGCAACTCTAACAGCCAAAAAGGTCTTCGATTCTGGATTCTATTGGCCAACGATCTTCAAAGATGCTCACAACATGGTACGCACCTGTGATGCATGTCAAAGAGCAACCAACATCTCGACACGGGATGAGATGCCTCAGAAACCCGTTCAAGTATGCGAAGTATTTGATGTATGGGGTATTGATTTCATGGGGCCATTCCCGGTATCATTTGGAAATCGTTACATCTTAGTAGCAGTTGATTATGTCTCAAAATGGGCCGAAGCTCAAGCCCTACCCACCAACGATGCAAGAAATGTTGTCAGATTCCTTAAGAAATTATTCTCTCGTTTTGGTACCCCCAAGGCTTTGATTAGTGATCGAGGGACCCATTTTTGTAACAACCAGCTCGAAAGAGCAATGGCCCGTTATGGAGTAAATCATCGGTTTACAACCGCTTATCATCCACAAGCGAATGGCCAAGCGGAAGTCACTAATCGAGGTATCAAACGAATCCTGGAAAAAACCGTAGGACAAAATCACAAGGACTGGTCTGCCAAGCTAGACGACGCATTATGGGCTTTTCGAACAGCCTTTAAGACTCCCATTGGCACAACACCGTTTAAACTCGTTTATGGGAAGTCGTGTCATCTACCTGTGGAATTGGAACATAAAGCCTATTGGGCACTCAAAGCAGCAAATCTAGACCAAGGCCTTGCAGGAAAGAATCGATTTCTACAAATCCACGAACTCGAGGAACTGAGAGAACAAGCATACGAAAACGCTAGGGTTTACAAGGAAAAGACAAGGAAATTCCACGACTCTCGTTTAAGGAGCACTAAACGATTTCGCGTGGGGGAACGTGTCTTACTGTATAACTCTCGCTTACGTCTGTTTCCCGGAAAGTTAAAATCACGTTGGTCTGGACCTTACACGATTAAAAATGTGTTTCCAAATGGTGCAATCGAAATTGACAACCAAGACGGTTTGAGTTTCAAAGTGAATGGACATCGTTTAAAGCCATATAACGATGGGCCAACCAAGATTTTCTCGGAGGAATTACACCTCCGCCCCGACGAGGATTAAGTGTGGGGAAGGGTCGCGCCGAAGACCCGAAACGAAAACACGGCACCTGTACATAGATTTTATTTCAAATTTTAGCTTTTTGTAAGACTCCCAAGCACAAGCACGGGGCCGTGCCTATCCAAGCACGCCCCCGTGACTCTGACAAACTTTTTCCACGATCTCCGCTGACGACTCTGGAACGTTGCAGGACGAATTTAAGGCGACTTCTGATAAGCACGGGGCCGTGCCTACCCAAGCACGCCCCCGTGATCAACTTTGCAGACTTGTGTATAAATACCACACTTGTTCCAAGCTTTCATCACACCCAATTCTGCTCAAAATCTCACGAAGAAAAGATGAAAGAATCCAGTCAAGGAAGTTCCAATTGGAATCCCGCAACGAAGCCTCGAACTGAAACGAGAGAGCCAACGACTCAAGAGTATTTCTTTAAGCTCCATGAGCTGATCAAGAAATTGACGGAGATGAATCTCACCGCAACTCAACGCTTGGCTGAACTCATCCAGAAGGTTCAGGACATGAGCGAGGAGCTTGTTTCCATCAACCGTCGGCTCGCGGAACTCAGCAACCGCACTTCGCACTACCCTATCCCGACCCTTCCACACGAAATGTGTGGAGGCTTCTTTTAGAAGCATTCCGTGCAGGGTCATGTGCGCTAGTGCGCGTTAAGGAGTCTGGTTTTGCAGTTTCAGATTCCCGGTTATTAACGTATTATGTAATAGTAGGAGATAGGAAAATGTATTTGTCGCTTGGTTTGTTTATTTGAATTCTAGGACTAATTTCGTAACTTCTCTGATGAATTGGACGTGTCAAAACTTATCCGGGTAAATTACGCAACGCGCGAAATTGAAAAACGAACAACAAAATTCTGAACCGAGACTGCACAAGTCAATCACGGCCCCGTGCCTATATGACCACGGCCCCGTGACGACAAATTTTCGACAAAACCTGACTTGTTTCAGCATTTTGTCTTGTTCCCCTTCAATGTCAAGTGTTAAAGCCCGATTATTTTGACCTGCAACTCCATTTCTCTTTCATTTTCATATCATTTTTTCAAGTTTTCTTTCTTGTGTTCAAGCTTCATTTCAAGGTGATAATCAAGAAGGTTAGTATGTCATTTTCCATGATTATGATAGCTATTTGCATGTATTTAGGTGATTAGGTTTCTAAGCAACCGAAATCCTAATGGTTATATGTAAGAGCTTATGCTTAAACGTAATGGAATTATGAATGCTTCATGCCTCTTTGTTTATGTTCTTTTGAAAGTTGATTAGTGATAATTAGTTTGATTAGTTAGTAATTAGTGTTTAAATGTCATTTTCCATAGAATTAGTGTTAGTGTTAGTATGTTTCCCGTTAGTGTTACAAAGACTATCTTCATAATGTGTGGTGAATTCTTTGTTAATCATGTTCAAGATACAAGGATTGATAAGTAATGTTGAAACATTATATATTTTTTTTTATCTTGAATTATTAACAATTGATAAAAATGTTTAACGTATAATCTTTGGTTTTCCAAGCAAGAAAATGACAAATTTATGCTTAATCAAGGATTTACAAACAAAACCACATTGGCTCGAGTTGAAATTTCATAATTCAAAATGTTAACCGCACCCCCACGTTTCAAGAGGCACACCCCCATGTTTGACAGATTTTTCTTAAAAAGCAACTGTGTCAGCTATTTTTCAAAACAAGTTGACAAAAAGGGGTGACGTGGCTTTTGAAAATCAATCTTTCCCCTAAAATAGATAGTTTATTCCAAAAATCTGTTTTGTATATATTAACTGATTTGTCCAAATTTCAGGATCATGAACCATCCATACTTGCAATTTGGAGGAAACCGTGAAAGATGGTGTCGTGATCGATTGCAAAGGCTTTTGCAAAGGGCCGAAAGGTCACATTTGCAAGCCGATGAAGAAACCTTGGTGGCAGTCGGACAGCTCGAAAGATATAACAATTTATTGAGTATTCAGTGGAAGCGGTTGTTTTCACAAAACAGGCCTTCCATTTATGAACTAACTCTTGAATTTTTAGCATCTTTCAGATTTAGCATGAAAGACTCCGACCCTTGGGATGAGGAAGCAGTTACATTCAGACTGGGAGGGCATTGGAGAAAAACATCCATCGCTTTGTTTGGTGTCTATCTAGGAATATATACAGAACAGGAAATGGAGGAGGAAGCAATCTCAGGAATGCCAGCTTATCATACATTCCCAGATGAGGAAAGTAGGGACGCAGAAAGCGGCGCCATGAGAAAGGCATTTTGGGAGAAGATTGGAACAGGGGCATTCAACTCAAGTAAAACCAAGAGTAGTCAGATTCGGGACCCATTGCTACGATACATACATCGGTTGCTTAGCCATTCGATAACAGCTCGTGGACAAAGCGAGGGAGTTGTTAGCTTGAGAGACTTGTTTATCTTATACTGTATGACTAATCATTTGCCCTGCAACATTGGGTATTTGTTTTGTAACTTGTTTGCCAGGAATGCAACTGCTGGTGCCCCGACACCAATGTTTGGAGGAAGCTGGATCTTGAATTTATACGAGAGTTACGGGTGTAACACGGAAGGAACCGAAGGAGTAATGCCAGGATTGTTGGACTTAAGCATTTGCACAAGCATGTACATGATTACAACCTTACCAAATGGACAACCGAGATTCATGGATAGGAAGGGACAAATCTGGGATCCGGCAGACCCCGAAGAGATTATCATGGATCTTGATATGCCAGCACATCATGAAGACGCCGGGGCCTCCAGCTCACACGCCGGAGAATTTCCAACCATGTTAGACCTCTATGAAGCAATTCAGACCACCAGTGACCATGCAAGGAGATCATTCGAATACGCGCAACAAGCTTTCAACCGCGTCGAAAATCTGAACTCTCGAGTGGACGACATGAGCAATGATATAACATACATCAGAAGCCGAATGTATCATGAGTGGGGGGATATCCCACCACAAAGCCCTTGAAAATCCACATCACTTTCAGGGGCCGGGCACAATCGTTTTGTGCCAATCTATCCTTTACTTTATGTTATTTTATTTTTATTTTGTGTGTTTAGGATTTTAATGCTTTCAATAAATGGATGATATTTCAGGTGATCCCGATGGTTCTCGCAAGCAAAGATACAAGTCAACTTCATAATATTTTGGGGAGTATCTCGTTTCCATACCTTGTTTTTAATTTATCTATCACATTGGGACAATGTGAATTTTAAGTGTGGGGATGGATTAATCGAGACACATACTTAATACTTTGCTAAGATTAGGTCCAAATTGAAAATTTTTAACCAAATCACTTAACCATCAATTTTTGTGACACGAAGCCAAAAATTTAAACAATTTTTTTAATAATCCAAATTATAAATATACGTTTTCGGGAAATAAATAAGTAAATAAAAGAAATCCAAATAAAAATTGAAAATATTTTTGTGATATCCTTAAAAGCAATAATCAAGTAAACATATGTAATCATGCAAAATGAAACACTTTTACCCAATTCCATCCATTTTGAGTTTATTTTGAGCCCTGAACAGCTTTTGCAAATATTTGAAATATTTGCAATTTTACTTTCATTCTGGATTCAATTGAGAGTACCTCATGATACGTGTGATTAGAACTTGCTTTGGGTATACATTTCAAGACCTTAATTAGTATTTTCTGCATAAAAATGAGTTAGGCATTAGGAAGCCTTAACCATTCAAGCCACAACCATTTTCTTTTAATCTTCCTTTCCCGAACGTCAACCCTAGTTAGCCCCGTTGAGCCTAAACATTTTATTTTTTTTATCACCCGAATCACCAAGTCACTCAACCAAAAAGCCTTCAACAAAACCTATTTTTCGTTAAAGACACGATTTTGGTTTATTAAAAAAAAAAAAAAAGAAAAGAAAAGAAAAGAAAAAAGAGAAAAAAAAAGAAAAATTTGGTCTTTTACCGGCAGACCTAAAAGAACTGGAATGCATTCTTTTGATTTTAATTTGCTTTGTTGCCTTCATCACGCAAAACCGGGACTTCCCCCGGAAATCCGCGAACAAATTTACAACCTCACGTACGACGCAAGAAAGAAATGGCGAAAAAAGGAACAAGTTCCGCCATTTTGTGGAATTTCAAAAAGCGCCATAAAGAGACGGGCAAAAAGATACGAAAGATGCCCGAATTGTGGAAATTGGTCACACGATGGAAAATGCAAAAAGAACCAAACTGAATCCCAATACGAATACACAGAACTGATCCGATTGGGTGCTATTAGGCTTCAAGCCGAACGATCCTTACGAAAGGATAGTTTTGTGTATCTTCGGGTAAAGGATGAAGTAAGGTTTCTAAAAAAAAATACGGTCTTGACAATCTGACCTTAAACGAGTCCTCAAGTTAGCATATCCCTTCTAGCTTGAAGTATTGTATAGGGAACTCTTTACTGCTTTCCTTGTAGTTTATGTTAGAAAAATAAACCAAGACCGTCGTCTTTAGCATTTAGCCACTCTTTCCAAACACTCCACACCCGAGCCCGAGCCAAGTTACAACCCATCAAAAGACCTAATGATTTATGCAAGTAAATATCTAAGTAGGTGGAGAATTGATCCCTTAGCAAGCTTATGATTCCACACGTATTCATGCTAGGCAATTGAGCGTATTAGTCATACTTCATCTTATGTATGATTTCATATATTCAGCCGAGCGTGAGAGTATTTTGTGAGGAGTGTGGACTTTGCATGATTATAATCTTTACTAACAATCCCATTGCTTGCTAGGATATCATTCTATATATGCTTAAAATGTTTGCATTTGGATGAAATAATTTTTACTTGCATATTTCCCGAAAGACATATTTATCTTTTGTTTTATTTGGTTTTTGGTGGAGTTGTCATTTTAAGTGATTTGCTTGAGGACAAGCAAAGTTTAAGTGTGGGGATATTTGATGTGCTCCAAATTACACATATAAACACTATCAAAAGCACATCATTTATTCCTTGATTCCTCCCGAAATATGGTGATTATGTACTTAAAATCTTTTAATTGTGTTTTCAGGTGTTGTGAAGGGCAAGATGGACAAAAGGAGCATAATGGACAAGAAATTGAAGAAATCCAAGCTTAAAGCTCCAAGCAGGGGGCCATGCCTCATTAAGCACGCCCCCATGCCTTGCCTGAAACACGCCCCCGTGCTAATTTGACACACCCCCGTGTTTGGACATCTGACAGGACAAAAGTACTGTCCCCCAAAGTGATCACGGGGCCGTGCCCCATATGGACACGGGGCCGTGATTCCCCTTTCACGGGGCCGTGCCTATTTTGTCACGGGGTCGTGCCCGACAGCTCCTGCACGTACGAACCGACCAACTTTCGTAAGCATTGTACTAGCACGGGGTCGTGCCTTTTTGTCACGGGGCCGTGCTTAAGCACTCGGGAAGCCTATAAATAGAGGTCCAAGCTCTTCATTTTAAAAGCTTTTTGGTGGAAGGACACTCTGCAGAATTCTCTCGGGAATCACACTTTGAAGATCATTTGGAGGCTCGGGAGGTGTATACAACACTTGGAAGAAGCTCGGGATTGTCTAAACACCATCCATTGTGGATCATTGGTTTGATTGTTCTATTTTATCAATGAATCCATATCTATCTTCTATGTTGTTTGTTACATTACAGCTCGTCATGAGCTAAACTCATATTATCATCCTACTTGGATGAAACTTATGTAATTTGTGATGAATTAATGGTGTGATAAATATTGTGTTAATGTTATGGTGGTCTTGGGAAAACTTTCGATGGGTAGCACCTACATTTGAACGGGGGGTTATAAGTTTATGGTTTGTAATTGTGATTGTCATACACGGTTGAAAAACGTATGATCAACTTTTATTCATAACAACTATGGCTAATTAACTAGAGATGGTTATTAGAAATCATAAGATCTTAACTTTCTGATCATTTACGGGTTCCCTTTTATTAGTCTGAGAAATCTACAGTAATTGTTATGGTTTTCTAAAATTAATGGTATGTTAGAATAGAACTTGATCAACTCTTTTCTTACATTAAGTTATGTTTTCAGAAATCGTATGTCGAAAAGGACACAAAAGATTTACCTACATCACTAGGGCCTTGACCTAAGCAGTAAATCTCAGCCTGTGTTGGTCTTGGTCACTACGGAGCGGATAGACGAGAAATCGCGCCAGCTCATCTTATAAACGTTAACACAATTACTTTAATCAATATCTTTAATCACACCACCACTTCATCACAATTACATAAGCGTAGTCCAAGTTAGGATGATAGCCTTTATCCCTTGATTCTAAATCCAAAAGTTTCAACTTGTTTTACTTTATTTCTTATTTTTATCGTTAGTTTAAAACCCTAATTTATATCAAGTCAATTCATCATTCTCTTAAACAAAAATCGATAGTCAATTACAAGGATTGTTGAGTAGTCTTAGTGTGTCCACGGATTGATACTCGGTTCTTACTATCACTATATTACCTCACGATAGGTGCACTTGCCTTTTGTGTGTGTAGTTAGTAATAGTAACAACCATTTAAAACTGAATCTGTGCGAAAATTCTTTATCAAAATATATATACTTTCACACCGCATATACTTTCACTATGATCCACTGAACAAAAGGTGTTTGTTGCCGAAAGGGTGGTTCTTAGAAGCAAAGTTCCTTATGGAAGGAGCTAGCAGTAGAACAGTGTACCTTGAGAAGATCAAGAACCACAACCCGATGCACGTTTGGTTGAAACTAGCACTCAACATGAGGATGTTGAGGATGATCAAGGGGTTCGATCTGTGGCTGCAGTGTCAAACCTTTTATGATGCAATCAGCGGAGCACACAAACAAGCCGTAGACCAAAGTGCGGGAGGAGATTTCGGAAGTGTCACACCAACAGAAGCATACCAAGCCCTAGAGAAAGCAGCTAAGAAGAGTTTTGCTTACAATCCCTTGAGAAACAAAATCAACTCTAGAGGAATTCATCAAGTAGATTCTGAAACACTGATCACAGCCCAGTTAGAATCCTTAACCAAACGATTCGAACAATTGCAAGCTGAACTTAAAAAGACTCCAACACGATGCAACACATGTGGAAGCTCACACAAGACCAATGAATGCCCGCAAGGCATTATGATGATGGAAGATGTTGACTACGTAGGAGGCCCAAACAACGCATATAGCAACAACTCAAATTGGAGGAGCAATCCGAATTACAGAGAAGCCGGTAACAGCCAACCATCAACTGGATTCAACCGTAGGCCACCTTACCAGCAACAGAAACCACCATATCAAGGTCCAAGCAGTAGTAATCAAGACCGTGGAGCATCATCAATGGAAGATTTACTACAGCAATTGTTGTTAACCACACAAGCCACAGATGAGTACATCCGGAAATCTGATCGAAGAAACGAGGAAAGGTTCCAAAGAAACGAAGCTGAAATCAAAAGCAACAAAGCATCATTGCAAACCATTGAAAACCAGGGGAGACAGATAGCACAACAACTATCTGTGAGACCCCAAGCTTTGCCCAGCAATACTGTAACAAACCCTAATGCTCAAGTCAAAGCCATCACCACAAGGAGTGGCAAAACCACTCAAGGTGATGCACCTGTATTACAGCCCATCCTTGAAGAAATAGAACTCGAGACACCACGTAATACAAGTGACAAGCAAAAGCAACCTGTCATTGTTGAAGAACCAGCCAAGCAAGAAATACGTACACCACCACCTTATGTTCCACCACCTCCATATCCCGGTCGTCTGAGACAACAACGAATGGAGGCACAATATGGCAAATTTCTGGGATTGTTCAAGCAACTCCATATTAATCTGCCATTGGTGGAAGCCTTAGCCCAAATGCCAAATTATGCTAAGTTTTTAAAAGGTGTATTGTCAAACAAGAAGAAACTGGAAGAGTTATCACATGTAGTTTGAATGAGGAATGCTCAGCAGTTCTTCAAAACAAACTACCTCAAAAGATGACTGATCCAGGGAGTTTTACCATACCTTGCCTAATAGGAAATCTTTCTGTCAGCAACGCGTTAGCCGATTTAGGTGCTAGTATTAACCTCATGCCCTATGCAGTTTTTGAAAAACTAAACTTAGGTGAGCCTAGACCTACTCGTATGAGCATCCAATTAGCTGACCGTTCTGTCAAATATCCGAGGGGCATTGTTGAAAATCTCTTAGTTAAAATCGACAAGTTTGTATTTCCGTTGATTTTGTGATCCTCGACATGGATGAGGATAAGAATGTTCCTCTCATCTTAGGTCGACCTTCTTAGCAACCGCTCGAGCCCTCATTGATGTTTGCACCGGCAAACTCACACTCCGAGTGGATGAGGAGGAAGTGACATTCGACATAGGACAATCCATGAAACATCCTCAACATCATGACGATTCACTCTATACATTGATGTTTGCGACTCAATCATAAGCTGTCATCTGAAGAACACTAGTCAAATTGAAGCCTGCGATACTCAATTAATAGAAATCCAAACCACTGAACCCGTCTGTGAGCACCAAATCATCCAAGAACTCGAAGTTGACGAAACATCATCTTGTCAAGAAGCATTTGAGATCATCGATCAAGAATTAGAACCTAAAGCCAAACCTTCTATCGAAGACCCTCCGGCCTTAGAACTCAAAGAACTTCCATCTCATCTCGAATATGCTTTTCTTGAAAATACCTCTCAGCTTCCTGTCATAATCTCATCCGCCCTATCAAAAGAAGAGAAGAATAAATTGCTCAATGTGCTGAAAGCACATAAACGAGCAATTGCATGGAAAATCATGGACATCAAGGGAATCAATCCATCCTTTTGCACTCACAAAATATTGATGGAGGAGGACTTCAAATCCGTCATTCAACCTCAAAGACGTTTAAATCCGAGCATGCAAGAGGTGGTGAAGAAAGAAGTAATCAAACTGCTAGATGCCGGTTTGATTTACCCTATTTCTGATTCGCCTTGGGTCAGTCCCGTCCAAGTTGTTCCAAAGAAAGGAGGAATGACTGTGGTAACTAACGAAAAGAATGAGCTTATTCCAACTCGTACGGTTACAGGTTGGAGAGTTTGCATCGATTATCGCAAACTCAATGACGCCACAAGAAAGGATCACTTTCCTTTACCTTTCATTGACCAAATGCTCGAGAGACTCTCTGGAAAATGTTCTATTGTTTCCTCGACGGTTTCTCAGGGTACTTTCAAATTCCATTGCTCCCGAAGATCAAGAGAAAACGACATTCACTGTCCATATGGCACTTTTGCGTATCGACGAATGCCGTTTGGATTGTGTAATGCTCCTGCTACATTTCAAAGATGCATGGTAGCATTTTTCATGACATGATTGAACACTCAATGGAAGTTTTCATGGATGACTTCTCAGTCTTTGGAAACTCATTCGAACAATGTCTTGAAAATCTGGAAAAAATGCTGGTTAGATGCGAGGACTCTAACCTTGTTCTAAATTGGGAAAAGTGTCATTCATGGTTACTGAAGGAATAGTGTTGGGACACAAGATCTCTCGAGCAGGCCTCGAAGTTGATCAAGCTAAAGTGGACACTATTTCCAAACTTCCATATCCCACAACGTGAAAGAAATTAGAAGTTTCCTAGGTCACGCAGGATTCTATCGCCGTTTCATTAAAGCTTTTCAAAAATCGCACGACCGATGACTCAACTTCTTGAGAAAGATGCAAAATTCGTGTTTTCCAACGAATGCATCAGTGCATTTGATCTATTAAAAGATAGGTTGGTCACCGCTCCAATTATGGTTTCCCCAGATTGGACGTTACCATTTGAACTCATGTGCGATGCAAGCGATTTTGCGGTAGGAGCCGTGTTAGGACAAAGGAAGGACAAGCAATTCCACCCAATTCACTATGCGAGCAAAACCTTAAACGACGCACAAGAAAACTACACAACCACTGAGAAAGAACTTCTCGCAGTAGTTTTCGCATTTGACAAATTCCGCTCGTATCTAGTCCTGTCAAAAACAGTCGTATATACCGATCATGCAGCCTTACGTTATCTGTTCAACAAGCAAGATGCAAAGCCGAGATTGATACGATGGATACTTCTGCTTCAAGAATTCGACATTGAGATTCGTGACAAGAAAGGAGCAGAAAATCTTGCGGCTGATCATCTTTCGCGTCTTGAAGATTCAAACCATCCACAACCGAGGAATTCAAAATAAACGATAATTTCCCTCACGAATTCCTTTTGAACATCCAATCTTCAATCGATGAGTATCCTTGGTTTGCCGACTTCGCAAACTATTTGGCAAGCGGAATCCTTCTCAAAGGAATGACTTATCAGCAAAAGAAAAAATTCTTTACTGATATTAAACATTACTATTGGGAAGATCCATACCTATTCAGAATCGGTGCAGACCAACTCATTCGAAGATGCGTATACGGAAGTGAAGCGGAACAAATCCTAAGGCACTGTCATGAAGGACCCACAGGAGGCCACCATGGAGCAACTCTAACAGCCAAAAAGGTCTTCGATTCTGGATTCTATTGGCCAACGATCTTCAAAGATGCTCACAACATGGTACGCACCTGTGATGCATGTCAAAGAGCAACCAACATCTCGACACGGGATGAGATGCCTCAGAAACCCGTTCAAGTATGCGAAGTATTTGATGTATGGGGTATTGATTTCATGGGGCCATTCCCGGTATCATTTGGAAATCGTTACATCTTAGTAGCAGTTGATTATGTCTCAAAATGGGCCGAAGCTCAAGCCCTACCCACCAACGATGCAAGAAATGTTGTCAGATTCCTTAAGAATTATTCTCTCGTTTTGGTACCCCCAAGGCTTTGATTAGTGATCGAGGGACCCATTTTTGTAACAACCAGCTCGAAAGAGCAATGGCCCGTTATGGAGTAAATCATCGGTTTACAACCGCTTATCATCCACAAGCGAATGGCCAAGCGGAAGTCACTAATCGAGGTATCAAACGAATCCTGGAAAAAACCGTAGGACAAAATCACAAGGACTGGTCCGCCAAGCTAGACGACGCATTATGGGCTTTTCGAACAGCCTTTAAGACTCCCATTGGCACAACACCGTTTAAACTCGTTTATGGGAAGTCGTGTCATCTACCTGTGGAATTGGAACATAAAGCCTATTGGGCACTCAAAGCAACAAATCTAGACCAAGGCCTTGCAGGAAAGAATCGATTTCTACAAATCCACGAACTCGAGGAACTGAGAGAACAAGCATACGAAAACGCTAGGGTTTACAAGGAAAAGACAAGGAAATTCCACGACTCTCGTTTAAGGAGCACTAAACGATTTCGCGTGGGGGAACGTGTCTTACTGTATAACTCTCGCTTACGTCTGTTTCCGGAAAGTTAAAATCACGTTGGTCTGGACCTTACACGATTAAAAATGTGTTTCCAAATGGTGCAATCGAAATTGACAACCAAGACGGTTTGAGTTTCAAAGTGAATGGACATCGTTTAAACCATATAACGATGGGCCAACCAAGATTTTCTCGGAGGAATTACACCTCCGCCCCGACGAGGATTAAGTGTGGGGAAGGGTCGCGCCGAAGACCCGAAACGAAAACACGGCACCTGTACATAGATTTTATTTCAAATTTTAGCTTTTTGTAAGACTCCCAAGCACAAGCACGGGGCCGTGCCTATCCAAGCACGCCCCGTGACTCTGACAAACTTTTTCCACGATCTCCGCTGACGACTCTGGAACGTTGTAGGACGAATTTAAGGCGACTTCTGATAAGCACGGGGCCGTGCCTACCAAGCACGCCCCCGTGATCAACTTTGCAGACTTGTGTATAAATACCACACTTGTTCCAAGCTTTCATCACACCCAATTCTGCTCAAAATCTCACGAAGAAAAGATGAAAGAATCCAGTCAAGGAAGTTCCAATTGGAATCCCGCAACGAAGCCTCGAACTGAAACGAGAGAGCCAACGACTCAAGAGTATTTCTTTAAGCTCCATGAGCTGATCAAGAAATTGACGGAGATGAATCTCACCGCAACTCAACGCTTGGCTGAACTCATCCAGAAGGTTCAGGACATGAGCGAGGAGCTTGTTTCCATCAACCGTCGGCTCGCGGAACTCAGCAACCGCACTTCGCACTACCCTATCCCGACCCTTCCACACGAAATGTGTGGAGGCTTCTTTAGAAGCATTCCGTGCAGGGTCATGTGCGCTAGTGCGCGTTAAGGAGTCTGGTTTTGCAGTTTCAGATTCCCGGTTATTAACGTATTATGTAATAGTAGGAGATAGGAAATGTATTTGTCGCTTGGTTTGTTTATTTGAATTCTAGGACTAATTTCGTAACTTCTCTGATGAATTGGACGTGTCAAAACTTATCCGGGTAAATTACGCAACGCGCGAAATTGAAAAACGGAACAACAAAATCTGAACCGAGACTGCACAAGTCAATCACGGCCCGTGCCTATATGACCACGGCCCCGTGACGACAAATTTTCGACAAAACCTGACTTGTTTCAGCATTTTGTCTTGTTCCCCTTCAATGTCAAGTGTTAAAGCCCGATTATTTTGACCTGCAACCATTTCTCTTTCATTTTCATATCATTTTTTCAAGTTTTCTTTCTTGTGTTCAAGCTTCATTTCAAGGTGATAATCAAGAAGGTTAGTATGTCATTTTCCATGATTATGATAGCTATTTGCATGTATTTAGGTGATTAGGTTTCTAAGCAACCGAAATCCTAATGGTTATATGTAAGAGCTTATGCTTAAACGTAATGGAATTATGAATGCTTCATGCCTCTTTGTTTATGTTCTTTTGAAAGTTGATTAGTGATAATTAGTTTGATTAGTTAGTAATTAGTGTTTAAATGTCATTTTCCATAGAATTAGTGTTAGTGTTAGTATGTTTCCCGTTAGTGTTACAAAGACTATCTTCATAATGTGTGGTGAATTCTTTGTTAATCATGTTCAAGATACAAGGATTGATAAGTAATGTTGAAACATTATATATTTTTTTTATCTTGAATTATTAACAATTGATAAAAATGTTTAACGTATAATCTTTGGTTTTCCAAGCAAGAAAATGACAAATTTATGCTTAATCAAGGATTTACAAACAAAACCACATTGGCTCGAGTTGAAATTTCATAATTCAAAATGTTAACCGCACCCCCACGTTTCAAGAGGCACACCCCCATGTTTGACAGATTTTTCTTAAAAAGCAACTGTGTCAGCTATTTTTCAAAACAAGTTGACAAAAAGGGGTGACGTGGCTTTTGAAAATCAATCTTTCCCCTAAAATAGATAGTTATTCCAAAAATCTGTTTTGTATATATTAACTGATTTGTCAAATTTCAGGATCATGAACCATCCATACTTGCAATTTGGAGGAAACCGTGAAAGATGGTGTCGTGATCGATTGCAAAGGCTTTTGCAAAGGGCCGAAAGGTCACATTTGCAAGCCGATGAAGAAACCTTGGTGGCAGTCGGACAGCTCGAAAGATATAACAATTTATTGAGTATTCAGTGGAAGCGGTTGTTTTCACAAACAGGCCTTCCATTTATGAACTAACTCTTGAATTTTTAGCATCTTTCAGATTTAGCATGAAAGACTCCGACCCTTGGGATGAGGAAGCAGTTACATTCAGACTGGGAGGGCATTGGAGAAAAACATCCATCGCTTTGTTTGGTGTCTATCTAGGAATATATACAGAACAGGAAATGGTGGAGGAAGCAATCTCAGGAATGCCAGCTTATCATACATTCCCAGATGAGGAAAGTAGGGACGCAGAAAGCGGCGCCATGAGAAAGGCATTTTGGGAGAAGATTGGAACAGGGGCATTCAACTCAAGTAAAACCAAGAGTAGTCAGATTTGGGACCCATTGCTACGATACATACATCGGTTGCTTAGCCATTCGATAACAGCTCGTGGACAAAGCGAGGGAGTTGTTAGCTTGAGAGACTTGTTTATCTTATACTGTATGACTAATCATTTGCCCTGCAACATTGGGTATTTGTTTTGTAACTTGTTTGCTAGGAATGCAACTGCTGGTGCCCCGACACCAATGTTTGGAGGAAGCTGGATCTTGATTTATACGAGAGTGGGTGTAACACGGAAGGAACCGAAGGAGTAATGCCAGGATTGTTGGACTTAAGCATTGCACAAGCATGTACATGATTACAACCTTACCAAATGGACAACTGAGATTCATGGATAGGAAGGGACAAATCTGGGATCCGGCAGACCCCGAAGAGATTATCATGGATCTTGATATGCCAGCACATCATGAAGACGCCGGGGCCTCCAGCTCACACGCCGGAGAATTTCCAACCATGTTAGACCTCTATGAAGCAATTCAGACCACCAGTGACCATGCAAGGAGATCATTCGAATACGCGCAACAAGCTTTCAACCGCGTCGAAAATCTGAACTCTCGAGTGGACGACATGAGCAATGATATAACATACATCAGAAGCCGAATGTATCATGAGTGGGGGGATATCCCACCACAAAGCCCTTGAAAATCCACATCACTTTCAGGGGCGGGCACAATCGTTTTGTGCCAATCTATCCTTTACTTATGTTATTTTATTTTATTTTGTGTGTTTAGGATTTTAATGCTTTCAATAAATGGATGATATTTCAGGTGATCCCGATGGTTCTCGCAAGCAAAGATACAAGTCAACTTCATAATATTTTGGGGAGTATCTCGTTTCCATACCTTGTTTTTAATTTATCTATCACATTGGGGACAATGTGAATTTTAAGTGTGGGATGGATTAATCGAGACACATACTTAATACTTTGCTAAGATTAGGTCCAAATTGAAAATTTTTAACCAAATCACTTAACCATCAATTTTGTGACACGAAGCCAAAAATTAAACAATTTTTTTAATAATCCAAATTATAAATATACGTTTTCGAGCGAAATAAATAAGCTAAATAAAGAAACCAAATAACAATTAAAATTTTTTTGTGATATCCTGTAAAAGCAATAATAATGGTGTAAACATATTCAAATCATGTAAAATGAAACACTTTTACCCAATTCCATCCATTTGTGAGCTTATTTTTGAGCCCTAAACATCTTTGCAATATTTGATATGTTGCTTTTCTTTCATTTGGATATAATTGGAGGTTCTCATGATGGACGTGTGAATTAGAACTTGTCTTTGGGTATGACATTTCAAAACTTAAAGTGATTCTTGCATAAAAGATGATTAGGCATTAAGGAACCCTAAATTCGAGCCTCAACCTTTTCTAATACTTCTTTCCCAAACTCAACCCTAGTTAGCCCCGTTGAGCTTAAACATTATTTTCTTTTATCCCCAATACCTAAGTCACTAAACCAAAAAGCCTTACAACAAAACCCTATTTTCGATAAAGACAGTTTTGGTTTATTTAAAAAAAAAGAAAAGAAAAGAAAAGAAAAAAGAATAAAAGAAAAAAAGAGAAAGAAAAATTTGGTCTTTTACCGGCAGACCTAAAAGAACTGGAATGCATTCTTTTGATTTTAATTTGCTTTGTTGCCTTCATCACGCAAAACCGGGACTTCCCCCGGAAATCCGCGAACAAATTTACAACCTCACGTACGACGCAAGAAAGAAATGGCGAAAAAAGGAACAAGTTCCGCCATTTTGTGGAATTTCAAAAAGCGCCATAAAGAGACGGGCAAAAGATACGAAAGATGCCGAATTGTGGAAATTGGTCACACGATGGAAAATGCAAAAAGAACCAAACTGAATCCCAATACGAATACACAGAACTGATCCGATTGGGTGCTATTAGGCTTCAAGCCGAACGATCCTGGATATTGATGTGCTCCAAATTACACATATAAACACTATCAAAAGCACATCATTATTCCTTGATTCCTCCCGAAATATGGTGATTATGTACTTAAAATCTTTTAATTGTGTTTTCAGGTGTTGTGAAGGGCAAGATGGACAAAAGGAGCATAATGGACAAGAAATTGAAGAAATCCAAGCTTAAAGCTCCAAGCAGGGGGCCATGCCTCATTAAGCACGCCCCATGCCTTGCCTGAAACACGCCCCGTGCTAATTTGACAAACCCCCGTGTTTGGACATCTGACAGGACAAAGTACTGTCCCCAAAAGTGATCACGGGGCCGTGCCCATATGGACACGGGGCCGTGATTCCCCCTTTCACGGGGCCGTGCCTATTTTGTCACGGGGTCGTGCCCCGACAGCTCCTGCACGTACGAACCGACCAACTTTCGTAAGCATTGTACTAGCACGGGGCCGTGCCTTTTTGTCACGGGGCCGTGCTTAAGCACTCCGGGAAGCCTATAAATAGAGGTCCAAGCTCTTCATTTTAAAAAGCTTTTGGTGGAAGTGACACTCTGCAGAATTCTCTCGGGAATCACACTTTGAAGATCATTTGGAGGCTCGGGAGGTGTATACAACACTTGGAAGAAGCTCGGGATTGTCTAAACACCATCCATTGTGGATCATTGGTTTGATTGTTCTATTTTATCAATGAATCCATATCTATCTTCTATGTTGTTTGTTACATTACAGCTCGTCATGAGCTAAACTCATTATATCATCCTACTTGGATGAAACTTATGTAATTTGTGATGAATTAATGGTGTGATAAATATTGTGTTAATGTTATGGTGGTCTTGGGAAAACTTTCGATGGGTAGCACCTACATTTGAACGGGGGGTTATAAGTTTATGGTTTGTAATTGTGATTGTCATACACGGTTGAAAAACGTATGATCAACTTTTATTCATAACAACTATGGCTAATTAACTAGAGATGGTTATTAGAAATCATAAGATCTTAACTTTCTGATCATTTACGGGTTCCTTTTATTAGTCTGAGAAATCTACAGTAATTGTTATGGTTTTCTAAAATTAATGGTATGTTAGAATAGAACTTGATCAACTCTTTTCTTACATTAAGTTATGTTTTCAGAAATCGTATGTCGAAAAGGACACAAAAAGATTTACCTACATCACTAGGGCCTTGACCTAAGCAGTAAATCTCAGCCTGTGTTGGTCTTGGTCACTACGGAGCGGATAGACGAGAAATCGCGCCAGCTCATCTTTATA
Source organism: Flaveria linearis (assembly GCA_024085815.1). Classification (NCBI taxonomy): domain Eukaryota; kingdom Viridiplantae; phylum Streptophyta; class Magnoliopsida; order Asterales; family Asteraceae; genus Flaveria; species Flaveria linearis. The sequence continues at coordinate 53,502,864 of CM044016.1, forward strand.
AACGTTAACACAATTACTTTAATCAATATCTTTAATCACACCACCACTTCATCACAATTACATAAGTGTAGTCCAAGTTAGGATGATAGCCTTTATCCCTTGATTCTAAATCCAAAAGTTTCAACTTGTTTTACTTTATTTCTTATTTTTATCGTTAGTTTAAAACCCTAATTTATATCAAGTCAATTCATCATTCTCTTAAACAAAAATCGATAGTCAATTACAAGGATTGTTGAGTAGTCTTAGTGTGTCCACGGATTGATACTCGGTTCTTACCATCACTATATTACCTCACGATAGGTGCACTTGCCTTTTGTGTGTGTAGTTAGTAATAGTAACAACCATTTAAAACTGAATCTGTGCGAAAATTCTTTATCAAATATATATATACTTTCACACCGCATCAAGTTTTGGCGCCGTTGCGGGGAACACACGGCAAGTTTGAAAGACAATCTAAATTTTTGACTGTCCTGTTTATATCTTGTTAATTTTTGTTCAAATTCATTTGATTTTATAGTTAGTTTACCTTAGTTAGTTTAGTTACATTGCTGATTCATTTTTGCCTTAGATAGTTTATGCTTCCTTAGGTTAGTGTATGTCCGACTCGTCTAGTCCTGAACTTGTTTCACCTCTTTCGGAACCTGAACGACTTTTCCGACAAAGGATACGTGAAAGACCGCAACAAGCAGCAACAATCATCGAAGAAGACATCTCAGAAGATACACCATCCGAGGGAGACATGGCTAATCAAGATGAGGAAATGAAGATGACGCACTATGCCACACCATCAATCGACGGTTATGAGTCTAGTGTTGTCCAACCAGCAATAGCGGCAACAATTTCGAGATTAAGTCTAGTATTATTCAACTCGTAGAAAACTCTGTTCAGTTTCACGGATTGCAAGACGAAGACCCTAACGCTCACATCTCACGATTCCTTCGTATCTGTGCAACTTTCAAATCAACAACTGTTCAGACGATGCTATTAGACTACGACTTTTTCCATTTTCACTTCGCGGCCGAGCCATCGACTGGCTCGATTCACTTCCGCCTGGTTCCATCACCACATGGGCGGAAATGGCTGAACAATTCTGTTGAAATACTTTCCACCCGATCGCACTGCCAAATTGAGAAGCAGCATCACAAGCTTTCGCCAAGACGATGATGAATCATTACACGCAGCATGGGAGAGATATAAAGGTCTCCTTCGGAGATGCCCACATCACGGACTCGATCTGTGGCTGCAGTGTCAACCTTTTATGATGCAATCAGCGGAGCACACAAACAAGCCGTAGACCAAAGTGCGGGAGGAGATTTCGGAAGTGTCACACCAACAGAAGCATACCAAGCCCTAGAGAAAGCAGCTAAGAAGAGTTTTGCTTACAATCCCTTGAGAAACAAAATCAACTCTAGAGGAATTCATCAAGTAGATTCTGAAACACTGATCACAGCCCAGTTAGAATCCTTAACCAAACGATTCGAACAATTGCAAGCTGAACTTAAAAAGACTCCAACACGATGCAACACATGTGGAAGCTCACACAAGACCAATGAATGCCCGCAAGGCATTATGATGATGGAAGATGTTGACTACGTAGGAGGCCCAAACAACGCATATAGCAACAACTCAAATTGGAGGAGCAATCCGAATTACAGAGAAGCCGGTAACAGCCAACCATCAACTGGATTCAACCGTAGGCCACCTTACCAGCAACAGAAACCACCATATCAAGGTCCAAGCAGTAGTAATCAAGACCGTGGAGCATCATCAATGGAAGATTTACTATAGCAATTGTTGTTAACCACACAAGCCACAGATGAGTACATCCGAAAATCTGATCGAAGAAACGAGGAAAGGTTCCAAAGAAACGAAGCTGAAATCAAAAGCAACAAAGCATCATTGCAAACCATTGAAAACCAGGTGAGACAGATAGCACAACAACTATCTGTGAGACCCCAAGGTGCTTTGCCCAGCAATACTGTAACAAACCCTAATGCTCAAGTCAAAGCCATCACCACAAGGAGTGGCAAAACCACTCAAGGTGATGCACCTGTATTACAGCCCATCCTTGAAGAAATAGAACTCGAGACACCACGTAATACAAGTGACAAGCAAAAGCAACCTGTCATTGTTGAAGAACCAGCCAAGAAATACGTACCACCACCACCTTATGTTCCACCACCTCCATATCCCGGTCGTCTGAGACAACAACGAATGGAGGCACAATATGGCAAATTTCTGGGATTGTTCAAGCAACTCCATATTAATCTGCCATTGGTGGAAGCCTTAGCCCAAATGCCAAATTATGCTAAGTTTTTAAAAGGTGTATTGTCAAACAAGAAGAAACTGGAAGAGTTATCACATGTAGTTTTGAATGAGGAATGCTCAGCAGTTCTTCAAAACAAACTACCTCAAAAGATGACTGATCCAGGGAGTTTTACCATACCTTGCCTAATAGGAAATCTTTCTGTCAGCAACGCGTTAGCCGATTTAGGTGCTAGTATTAACCTCATGCCCTATGCAGTTTTTGAAAAACTAAACTTAGGTGAGCCTAGACCTACTCGTATGAGCATCCAATTAGCTGACCGTTCTGTCAAATATCCGAGGGGCATTGTTGAAAATCTCTTAGTTAAAATCGACAAGTTTGTATTTCCCGTTGATTTTGTGATCCTCGACATGGATGAGGATAAGAATGTTCCTCTCATCTTAGGTCGACCTTTCTTAGCAACCGCTCGAGCCCTCATTGATGTTTGCACCGGCAAACTCACACTCCGAGTGGATGAGGAGGAAGTGACATTCGACATAGGACAATCCATGAAACATCCTCAACATCATGACGATTCACTCTATTACATTGATGTTTGCGACTCAATCATAAGCTGTCATCTGAAGAACACTAGTCAAATTGAAGCCTGCGATACTCAATTAATAGAAATCCAAACCACTGAACCCGTCTGTGAGCACCAAATCATCCAAGAACTCGAAGTTGACGAAACATCATCTTGTCAAGAAGCATTGAGATCATCGATCAAGAATTAGAACCTAAAGCCAAACCTTCTATCGAAGACCCTCCGGCCTTAGAACTCAAAGAACTTCCATCTCATCTCGAATATGCTTTTCTTGAAAATACCTCTCAGCTTCCTGTCATAATCTCATCCGCCCTATCAAAAGAAGAGAAGAATAAATTGCTCAATGTGCTGAAAGCACATAAACGAGCAATTGCATGGAAAATCATGGACATCAAGGGAATCAATCCATCCTTTTGCACTCACAAAATATTGATGGAGGAGGACTTCAAATCCGTCATTCAACCTCAAAGACGTTTAAATCCGAGCATGCAAGAGGTGGTGAAGAAAGAAGTAATCAAACTGCTAGATGCCGGTTTGATTTACCCTATTTCTGATTCGCCTTGGGTCAGTCCCGTCCAAGTTGTTCCAAAGAAAGGAGGAATGACTGTGGTAACTAACGAAAAGAATGAGCTTATTCCAACTCGTACGGTTACAGGTTGGAGAGTTTGCATCGATTATCGCAAACTCAATGACGCCACAAGAAAGGATCACTTTCCTTTACCTTTCATTGACCAAATGCTCGAGAGACTCTCTGGAAAAATGTTCTATTGTTTCCTCGACGGTTTCTCAGGGTACTTTCAAATTCCCATTGCTCCCGAAGATCAAGAGAAAACGACATTCACCTGTCCATATGGCACTTTTGCGTATCGACGAATGCCGTTTGGATTGTGTAATGCTCCTGCTACATTTCAAAGATGCATGGTAGCAATTTTTCATGACATGATTGAACACTCAATGGAAGTTTTCATGGATGACTTCTCAGTCTTTAGAAACTCATTCGAACAATGTCTTGAAAATCTGGAAAAAATGCTGGTTAGATGCGAGGACTCTAACCTTGTTCTAAATTGGGAAAAGTGTCATTTCATGGTTACTGAAGGAATAGTGTTGGGACACAAGATCTCTCGAGCAGGCCTCGAAGTTGATCAAGCTAAAGTGGACACTATTTCCAAACTTCCATATCCCACAACCGTGAAAGAAATTAGAAGTTTCCTAGGTCACGCAGGATTCTATCGCCGTTTCATTAAAGGCTTTTCAAAATCGCACGACCGATGACTCAACTTCTTGAGAAAGATGCAAAATTCGTGTTTTCCAACGAATGCATCAGTGCATTTGATCTATTAAAAGATAGGTTGGTCACCGCTCCAATTATGGTTTCCCCAGATTGGACGTTACCATTTGAACTCATGTGCGATGCAAGCGATTTTGCGGTAGGAGCCGTGTTAGGACAAAGGAAGGACAAGCAATTCCACCCAATTCACTATGCGAGCAAAACCTTAAACGACGCACAAGAAAACTACACAACCACTGAGAAAGAACTTCTCGCAGTAGTTTTCGCATTTGACAAATTCCGCTCGTATCTAGTCCTGTCAAAAACAGTCGTATATACCGATCATGCAGCCTTACGTTATCTGTTCAACAAGCAAGATGCAAAGCCGAGATTGATACGATGGATACTTCTGCTTCAAGAATTCGACATTGAGATTCGTGACAAGAAAGGAGCAGAAAATCTTGCGGCTGATCATCTTTCGCGTCTTGAAGATTCAAACCATCCACAAACCGAGGAATTCAAAATAAACGATAATTTCCCTCACGAATTCCTTTTGAACATCCAATCTTCAATCGATGAGTATCCTTGGTTTGCCGACTTCGCAAACTATTTGGCAAGCGGAATCCTTCTCAAAGGAATGACTTATCAGTAAAAGAAAAAATTCTTTACTGATATTAAATATTACTATTGGGAAGATCCATACCTATTCAGAATCGGTGCAGACCAACTCATTTGAAGATGCGTATACGGAAGTGAAGCGGAACAAATCCTAAGGCACTGTCATGAAGGACCCACAGGAGGCCACCATGGAGCAACTCTAACAGCCAAAAAGGTCTTCGATTCTGGATTCTATTGGCCAACGATCTTCAAAGATGCTCACAACATGGTACGCACCTGTGATGCATGTCAAAGAGCAACCAACATCTCGACACGGGATGAGATGCCTCAGAAACCCGTTCAAGTATGCGAAGTATTTGATGTATGGGGTATTGATTTCATGGGGCCATTCCCGGTATCATTTGGAAATCGTTACATCTTAGTAGCAGTTGATTATGTCTCAAAATGGGCCGAAGCTCAAGCCCTACCCACCAACGATGCAAGAAATGTTGTCAGATTCCTTAAGAAATTATTCTCTCGTTTTGGTACCCCCAAGGCTTTGATTAGTGATCGAGGGACCCATTTTTGTAATAACCAGCTCGAAAGAGCAATGGCCCGTTATGGAGTAAATCATCGGTTTACAACCGCTTATCATCCACAAGCGAATGGCCAAGCGGAAGTCACTAATCGAGGTATCAAACGAATCCTGGAAAAAACCGTAGGACAAAATCACAAGGACTGGTCCGCCAAGCTAGACGACGCATTATGGGCTTTTCGAACAGCCTTTAAGACTCCCATTGGCACAACACCGTTTAAACTCGTTTATGGGAAGTCGTGTCATCTACCTGTGGAATTGGAACATAAAGCCTATTGGGCACTCAAAGCAACAAATCTAGACCAAGGCCTTGCAGGAAAGAATCGATTTCTACAAATCCACGAACTCGAGGAACTGAGAGAACAAGCATACGAAAACGCTAGGGTTTACAAGGAAAAGACAAGGAAATTCCACGACTCTCGTTTAAGGAGCACTAAACGATTTCGCGTGGGGGAACGTGTCTTACTGTATAACTCTCGCTTACGTCTGTTTCCCGGAAAGTTAAAATCACGTTGGTCTGGACCTTACACGATTAAAAATGTGTTTCCAAATGGTGCAATCGAAATTGACAACCAAGACGGTTTGAGTTTCAAAGTGAATGGACATCGTTTAAAGCCATATAACGATGGGCCAACCAAGATTTTCTCGGAGGAATTACACCTCCGCCCCGACGAGGATTAAGTGTGGGGAAGGGTCGCGCCGAAGACCCGAAACGAAAACACGGCACCTGTACATAGATTTTATTTCAAATTTTAGCTTTTTGTAAGACTCCCAAGCACAAGCACGGGGCCGTGCCTATCCAAGCACGCCCCCGTGACTCTGACAAACTTTTTCCACGATCTCCGCTGACGACTCTGGAACGTTGTAGGACGAATTTAAGGCGACTTCTGATAAGCACGGGGCCGTGCCTACCCAAGCACGCCCCCGTGATCAACTTTGCAGACTTGTGTATAAATACCACACTTGTTCCAAGCTTTCATCACACCCAATTCTGCTCAAAATCTCACGAAGAAAAGATGAAAGAATCCAGTCAAGGAAGTTCCAATTGGAATCCCGCAACGAAGCCTCGAACTGAAACGAGAGAGCCAACGACTCAAGAGTATTTCTTTAAGCTCCATGAGCTGATCAAGAAATTGACGGAGATGAATCTCACCGCAACTCAACGCTTGGCTGAACTCATCCAGAAGGTTCAGGACATGAGCGAGGAGCTTGTTTCCATCAACCGTCGGCTCGCGGAACTCAGCAACCGCACTTCGCACTACCCTATCCCGACCCTTCCACACGAAATGTGTGGAGGCTTCTTTTAGAAGCATTCCGTGCAGGGTCATGTGCGCTAGTGCGCGTTAAGGAGTCTGGTTTTGCAGTTTCAGATTCCCGGTTATTAACGTATTATGTAATAGTAGGAGATAGGAAAATGTATTTGTCGCTTGGTTTGTTTATTTGAATTCTAGGACTAATTTCGTAACTTCTCTGATGAATTGGACGTGTCAAAACTTATCCGGGTAAATTACGCAACGCGCGAAATTGAAAAACGGAACAACAAAATTCTGAACCGAGACTGCACAAGTCAATCACGGCCCCGTGCCTATATGACCACGGCCCCGTGACGACAAATTTTCGACAAAACCTGACTTGTTTCAGCATTTTGTCTTGTTCCCCTTCAATGTCAAGTGTTAAAGCCCGATTATTTTGACCTGCAACTCCATTTCTCTTTCATTTTCATATCATTTTTTCAAGTTTTCTTTCTTGTGTTCAAGCTTCATTTCAAGGTGATAATCAAGAAGGTTAGTATGTCATTTTCCATGATTATGATAGCTATTTGCATGTATTTAGGTGATTAGGTTTCTAAGCAACCGAAATCCTAATGGTTATATGTAAGAGCTTATGCTTAAACGTAATGGAATTATGAATGCTTCATGCCTCTTTGTTTATGTTCTTTTGAAAGTTGATTAGTGATAATTAGTTTGATTAGTTAGTAATTAGTGTTTAAATGTCATTTTCCATAGAATTAGTGTTAGTGTTAGTATGTTTCCCGTTAGTGTTACAAAGACTATCTTCATAATGTGTGGTGAATTCTTTGTTAATCATGTTCAAGATACAAGGATTGATAAGTAATGTTGAAACATTATATTTTTTTTTTATCTTGAATTATTAACAATTGATAAAAATGTTTAACGTATAATCTTTGGTTTTCCAAGCAAGAAAATGACAAATTTATGCTTAATCAAGGATTTACAAACAAAACCACATTGGCTCGAGTTGAAATTTCATAATTCAAAATGTTAACCGCACCCCCACGTTTCAAGAGGCACACCCCCATGTTTGACAGATTTTTCTTAAAAAGCAACTGTGTCAGCTATTTTTCAAAACAAGTTGACAAAAAGGGGTGACGTGGCTTTTGAAAATCAATCTTTCCCCTAAAATAGATAGTTTATTCCAAAAATCTGTTTTGTATATATTAACTGATTTGTCCAAATTTCAGGATCATGAACCATCCATACTTGCAATTTGGAGGAAACCGTGAAAGATGGTGTCGTGATCGATTGCAAAGGCTTTTGCAAAGGGCCGAAAGGTCACATTTGCAAGCCGATGAAGAAACCTTGGTGGCAGTCGGACAGCTCGAAAGATATAACAATTTATTGAGTATTCAGTGGAAGCGGTTGTTTTCACAAAACAGGCCTTCCATTTATGAACTAACTCTTGAATTTTTAGCATCTTTCAGATTTAGCATGAAAGACTCCGACCCTTGGGATGAGGAAGCAGTTACATTCAGACTGGGAGGGCATTGGAGAAAAACATCCATCGCTTTGTTTGGTGTCTATCTAGGAATATATACAGAACAGGAAATGGTGGAGGAAGCAATCTCAGGAATGCCAGCTTATCATACATTCCCAGATGAGGAAAGTAGGGACGCAGAAAGCGGCGCCATGAGAAAGGCATTTTGGGAGAAGATTGGAACAGGGGCATTCAACTCAAGTAAAACCAAGAGTAGTCAGATTTGGGACCCATTGCTACGATACATACATCGGTTGCTTAGCCATTCGATAACAGCTCGTGGACAAAGCGAGGGAGTTGTTAGCTTGAGAGACTTGTTTATCTTATACTGTATGACTAATCATTTGCCCTGCAACATTGGGTATTTGTTTTGTAACTTGTTTGCTAGGAATGCAACTGCTGGTGCCCCGACACCAATGTTTGGAGGAAGCTGGATCTTGAATTTATACGAGAGTTACGGGTGTAACACGGAAGGAACCGAAGGAGTAATGCCAGGATTGTTGGACTTAAGCATTTGCACAAGCATGTACATGATTACAACCTTACCAAATGGACAACTGAGATTCATGGATAGGAAGGGACAAATCTGGGATCCGGCAGACCCCGAAGAGATTATCATGGATCTTGATATGCCAGCACATCATGAAGACGCCGGGGCCTCCAGCTCACACGCCGGAGAATTTCCAACCATGTTAGACCTCTATGAAGCAATTCAGACCACCAGTGACCATGCAAGGAGATCATTCGAATACGCGCAACAAGCTTTCAACCGCGTCGAAAATCTGAACTCTCGAGTGGACGACATGAGCAATGATATAACATACATCAGAAGCCGAATGTATCATGAGTGGGGGGATATCCCACCACAAAGCCCTTGAAAATCCACATCACTTTCAGGGGCCGGGCACAATCGTTTTGTGCCAATCTATCCTTTACTTTATGTTATTTTATTTTTATTTTGTGTGTTTAGGATTTTAATGCTTTCAATAAATGGATGATATTTCAGGTGATCCCGATGGTTCTCGCAAGCAAAGATACAAGTCAACTTCATAATATTTTGGGGAGTATCTCGTTTCCATACCTTGTTTTTAATTTATCTATCACATTGGGGACAATGTGAATTTTAAGTGTGGGGATGGATTAATCGAGACACATACTTAATACTTTGCTAAGATTAGGTCCAAATTGAAAATTTTTAACCAAATCACTTAACCATCAATTTTGTGACACGAAGCCAAAAATTAAACAATTTTTTTTAATAATCCAAATTATAAATATACGTTTTCGGGAAATAAATAAGTAAATAAAAGAAATCCAAATAAAAATTGAAAATATTTTTTGTGATATCCTTAAAAGCAATAATCAAGTAAACATATGTAATCATGCAAAATGAAACACTTTTACCCAATTCCATCCATTTGTGAGTTTATTTTGAGCCCTGAACAGCTTTTGCAAATATTTGAAATATTTGCAATTTTACTTTCATTCTGGATTCAATTGAGAGTATCTCATGATACGTGTGATTAGAACTTGCTTTGGGTATACATTTCAAGACCTTAATTAGTATTTTCTGCATAAAAATGAGTTAGGCATTAGGAAGCCCTTAACCATTCAAGCCACAACCATTTTCTTTTAATCTTCCTTTCCCGAACGTCAACCCTAGTTAGCCCCGTTGAGCCTAAACATTTTATTTTTTTTATCACCCGAATCACCAAGTCACTCAACCAAAAAGCCTTCAACAAAACCTATTTTTCGTTAAAGACACGATTTTGGTTTATTTAAAAAAAAAAAAAGAAAAGAAAAGAAAGAAAAGAAAAAAAAAAAAAAAAAAGAAAAATTTGGTCTTTTACCGGCAGACCTAAAAGAACTGGAATGCATTCTTTTGATTTTAATTTGCTTTGTTGCCTTCATCACGCAAAACCGGGACTTCCCCCGGAAATCCGCGAACAAATTTACAACCTCACGTACGACGCAAGAAAGAAATGGCGAAAAAAGGAACAAGTTCCGCCATTTTGTGGAATTTCAAAAAGCGCCATAAAGAGACGGGCAAAAAGATACGAAAGATGCCCGAATTGTGGAAATTGGTCACACGATGGAAAATGCAAAAAGAACCAAACTGAATCCCAATACGAATACACAGAACTGATCCGATTGGGTGCTATTAGGCTTCAAGCCGAACGATCCTTACGAAAGGATAGTTTTGTGTATCTTCGGGTAAAGGATGAAGTAAGGTTTCTAAAAGAAAAATACGGTCTTGACAATCTGACCTTAAACGAGTCCTCAAGTTAGCATATCCCTTCTAGCTTGAAGTATTGTATAGGGAACTCTTTACTGCTTTCCTTGTAGTTTATGTTAGAAAAATAAACCAAGACCGTCGTCTTTAGCATTTAGCCACTCTTTCCAAACACTCCACACCGAGCCCGAGCCAAGTTACTACCCATCAAAAGACCTAATGATTTATGCAAGTAAATATCTAAGTAGGTGGAGAATTGATCCCTTAGCAAGCTTATGATTCCACACGTATTCATGCTAGGCAATTGAGCGTATTAGTCATACTTCATCTTATGTATGATTTCATATATTCAGCCGAGCGTGAGAGTATTTTGTGAGGAGTGTGGACTTTGCATGATTATAATCTTTACTAACAATCCCATTGCTTGCTAGGATATCATTCTATATATGCTTAAAATGTTTGCATTTGGATGAAATAATTTTTACTTGCATATTTCCCGAAAGACATATTTATCTTTTGTTTTATTTGGTTTTTGGTGGAGTTGTCATTTTAAGTGATTTGCTTGAGGACAAGCAAAGTTTAAGTGTGGGGATATTTGATGTGCTCCAAATTACACATATAAACACTATCAAAAGCACATCATTTATTCCTTGATTCCTCCCGAAATATGGTGATTATGTACTTAAAATCTTTTAATTGTGTTTTCAGGTGTTGTGAAGGGCAAGATGGACAAAAGGAGCATAATGGACAAGAAATTGAAGAAATCCAAGCTTAAAGCTCCAAGCAGGGGGCCATGCCTCATTAAGCACGCCCCCATGCCTTGCCTGAAACACGCCCCCGTGCTAATTTGACACACCCCCGTGTTTGGACATCTGACAGGACAAAAGTACTGTCCCCCAAAAGTGATCACGGGGCCGTGCCCCATATGGACACGGGGCCGTGATTCCACCTTTCACGGGGCCGTGCCTATTTTGTCACGGGGTCGTGCCCCGACAGCTCCTGCACGTACGAACCGACCAACTTTCGTAAGCATTGTACTAGCACGGGGTCGTGCCTTTTTGTCACGGGGCCGTGCTTAAGCACTCCGGGAAGCCTATAAATAGAGGTCCAAGCTCTTCATTTTAAAAAGCTTTTTGGTGGAAGTGACACTCTGCAGAATTCTCTCGGGAATCACACTTTGAAGATCATTTGGAGGCTCGGGAGGTGTATACAACACTTGGAAGAAGCTCGGGATTGTCTAAACACCATCCATTGTGGATCATTGGTTTGATTGTTCTATTTTATCAATGAATCCATATCTATCTTCTATGTTGTTTGTTACATTACAGCTCGTCATGAGCTAAACTCATATTATCATCCTACTTGGATGAAACTTATGTAATTTGTGATGAATTAATGGTGTGATAAATATTGTGTTAATGTTATGGTGGTCTTGGGAAAACTTTCGATGGGTAGCACCTACATTTGAACGGGGGGTTATAAGTTTATGGTTTGTAATTGTGATTGTCATACACGGTTGAAAAACGTATGATCAACTTTTATTCATAACAACTATGGCTAATTAACTAGAGATGGTTATTAGAAATCATAAGATCTTAACTTTCTGATCATTTACGGGTTCCCTTTTATTAGTCTGAGAAATCTACAGTAATTGTTATGGTTTTCTAAAATTAATGGTATGTTAGAATAGAACTTGATCAACTCTTTTCTTACATTAAGTTATGTTTTCAGAAATCGTATGTCGAAAAGGACACAAAAGATTTACCTACATCACTAGGGCCTTGACCTAAGCAGTAAATCTCAGCCTGTGTTGGTCTTGGTCACTACGGAGCGGATAGACGAGAAATCGCGCCAGCTCATCTTTATAAACGTTAACACAATTACTTTAATCAATATCTTTAATCACACCACCACTTCATCACAATTACATAAGCGTAGTCCAAGTTAGGATGATAGCCTTTATCCCTTGATTCTAAATCCAAAAGTTTCAACTTGTTTTACTTTATTTCTTATTTTTATCGTTAGTTTAAAACCCTAATTTATATCAAGTCAATTCATCATTCTCTTAAACAAAAATCGATAGTCAATTACAAGGATTGTTGAGTAGTCTTAGTGTGTCCACGGATTGATACTCGGTTCTTACTATCACTATATTACCTCACGATAGGTGCACTTGCCTTTTGTGTGTGTAGTTAGTAATAGTAACAACCATTTAAAACTGAATCTGTGCGAAAATTCTTTATCAAATATATATATACTTTCACACCGCATCAGATATCCTAGAGATTCTATGGGATATTATTTCTATGATCCACTGGAACAAAAGGTGTTTGTTGCCAGAAAGGGTGAGTTCTTAGAAGCAAAGTTCCTTATGGAAGGAGCTAGCAGTAGAACAGTGTACCTTGAGGAAGATCAAGAACCACAACCCGATGCACGTTTGGTTGAAACTAGCACTCAACATGAGGATGTTGAGGATGATCAAGGGGTTGATCAAAACACACAAGACGTTCGTAGAAGTGGTAGAACTAGTAATCCACCTGAAAGATATGGATTTTTCATGGATGGATGCTATGTGGTAGATTCAGATGAACCAACCACATATCATAATGCTATGTCCAATTCGGATTGTGACAAATGGCTAGAAGCCATGAACGTTGAGATGCAATCCATGTATGACAACCAAGTTTGGGAACTTGTTGTACCACCTCTTAATTCAAGGTAGTTGGAAGTAAGTGGGTTTTCAAGAAGAAAACCGATATGCATGGAAACTTGGATACTTATAAAGCTAGACTTGTAGCAAAGGGTTTCACTCAAACTCAAGGGGTTGATTATGATGAAACCTTGTCACCTGTTGCGATGCTAAAGTCTATAAGGATATTGTTTGCCATAGCTGCTCATTATGATTATGAGATTTGGCAAATGGATGTCAAAACCGCTTTCCTAAATGGATATCTTGAGGAAGATGTCTATGTGGTTCAGCCTAAAGGTTTTGTCGATACAAAACATCCTAATAAAGTATGCAAGTTAAAGAAATCAATCTATGGATTGAAACAAGTATCGAGAAGCTGGAATCACCGTTTTGATGAGGAGGTAAAGAAATTTGGCTTCATCAAAAACGCTGATGAGGCTTGTGTATATAAGAAGGCTAGTGGGAGCACAATAACCTTCCTAGTATTGTATGTAGATGACATACTACTATTTGGAAATGACATTCCAACCTTGGAAGGTGTAAAAACCTGGCTTGGAAGTTGTTTTTCCATCAAGGATCTTAGGGAAGCCGCCTATATTCTGGGAATAAAGATCTATAGGGATAGATCAAGGCGGTTGATTGGTTTGAATCAAAGTGCATACATTGATAAGATCTTGAAAAGGTTCAAGATGGAGAACTCTAAGAAAGGTACCGTACCTATTCAAAGAGGAACGATGTTGAGTACGACTCAATGTCCAAGCTCAAAAGATGAGCAAGATAAAATGAAGGGAATCCCATACGCATCTGCTATTGGATCCATCATGTATGCAATGATATGCACTCGACCGGACGTGTCATGCGCCTTAAGCATGACAAGCCGATACCAGCAAAATCCTGGAGACAGTCATTGGATGGCTGTTAAGAACATACTTAAGTACCTGAGGAGGACAAGAGATATGTTCCTAATCTATGGATCTGGTGACGAGGAACTCGTTGTAAAAGGTTACACGGATGCGAGTTTCCAAACCGATCGTGATGATTCTCGGTCACAATCGGGATACATCTTCATTCTGAATGGAGGAGCGGTTTCTTGGAAGAGCTCCAAGCAGGATGTGGTGGCTCTATCAACTACAGAATCAGAATACGTCGCCGCCTCATTGGCAGCTCAAGAAGCTGCATGGTTGAAGAAATTCATTGCCGATCTAGGGGTAGTCCCTTCCATTCAGGACCCCCTAGAGATCTTTTGTGATAACGAGGGTGCGATTGCACAAATCAAGGAACCCCGTGCTCATCAAAAGACTAGGCACATTGAGCGGAGATTCAACTACATACGAGATGAAGTTGAAAAGGGAAAGATATGTATTCGCAAAGTTCACACGGATCAAAACGTTGCGGATCCTCTCACGAAGCTCCTTGAAAAGGCAAAGCATGAGGTCATACTTGTGCCATGGGACTTCGATATTCTAGTGATTGGATTTGATCTGTAAATTTTGTATTTGGATATATGGAACTCTTTATTATTTGAATGAAATTATTTGGTTATATTGTTTCAATTAATGTTCCAATTTAGCATGTTTAATCCATGGGTAAATTGTTTACTCTAAATGTCCGTAGTCGTTCAAACTTGTTCCCACAAGGGTTTTGATACTACTATGTGGGAACAAGTTTGAAGGTAAGACTATTATGAACTTGGATTGGTTGATATTCATAAGGATGAATATAGAGCAATGGGTTGCTGCCAAGGTTCATAGATATTTGTGGGATACAAATATTGGACTAACCCGCATCTCAAATTTTACTACATGGAATCTTATTGATTGATCATAAGTAAATTTGAGTAAAGGCGAATATCATTTGGTATCCTCTGACCTGAGATACATATTGGGTTTTGATACTCACCAAGTATTATACCTTGAGCTAATTCTTCACTGTCCTGAAATAGTGGACAATACATAAGGGTATGTTCAGGTATAACATGAGATGTTTGTGAGAAACGTATGTAGTCAAGATGGAATTTGTTCCTCTTATTCGTTGAGAGTTAGATGTCTAAGGCCTGATTAAGTTAAATCAACAAGAAATGATCATTCTATGTTCTTGGATTTAACATGACATCTGTAACAAAAGAATAAATGATTGATTCACCTTAATCATTTCAAGTAGGGTACTTGGAAGAGATGATGTTATTGAATGGCTATAAGTCATGCGTATTAAGGGTAGTAAACCGTTGTTAGGCGGTATTTACTGCTTGCATCAATCTTCTATGAATCTTGGGCAAGTGGGAGATTGAAGGATTCTATGTGCCCAAGACACTTAGAATATTGATGTGGTTAGTACGTTATGATCCAAGTCGGGTTATACCCAATAACAAGCTTAGCAAACACCAATTAATATTTAATTGATGATATGATCATGCAATTAAATATTTACACCAATTTAGAAAATGGGTTTTCTAAATAAATTGCATATGAGATGGAACAACTTATTAGGATATGTTGTTCAATGATATTATTTGTAATGTTATTTAAGTAAGTTGGATAACATCACAAATTAATAAAAAGGGAGTGTATAGACAATACAATTAAAAGGTTAATTGTATTTTCTAAGGACAAAGACTAGTTAACTTATTAATGTGTGATATTTTAGGAGGGAAGCCAATTTCAAATGCATTTGGCCGTCCCCCCTCAAGCACATGATTGGACAAAAATTTTGCCTTGAAAAGTAACACATTAACTAGTCTTGTCTATTCTCTCTCACACACACAATCTCTTTTTGCATGCAAGAACCAAAATCACTCTCCTCTTCCTCTCTTGTTACGGAACAAGGCAGCAGCATTTGAAGCTCTTGGAGAACGATTTTGTGGTCACTTTGGTGGTGTTCTTCCTAACAAGAAGGTGTCTTGCAAGGAGCTTTGGGGTAAACACACTTGAGGGCTTCTTCTTTGAAGTCTTGGCCAAGATTTGAGCATCCAAACCCTTCTTTCTTGGTCGATTTTGCTGCTGGAAGAAGGTATATATCACAGCTCATTGAAGCTGTGATTTTATGTAGTTTAACATATGCTAATAGCTTGTTCATTCACATATTAAAGATCCATTTGCTTGTAATACGTTTTAGTCGAGTCAATTATAATACGTTTTAGTCGAGTCGAGCCACTAAAATTATTTGGGAAACGTCGATTAGTCTGTACTTTATTACGACGCGTACGATGTCGCGTATGATGCCTCAGCAAAACGTGACCGGTAAAAAATCTAGTTTTGTGTGAACCGTATATGTGATAATTTTTTTGATAAATATTTAAATACATATAGATTGAGAATTTAACCAAGATTTTGCCATGGATATCTACTTTTAAAAAAAGTTTGAATTAAGGGCATGAATTAATTCTTTAATTATTTGAAGTCCTCGCTTTACCAAACAAAAATGACTCACTGAAACGACGGCAGGAGGGCCCTTGATCTATTAATATAGGGAGGAAAAAATATAAAAAAATTAAAAAATATATATAAAAATAATAACCAAACTTATAGAATTAAGCAAAATTAAATTAAAAGCCTTATAAAAAAATTAAAATAAAAATAAAACTTATAAAATCAAGTGAATAAAATCACCCTTAAAAACGCTTATTACAGAAAAGAATTAATATAAAAATACTTAAAAAAACCTAAAAATCAAAAAAGAGGTTCTGCGACTCGAACCTGGGTGGAGATCTGCGGCTCAACAACGCTTTTCTAAAATCCTCATCCGTGATCATCCAACGGTAGAAACTATCAACACCAATAATCTAATTTGGTTATGCAACATGACTAGTTAAGATTTAAAACGAAACGTAAAAAATAGAAATCGTAAAATAAAGCAAAACCATCAAAAAATAGGGTCTCGCAGGTTCTCTTCGTCAACTCCAGGTTAAGAATTAATATAGGATGTAATTAGAATGAGAAAAAGTTTAAAAAATAAAATAAAATAAAATAAAATAAAATAAAATAAAATAAAATAAAATAAAATAAAAAAAATAAAATAAAATAAAATAAAATAAAATAAAATAATAAAATAAAAATAAAATAAAATAAAATAAATAAAATAAAATAAAATAAAATAAAATAAAATAAAAAAATAAAATAAAATAAAATAAAATAAATAAAATAAAATAAAATAAAATAAAATAAAATAAAATAAAATAAAATAAAATAAAATAAAATAAATAAAATAAAATAAAATAAAATAAAATAAAATAAAATAAAATAAAATAAAATAAAATAAAATAAAATAAACAAACAAACAAACAAACAAAACCAGGTTAAGAATTAATATAGGATGTAATTAGAATGAGAAAAAGTTAAAAAAATAAAATAAAATAAAATAAAATAAATAAAATAAAATAAAATAAAATAAAATAAATAAAATAAAATAAAATAAAATAAAATAAAATAAAATAAATAAAATAAAATAAAATAAAATAAAATAAAATAAAATAAAATAAAATAAAAAAATAAAATAAAATAAAATAAAATAAAATAAAATAAAATAAAATAAAATAAAATAAAAAAAATAAAATAAAATAAAATAAAATAAAATAAAAATAAAATAAAATAAAAAAGATAATAACCCAGGTTTGGAACTCAGGTGGTTGTAGAAAGAAAGAAGCATGCAAGGAGTAACTAACGAACTAATATTAACCTATAACAAAAACGTAGAAAAAGAAAAAACAAAGAGAAAAGAAAAAAAGTTGGGACCAAACAAAATTAACCACGTGTATGTTAGCACCCACTTTTGCAAATCTATACATCTATATATAATACTAAAAGAGTAAATTGAGGGGACACTTGTCACATTCTTAGGCCCCCTAAGTTACTTTTTCCTGCCTCTCTCTCCTCTTAAATAGTTACCTAAGTTAAAGTATAAATAATTTTAATTTTTTTAAGATTAAAATATTCCTTAATAAATTAAGAAAAGATGTCTTTTATTAATGTTATTTCTAGAAAATAAATTTTTATAAAATAAGAGTTTTTCTAAAACATAAAACATTTTAAAAAATATGAAATATTTTAGAATTGATGTTTTAAAAAAGTAAACTTCTTTATAAACTAAAAATAATTAAAATTAGGAGTTATAATAAAAACTTTTAAAAATGATATTTTTAATATGGTTTGTTTGGAAAAAATGGTTAAATTATTTGAAATAAAAATAAAAATTATTACTTACTCATATATAATTTTAATTATATCTTATTTTAAAATATCATTTTATATTTCAGAGTAAATTACGCTTTTCGTCCCTGTGGTTTGGTGGTTATAACCATTTTCATCCAATAGTTTAAAAACGCCGGTTTAACCACTATGGTTTGAGATTTGTCACAATCAAGTCCAAACCGTTAACTCCATCCAACGTTATCGTTAAATATTTTAATAAAGACGATAATACCTTGGATTAAAAGTGATACTCATACAAATACACACACATATGTATATATACTCAAATATGTACACATATACATACATATATATATATATATATATATCTCATATCTCTATGTACTCTAACCACACTCCACCATACCACCATACCACCATCGCCACCATACCACCATCGCCACCATACCACCACTGCCACCATACCACCACTGCCACCACAACACCACCGGAACACCAGACATCCGCCTGCTATGCATTTCCATCCACCATCCGCCTCCACCATCGGCCACATCCCCTGCTATCGCCACCATCCACCTGCTACCACCACCATCCCCCTGCTACCGCCACCATCCCCCTGCTACCGCCACCATCCCCCTGCTGCCGCCACTAATCCCCAATCTCCCCGACGACGTGGCCATCAAATGCATAGCCAGAGTCCCCCGCCCGTACCACCCCTCCCTCTCACTTGTCTCCAAGCTATGGCGCCACACCATCCACTCCGCTCACTTCTTCTCCACCCGATCCCTCCTCCACTCCACCCAACACACCCTCTACCTCAACATCCGCCATAGCTCCAACTTCAACTGGTACCACCACCTAAACCCTAACCTTAACCCTAACCCTTCATCCCTCTTCCCCCACCCCCCGATCCCTATTCAACCCATCGGACCCACATACGCCGTTCTCGGATGCAAAATATTCGTAATTGGGGGCTCAATCAACGACATCCCCACGCCATCCATGTGGATCCGCAACATCTCCGGCGGCCGCCACTCTCCCGCGGAGATTCCGGCTGCTACGCTGGCGGCCAAGCTGCGAAAATGCTGCAAAGATCCATCGCCTTCGCTTACATGTTTACGTCTTGACAGTGACAGTGATAACTCTCACTTTGGAGTGTGGCAGAAACGCCCCGGAAAAGGGTCCGGATCCGGGTGGGTGATGAAGGTGGAGCTCGGCGGCGAGAGGAAATTAGAGGGGGTGGCGGAGGAAGCATCTCCGGTGGCAGAGGACGGTGGTTCCGGTGATCGTGAAATAGATGAAGAGAATAAAGCAGGGATGGTGGTGGTGGTAAGGGGAAGGAGCGAAGAAGGCAAGGAGAGAGTGTGTGAGTGTGTGTGAGTGTGCATATATTTATATACATAAATTTTTTTATTAAAGACAAGGGTATATTTGTCTTTTCACTTCTATTTAACAGAAAAAATGGATGGACGTTAGTGGCATGGACTTGATTGTGACAAATCTCAAACCATAGTGGTTAAACCGGCGTTTTTAAACTATTGGATGAAAATGGTTATAACCTCCAAACCACAGGGACGAAAAGCGTAATTTACTCTATATTTCATAAACTTTCATCATAATTAATATTTTATTTTTTAACTTGTATAATACACGGCTCTACTAAAGTTAGTATTATATAAATAACAATGAACAACTAATCAATTTTATTTTTTCAACCCGTGTAATATTTAGTTTTATTTATGTTTTTGTGTTATTTTAATACTTAACTCTCCACCTCCCGTGTAATACACGGGTAACTAAAGCTAGTGAGTTCATATACAGTGACAATGTTCAAGAAACCAAATATTGAAAAACTTCATAAGCAGATAGCCAGATAAAAAACTTGCATTTCTTTCTTTTTGTTCTAAAGGATTCAAACATGTAAATCAATACTAGAAAAGTAGAAAGCCCTCAAAATGTATAATACATATGGCTGTATATAAAAAAATTCTGATAAAAGTTAAAGTTTACACATAATGAAAAGTAATACTAAAGTTCATAAAACGATTACATGAATCACAAACCCAAGTGGGAAGCAGGTATTCAACAAAAGAAACTAAGCCATCATGGTTCTTCCCATCGACTAGAGTGACCGTAGTTACACATTTTTTTATCGACAAGACAAATTTTGGATATCTCGCGGTTGCAGAGTGTAGTATGGTTACAGTGTGAAACTAGAATCTGTGGTTGCTAACCTATTTGCAATATATCCAAGAACTACAACATAACATAAGTTTTCATAATGTTATTTTAACAACGTATGTTATGAGTGTTTGATGGTTGTATCAAAATCGTAGAATTTAACAAATCTCAAGATGACAAAAAAAACTATGATTATTAATAGACATACGAACATGATAGTTTAAATCTCAAATATAGAACATGACATAATGATATAGTTTAAATCTCAAATATAGAACATGACATAATGATAGACATAAGATATAACATGACATAATGATAGAGAGAGAGACACATAACCCTTAGTTATTTAATACAGGAAATTTCAACCGATAAACTTTAAAATAACTGAGCAAAGGATGTGATCTTGCGAATTTCATTTTAGAACTAAACCAGTGGCGCTCAGTTTCTCGCCAATTAGTTTATCAATATTTTCAGTCATTTCATCCGTGAAGTAGTTCTTCCAATCTCCGTCCTTACCCTTCCTGAAGTAAAGTCGATTTTCAATTGGAAAAAATCCTTTTGAATTACCACTTTTGTTTACTTCTAAGTTGCTCAAATTCTCGAAACTACACAACTTTATGATGCTTTCTATCACACCTGCTTTCTCTTCTTCAAATGTAAATGGATACCCAATGAACTCCGCAAGTCTCTTTACATTACTTGTAGGATCCTTTTTCATATCTTCATATTTCAAGAATAAAATTACATCTGGCCTTTCCAAGCTTGCTTTCCAATATCCCAATAGATGATCCCAATATGGTCCAAATTGGGAAATGCCCTCATAAAACTCGTCAAATGCCTCCTCAAATGGGACATCTTCCAAGGGTAGTTTTGCTATTTCTCTCCCGAAATGGTAATAAGAAACCATGACATCTTTTATATTGCGATATATGTAAACCATCTTGCAGTTTAAAGCTAGGATGGATTCTGGTAGAACATGGTAGGGGAGGTGTGTGGCCACAGGTAAGAAGCATGAGTTCTTGTGATTTTCTACGAGTTGTTCAAGGTCTCCTTCAAGGTAGGGAATGCATTTATGAGGCATGGTCGTGAGCAACGGACTCGTGGATTCATCAAACTTTTCTCGGGTCACGATGGCATAAGCCAAGGCCTTTAGCCATGTTGTGCCACTTTTGGGATAACTGCACAAAAATACATCTTCTGGTCGAGCCTTAAAGCTTTGTTGAGCTAGAATCGCTCCTTTAATGTTGTTCTCAAGACCCCAGAAGTCTTGATGCTTATATAACGTGATCTTGCCTTTCAACGAGTTACAAGTGTGTTGTGGAAGTGTTTTGATCATTTTTTTCACGGAATCAAATTGGTTTTTGGTAGTTTCCATATATGAGTGGTAGTGGCTTTTGGTTCACGAGGGAGCAAAAACAAACAATATGATACCTCTTAGTTGTGATAATCAACTAGGTATTTAAAAAGTGGTGGGCATGTGATAGCACATGCATTCCAAAAAAGTGGCATATTGGGCAAATCTTTTTTATTCCTCATAGAATATTATAAAAAGAGGGCGGGACTTGGCGTAGCGGTAAAAACTGTTCCTAAGGGACCAAAGGTCTCAGGTTCGATCCGTGGAAACGGCCTCCCCACAAAATGTGGGGGAAAGACCGCGTACATCTTCCCTTAAATGGGACGGACCCTCCCTGGACCCTGCGAAAACGCGGGAGCTCTTTGCAGCACCAGGTACGCCCTTTATAGAATATTATAAAACCAATATTAATCTCTCGGATATATGTAAATATTCATCCACCGCGTAAGAAGCATCTCCATATGTTTTATCATATGTGGAAGTGCAATATGTAGCGACGTAAAACTCTAACGACCCTTGCATCAAAATTCATTTTAAAGTACTAAAAATTCCTCTCCAAATCATGGACGATTAGTAAAAAAATAGGTTCTTTTTCTATTTGAAATCTTTTTCGAACCACCTCGAGGAAGAATGTTGGATACTTAGATGGTGTCAATAGATGGTTATTAGCAAACTATTGTGTCAATAGTAGATTGTGAAACTTTTCACGGTCATCTCTATACATGTAGCTTAAAATAAAACATTAGTATAATAAAACACAACTTTTTATTAAAATAAAACTCTGATAGCTTAAAATAATAAGGTCAGCGGTTCACTAACTAAAAGATCATTCTTGACGAAGAAACAATGCTTTGAACTTCGTCTAATGAAAAAAAATTATGGTTGTTAATAGTCTATAATACCCATAAAAATGATAATAATAATAATAATAATAATAATAATAATAATAATAATAATAATAATAATAATAATAATAATAATAAAAGCTCAGGGGGTGATGTTGCAATTTTGAAAACTTGAATTAAACCACAGGGACTAAAGGTGAATTTTTTTTTTAAAAATCAGCCCCCACCCCCGCATTTCAGGCCGTTCTTCCGGCCACTGTTCCGGCCAAGTCCGGTCGGCTCCGGCGACCCTTAAAACACCATAAAAACTCGGTTTCCAACCCACAAAGCACCAAAACGTTCGTGGGACAGGTTCGAACAACAATACACTAAATATTGGAGCAAAATCGGGCGAATTGTAGGTAGTGGACCACTAAACCGAACCCACTATCAATTACCTAACTAAATCCACTCAATCGTTAATAATAATCAAATTCATTCGACCTAATCAATCATATATCCATTACTAATCTGTCTACACTCTGAATTTGACTTGCAATCCACACAAAAAGCCCTGTTCGATTTTCTCTCTGTCGCGGATCTGCAACTTTCTTGAACTCCAACCTAAGCACGTTCTAATCCCAAATTAACCTGGGCTTTGTATCAAGAACACTAGTTGAAGCTGTTCACCAATTTTAATTGGATTTTCATCACCGATTGCACAGCAAATCGGGCACCTTCAACCGCGACTGTTCGTCGTTTGTTCTTGATACCCTTCCGAAACGAACCAGGTAATTAGAACCACCTACACACTCGGTTTCACGTGGGCAATCAAAGCCATAAGCTTGATTTCATAAACAACATCCATTTGAGGTTCAATTTGGGTTAAAATCAAATTAGGGTTCGAAGGGAATTTGGGATTTCTGAATTTGTGTTTTAAAATATTAAGAGCCGGGTGAATACCGCGGCTGTATGCCTTGGTTCACCGGTTCTGAGCTTCTGTGTTAACTGTGAGGTCCCGGGTTCGACCCCGGGCACCCTCACATATTTTTTTAAGCCTTTTTCAACCCTTAAAAAAATATAGAAAATTCTCAAAAATTAGAAAAATCAGTTTTGTAAACTCTCGTTATTTTTTTTAAAATCATCTAAGTAGTTTCTATAAATTTATTTCTTTAAATGCTTTAATAATTCTATAAATATTTTTATAGAAAATACTATTATTTAATTATAATACTATTATTTAATTAAATAATGTGTCACTATTATGTTTCAAAACAATACTGATATATTATATAAGTGAATAATATATAACTTTTGACGGTTATAGTTATATATATTATTAACAAACGTTATAAATAGTTTATTTTGTTTAAAAATAAACTTTAAATAGTTGATTTAGGCCCGTATTTTACAGCCAACTTACAGAGGCCATAACTTCTTCATAACAGATTCAAATCAGTTAAACCTTATGTCCATGATGAAGTTCGTCAAAAGACGAATCTGTTGATATATAAAACATCAAAAAACTCATCCGTCTAGACCTCCAAACAGTCGTTTTCGTAACAGCTAGTAGTTCTGCGCAGCTGTAAAGATCCACGTTTTTCTCATATTTTGGTAATCCAAATCAGGAACTTTTCTAAATGAAAGTTGTTCAAAAATCACTAATCTAGTAAACTGGAGATTTTCAGAATTTTTAAACGTCGTTTAGTATTTTTAACGAGTACGGAAAGACAGGGGCAGAACTGGAACTTTTCTAATCTGAAATAAGAAAATCTAAACTATAACTTGAATTACAATATCGTAGGTTCTCGCGGCGTTAACCGAGCTTAGACCTTGTTTCTGATTATTGTGATTCGTGTATAAGGTACGGATTCTTGGTTATCTTTATCATAGTATAAATTCTGTTCCGTTACTTTGTAGTACGGATTCCTGATTCTTTATAACTTCGTATAAATAAATTTGCCGTTACTTTGTAGTACAGATTTTGATACCATGTTTCCATTGATATGACTTATTTGGCCTTCGGTATTTTACTAGTCGTCTATCATTAGTTATTTAGTTATGCTTTGACTCGTTCAATTGATTAGTTTTACTTATTGAGACTTATAGCATGCAATATATAGTTTATAAATTTGTGCTCATTATTGCATGTTCCCATAAACATTTTATTGATACGTTATATGTTGGTAGTGTACTACCATTTGATTTGACACTCTGTTACCCGAGCTTATCTGACATGTCATTGTGGCGTCAATGTGACACTTTTCGTGACGGTGTTTATAAATAGTTTACGGCGTCTCCGTTAACACGTTAGTACTCAAGTAGTACTTTGGCCATAATTATTTGGGAGGCGGATGGATCGATCCTAGTTCAGTTCAGATCAGTTCAGTTCCGGGGGATGGAATCATGTGTGTACGCCCACACACCATCTCATTGGTGCATAGTCCAACTAGCTATGTACTTATCAGTTCAGTTTCGGCTCTCGGTACTTCTTATATTACACGACTTATTTTGTTTGTATATACGCGTCATGTAGATCAGTTCAGTTCAGTATTACATGTTCAGTTTAGTATCAGTATTATATGTTTAGAATCAGATTTCCGTTTCAATACCATATGATCCGTTCAGTATCAGATATCAGTATTTTATGTTTCGAATCGCTACTATTGTTCTTTCCGTCACTGAGCAACTTTTGGCTCAGCCGTATTTTCTTTTGTGGTGTTTTCTTATTTTATTGTAGGTAATCAGGGTAATCCGGGAAACCAGTGAAGAGTGAATTGAAGACCAAGATTGTATGTTACTTTAATTGATGTATTGAACATCTTAATTAGGTTCTTTCTGATTATTTAGTGTGTTTGAAGTTATTTCGTCTGACCGTTTCTGTAATATCATGGATTTGGTTTTTGATTTGATATCCGTATTAGTGACACGTCAGCCTTGTCGGGTTGGGGTGTTACATAGTCTGTTTATAATAAATAAAGCACGAACTTAAATTGTGACAAAATAAAATAGAACAAAAGTTTTTTTTTATTTTTATTTTATCTTCTTGGTTTAAACGAAAATTGAAATTATCTATTCTATTTAAAACCTTTGGTCGGTGGGTGCTTCTGGACAATTCTTCTTCTTCCTTCGGTTCCCGCTTTGCTTCCTCCTTGCCTAGACACTTCTTCTTCTTCTTCTTCCTTCCATCGCCACCAGATCCACCGGGTAAGCCCCCTCATGAGAAGCACGTGAAAGGAGGGTTTCTTGCAACCCCGTGAAGTTGTCATCACGGTGGCCACCGCCGGCGACTACCCACCTCAAAGATCCCCACTTTAACTCGTAAGATTGCATACCATCCTCTCTTGCCGCTCACACCGCCTTCCCATCGCCACCAGAACCGCCTCCACCGCCGCCGCCGTCTCCGACACCCCGACACCATCTCCACCACCTCCGAACCACATGATCTATGATCGCGTCTCCAAAGAAGTCAAAGAAGCCCCCACTTTTCTTTATGCTTATCCTCTCTCGCCGCTCACACCGCCTTCCCATCGCCACCAGAACCGCCTCCACCATCGTCGCCGTCTCCGACACCCCCGACACCATCTCCACCACCTCCGAACCACATGATCTATGATCGCGTCTTCGAAGAAGTCAAATCGAAGCTCAAACGGCTCGAAAACCCCGACCTGAGGTTCCTCAAACACAACTACCATCAAACCCTAATTTTGGTCGGTGAAACCGGTAGTGGTAAAAGCACTCAGGTTAGTCTGATATCCTGATTCTAAGTTTCCAACTCTGTGTTTGTTGTGATTGTTGCTTCTGTTGTCTGTTGAGGTTAAATTTTGTGTATGTTTGGGTAGTGGTAAAACCACTCAGGTTAGTCTGATATCCTGATTCTAAGTTTCCGACTCTGTGTTTGTTGTGATTGTTGCTTCTGTTGTCTGTTGATGTTAAATTTTGTGTATGTTTGGGAATCTGTGTATGAATTGAATTGCTTTCTGGTGTTTCTGCTAATGTATATTATGTGAAATAGTCTGTGTTAGTTTAAAAGTTTTTTGAGCTTTTGATTTTGAGTTGTTGCTTCTATTGAGATTTACTGTGTGTATAGTTGTTTCAATTGGGAATCTGTGTATGAATTGTTGGGAAGTGTTGGAATTGTGGTGTTTGTGTGAATTGAATTGCATTCTTGTGTTTCTGCTAATGTATATTACGTGAAATAGTATGTGTTAGTTAAAAGTTTGTTGAGCTTTTGATTCTGAGTTGTTGTTTCTGTTGAGAGTTACTATGTGTAGCTGTTTGAGTTGGGTGTCTGTGTGTAAATTGTTGGGGAAGTGTTGGAATTATGGTGTTTGTACGAATTTGAATTGCGTTTTTTTTTGTGTTTTTGCTGGTCTATATCTTGTGAAATGATTTGGGTAATGCAGTTTGTTTAAATTTTTAAAGATTGTTGAGATTCTGATTTTGAGTTGTTTGAATTGTTGCAAACAGATTCCTCAGTTTGTGTTGGAAGCTGTAGAGTTGGAGAGTGCTGATAGGCGTAAGAAGTTTATGGTGGGTTGCACCCAGCCTCGTAGGGTGGCGGCGATGTCTGTTTCTAGGAGAGTTGTAGAGGAAATGGATGTTACGATTGGAGAAGAGGTTGGTTCCAGCATTCGGTTTGAAGATTGCAGCAGTGCAACAACTGTTTTGAAGTAAGCATTATGAATGCTAAACAACTAATGCAAACAAATTGTTTTCAAATCTGTTAGTTTTGTCATAGTTGGTAATTTGTCATAGTTTTGTTGGTGTGTGGATTAAATAAGACGTAAGTTTAAGTTGATACACTCATAACTCATAAGCTGTTAGAAGTTGATTTACCACCTTTCAGTATTTTAATAAACCCATACGCCTTAGAAATAATCTTTACCCAAAACACCAATAAGTAATCTTCTTAGTTATGTGGTAACTTGGCACACAGTCTCATCATCATTAAATGGTGCCACTTTATGATTTAACCTGATTTAGAAGGTACATACAATGGTAAACAAATTGAATATATATTACGTATAATTGAAAACAAAAAATAAACTAGAAATTTTAACTAGAAATTTTACGTATACAAAGGTTAAATTTTGTTGCGTTTGGTGTAATAATCCCTTTATAATTTTAACTAGAAATTTTAAAACAAAAAATAAACTTTTTTGACAAAGTGTGTTTACATTATCATTTTGACCTGGGCTAGCCATTTTCCCACTAAATTTTATTATTTCACTGACTTTGTATTTTAATTTGATAGATACTTGACAGACGGTGGTGTCAAAAAGATTACATATTGGTCAATGGACCTAAGACTACATTTTATGATGTATTGGCCTTCTGTTTTAATCACCTTGCTGATGCCTGATGTGAATTCATGCTTTAAATGAGCTGAGTCATAATAAACTGAGACTTTAAGGTGGTTGTGTGATCCTTATGATTCTTCTTTTTGACTCGTGCACATGTTCATATATACGCGTACTCACTGCACATACATACGTACATATATACTTTGTGCTTCTGTGTTTTGTATTTTTTTTTAACATTTGATGGTTATAAAGTTGTTCTAATTATTTTTGCAATGATAAATCAACAGGTTCCAGGTTCAAAAGAAATATTTTTCCGCAATTTCGTGCCCGTTGTGCTATTTGGTGCTGTAGGTACAGCGATACGTTGCTTTTCAGGTTTGTTTTTACTCCTGTGTTTTTGGTTTGTTTTGCAGTTTTGTTTGCTTTATTGTTTTGTTTTATGAAATTTTATAAAATTAGAATTGTCTATAATAGGTATGTGCTCTAAGTTATACGCATGCATGTTTGACCGAGCCAGTCTGTGTGTTTACTTTGTGTTTTGCTGATTTTATGGTTTCGAACCTTTATTTTGATTTTGATTTTGGTTTAGGGTTACGTTAAAACTCGCATAGCCGCGGCAACGCGCGGTACCGAAATCTAGTTTATGTTAAAATAAAATCGAGTGACCACAACACATCAAGAGACTAGTTTTGCATAAAAGAATTAACCCTTTTTTGCTAACGCACATACAATTTTATATTTGTGAATAATTATATCTATCTAGGATTCCTCGTGTACTACTGTGAAATAGCGACGAATAAGAAAGATGTATATTTTGCACTGTTGCATTTTGTCAAATAAACGTACGAGTCACTGTAGTCGTGTTGTTTTCTTATTTTTCTTAGCTTTTTTATTATTTTCTTGTTTTATAGGGCGTCCTCTTCGAATTTTGGTTTCTTTGTTTTCTTTTTCAATTGATTTTTTTTTTAATTTGTATTTACATTTCATTTTTTATAATTAAATTAAATAAAAGAGTGAAATAAATAAACTTTCATCAATAAAAAACATCATAGAAAAAAGTTAACATGTAGAAAAATTAAAAATACGTCATTAATAATAGGAAAAATTACATATATCCTCCTATAAACTTTATCAATTACATATACACAGCTTAAAATTTTAGTTACATATATCCTTTGTAAAACTCCCTAATGATTTCTAAAATGGCCCCTTTTCCTTTATAAAACTCCCTAATGATTTCTAAAATGGCCCCTTTTCGCTTTAAAGAAGAGTTAAACTTCAAAGCTTAGAATAATCAAACATTTTTATGTAGACCCTTAAAATATACAATCAACTATGCTATTGTTGTGGAATAAAGTATGTTATTAATAGAAAATTAATCGTTAACTAATTTAGTTCGACATGATATTGACGTGTTGCCTTAAAACTGAAGATTTGTAAAGAAATATGAAGTGAATTTGACACGAGGTTGAACATAGTGTTCCATTCGAATTAAAACAAGCCTTTAATAGTATCAAGGGTGCAAACGAGCCGAGACGCTCACGAGCTACATGAGATCAGATCGATAAAAAACTCGAATCGAGCCCGAGCCCGAGCTTGAAAAAAAGCTCATTTAATTATCGAGCCCGAACCTGAGCTTCACGTATCGAGCTCGAACCGGCTCGAGAGCCTAAACGAGCCTTTTTATATATTTTTTTATTTAATTTATTAAATACATTATATAAATAATATTTATTATATATAAAGTTATGATAAAAATAATTAAATAATATGTATAATGTTATTTATAAAATATATAATTATAAATATATATCAAAATTAAATATAAAAATATTAAAATAATATTTAAATAAATTAGCGAGCTGAGCCCGAGCCGAGCTCGAGCTTGAAATAGTATATGTCGAGCCAAGCTCGAGCTTTAAAAATAAAGATCGAAACGAGCCAAACTCGAGCTCAAGCTCTCCTAAGTCATCACGAGTCGAGCTCGAGCCCATACGAACTCGGGCTCGGCTCAACTCGTTTGCATCCCTAGTATTCCATACTCTACGACTCTTAAAAAGTTCTTGACACGCTTCAAGTGTCACTTAAAATATTTATAATATTTACCAGGCAAGACTCAGTTAATTATTTTATGTGAACCGTTAAAAGTGTCACTTGAAATTGTTTGAGTTGTGTGACTTGCAATTATATGACAACTCAAATGAAGTTTCATGACATGAAATAGTGACCCAAGGGGGGTAAGGAGGACGTACCCTTGAAGTACTTTATCGTATATTAATTTTACTAAAATCGTGTATTACACGAGTTAAATAAATAAAATATTAAATAAAATAAAAATTAATAATTATAAAATGATGTTTTAAAATAAGCAATGATTGAAATTACGTATGAGCAAAGACCGTAAATAACTTAAAACTTAACCTTCTTCAAAAAGTCGTCTCGATTTTGTTCATTACCGAAACCGGGTCCTCCAAACTAATATATATCTATATATCTATATTCTCGCTAGCGCAACTTCTTTATCGATCCATCTTTTAACATTTGTTTTTCTTTTTGCTCCGATGTTCATATACGCTTTTATCGATTCCTCCTCACTATCCTCATCCTCATCTTTTAGTGTTTGCATCATTAGAAAGTGTGGGTCTTGTGACTTGAGAAGTGTGTTGTGTTGTAGTAAGTTGACGGTTGGAATTGTGAATAATATGTCGAAGTGACAAATTTGTAAGTTTCTTGAGAAGCTGGTTGTGAATTTTTTTTTAACGAGGCTTTGGACATTAGATTGTTTTTTTAGCGGAGCATGATGATGAATCCATAACAAAAAATGATAACTGAATGGCATTTATAGTGCTAAAATTAATTCATATATATTTTTGACCAATCATATGGGTGTTGGCGAGTGGGTTGTGTGTCATGGTGAAAACCCATGAATTTTCACCATGCTTAGACTCCCAAAAAAATTAATAAAAATAAAATTAAAAAACTCTCGGGTTTGGGGGTGGAATTTCCACCTGGGTCAAGAATTTCCCACCCTCCCCTGGAATTGACACCATCTCCTCTTAGCCAATCAAAACGATTGATCTTATTGTATTTACGGTTTCAAAAGTACAAGCGTGCAATGCCAGAGTGGTGGGAGTATGTCATTCCAGCTTTCCCTAGTTTGCCACGTTAGTGAGACATCAGTTTTTTCTTAGGTTTTCCTCATTTTGCATAGGGTCCCTTTGTTTTCTCCACATTCCCCCAATTTGCATTATAAGTGGATTGTACAAGTTGTATTTAATCTATTGTGACGGGTTTGTTAGAACATAAAATCAAGTTAACCACTTAAACTTTCTGAAAAAC
Source organism: Flaveria linearis (assembly GCA_024085815.1). NCBI lineage: Eukaryota > Viridiplantae > Streptophyta > Magnoliopsida > Asterales > Asteraceae > Flaveria > Flaveria linearis. The sequence continues at coordinate 53,534,020 of CM044016.1, forward strand.
ACAGCGGAGTTACAACTTAATAAAACCCATTTTATAAGCTGAAAATAATGTTCTTTAGTGACCATTTAAGATGGAAAAACAAACCCAAACAAAAGGATCATTTATGTGAATGAAACAAGCTATGAACAATACACAAATGTACATAAAATCACAGCTTCAGTGAGCTGTGATTTACTACCTTTCTGCAGCAGAATTTCGACCAAAGATGGGTGATTTTGGATGCTTCAAATTGGCCAAGAACTCAAGTGTAGAGGTCCTCAAGTGTCTATACCCCAAGCTACTTTGCAAACCACCTTCTTGTTAGGAAGAAATCACCAATACAACACCAAAAACCTTCAAGAAAACCCTGAAACTTTGCTGCTGGCCGTAGCTTGTTTGAGGGAGAGAGAGGAGAGTTTTTCTTGTGTTGTTAGTTGCATGTGTGTTTCAAATGAGAGGAGAGCTGGTCTATTAATTAGTGGAAGGGAGACAACAATGCATGTGTGTTGAGTCTTCAAGAGAATATGTTGGTGGAATCATGAAAGGCATGCATGCATGATGTTCTTCTCAAGAAAACAACCACTATGACATTCATGTGGTTGTGGGACGGTTTTAATTTATAAAAGAGAGGTTTCTTTTATAAAATTAAACATTAACACATATATATATATATATATATTGCCTACTCTTTTAACTAGTTTATACAATTAACCAATTAATTGTATAAGTAGTATACTCTCATTATTATTTGGTGTTATACAACTAATTTAAATAACACTTCAAATAATATTATTGAACAAAATATCCTAATAAATTGTTCCATCTCATATGCAACTTATTTAGAAAACCCATTTTCTAAATTGGTGTAAATATTTAATTGCATGATCATATCATCAATTAAATATTAATTGGTGTTTGCTAAGCTTGTTATTGGGTATAACCCGACTTGGATCATAACGTACTAACCACATCAATATTCTAAGTGTCTTGGGCACATAGAATCCTACATATTGAATCCCGAGGAAATTCCACCGGATAAGGCTGGGGCCTGGGGGATTGTTATTTTTCTCACCGTGACTGAGAGGTGATGTTTTCGCTCAAGGCTAGATTTTTCCAGCCCTTTCAAGTCAATGACACCATCTACTCTTATAATTGTTTTAAAGTATGAAAATGAAAGGTTATATGATGACTAGCCTTTGATTCAAAAAAGAAAATTATCAAAGTTGTGGTCGGTATGTCACGCTTATCTTTTAACGAGTTGAATTGCAGTGGGACAATCAATTACAAACAAACAAACAAACAAACCTAGTATATCCCACTCAAGACCAGAGTCTGGGAGGGGTAGGTGCTGGCCAGTCTTTTCTTTATCCAGATAGGTAGAGAGACCGCTTCCAAAGAGACCCCTGGCTCGATACAAAAGCTATAACGCTAGCGAATCACCATATAATCAAACGTACGATATATGATATATGGTATATGGTACAGCACACATCATACAACAAACATTAAAATATCACCAAAAGGAAGTATAAAATGAACAAGCATGCATCAGGAAAGCAGCAAGTTTCCCCTAAAAAGGTCCAAGCATACTACATACACATCATGTCACACCCTCAAATTTCGGGTCTGGAATCTATCACGGAGGGGTGAGCAAACAGGATCGAACACAGTAGTTACACATGAGATGCAGTTATCTATATGATAAGTTTTAGATAACCAATCCATTATTATTCAGAACATTAGATTTTATACGCAGCGGAAATAAATATATAGATCGTTTCTTAACAACACGTCTAATTATATCTCAGGTAATAAACAATGTGTATCTTGAGCTCTTATATGATCCTACGTGCATATCCACAAGCTCCTAGTAGATACCTGAGAATACATGTAAAATCAAGTGTCAACACAGGGTTGGTGAGTTTATAAATAAAACATAATGATAAATCGTCAATTATCATTCAAAGAAAGGTTTATTTTGTGAAGATACGGAACCCTTTTATAAGGTGAACCCGCTATCCCACATACTTACTAAGTACAAGCCCAACAAATCCTTCACTTAGGATTTGCCCATGTATCATAGTTTATTTGCATATGGATAGCCTGTCGGAACCCTTTTATAAGGTGAACTCATTATCCCACACACAAGCATCAAGCAAAGCACCATCATAGTTCATAAACAAAAGGGCATGTTTCATCCCAAGAACAGTAAGTAATATCACAAATAAAAGTTCCAGCTTAAAAGAGCATGCCTCATCCCAAAACCAAAGTAAAAAGGGAAACACGAGAACTCACAAAATAATCTGAAATTTCAATCACGACATGTATTCCAGCCCCAAAATATTTAAATCATTAAAAAGGGGAACAATACGAACTCACCTCAGTCCTTTGTGTTGTTGACAAGCTAGTAAATTCCTGCTAAGGAATTATATTTCACGTCAGCAAACAGATACAAATCCAAAACCTAAATAAGTTAGATCTTGAACCTGGTGTTCAATTGATCTAGGATTTGGTTTTCGGGGATTTGTTATAAACATATACTAATCATTTAATTATCTTTATTAATAATTAATATTTATAAAATTTGATTAGTTTAATAATGATTTTAACATATCATTATATTCTAAATAAATTGTAGACATTATTTAAATATGTAAATTTAAATTTTGTAAGATTTTATAAATATTTAAATTTATAAAATCTACTTTGTGTTTATTTAATCATAATTAATCCATAACTAATAATATAATGTCTATTAATAATTTGATGATTTAAATCATTATTTAGAATGCATTTTTATAAAAATAACAATTTATAACCTTTGTAACAATTTTATAAATAAATAAATATGTAAATAAATAAATAAATAATAAGGTTTTTAATGAAATAATTTTCCAGAATATATTTAAATAACTTATAAAATTAACAAAGTTTATAAAAACTGTTTTTATAATTTTTAGTTATTTTTCTGTATTTTTAAATGGTTCAAAAAGGCTTCAAAAAAATAATTGTTGAGGGCAGGGTTCGAACCCTTGACCCCTAAGATTGCATTTGGACCGGAAACCAGTGAACCAGGCATATAGCCGCGGTAAGAATTGGTTTGCAATTCTTTTAAACACTATCACAGACCACCCCCAAATCTGCTATGAACCCTAGAACACAAATCGATCAAATTGAGCATCCAATCGACTATGTTAATGTATGGATTCATGGGGCTTTTGTTCCCCATGATAAATCTAACAAAATGGTGTATTGAATTTTACCATAACAAGTCGAATTGATGATGTATACTGGATGAACAAGCCGCGACAGGGATGAAGATCGATCGCTATCCAAACGATAATGATAATCAAATTCCTTTCACAGGGAGTTTCTAATGATGCTAATGATGAAAAGCCCTAAGATAATTGTGTGATTTGAAACTCGTAGGGTAGAGTTCGATTGAGTTGCAGGTCCGAACGAATGGGGTGATCAAATCGCTATGTTTATGTGTTTTTAGATCAAATGAAAGTCGATGGAAGTGTTTAAATGCTCAATCATTCGTTAGTGTGCATTTACTTTTGATTATAATTATTGTTCAGTGCGTTTTCTTGGTGATGGTCGGCCGACTTTCGGTCGAGAGTGGGAAACACACCAAACCAACTTTAATATTCAAATTGCAGTGGTCCCCTGGTTCGAATCTCACATGTGAAGGTGTCGGGATATTTTGATTGAGCTAAAATCGGCTAAATATGACGTTGGGAGTCGCCGGAGGCCGCCGGAGAGTTGGCCGGAGCACAGGGTCGACGGGAGGGAACAGTGGCCGGGTTTTTTAAAAAAATTTCAAAGCTGGTCCCTCAACTTTACTATACTTATTATTTCATGTATAAAGTTTTTAAAATAGTTTTCAAAAATTACAAACTAGCCCCTGGACTTATTAAATCCCATTTAATAAATTTTATAAATAATTATTATTAATAATAATATTTTCATTATTATTATTATTATCATTATTAACATTATTATTTTTAATAATAATATTATTATTATTATTGCCATTATTTTTATTATTATTAACATTATTATTAAATAATAAAAATACAAAAACTAATTTATAAAATCACATAAACTTTATATTAAATCACCAAAAATTTTCGGGTTGTCACACATCAGGCCCCGTAACAAGTAAACAAAGAACTACTAACAAGAATACAAGATGTTACGGCAGGGCCGACTCTATAATATAAGTTGTGACGCAAAAAGCTTGGGCCCTCTAAAAAATAAGGACCCCCTTTATAAAAAAATATTATAGTAGGTTTTGGAATTATATGGCTAAATGAAATTTTGAAGGTGAAAAAAAACTTGATGGTTGAGTACCAATAAAATTTTTATGATTTGATATGTTATTGAAGAAACAGAGTTAACAATTCACAAAGCAAACAACCACTCCTAAGGTCCTTCTTCTCCGATTGATAGCCTTTTTTTATTAAAAGAAATCAACTATCAAGAATTTAAGTTAGTATACTAAATTTTCTTTGATTTATTGCTTTTGTTTAAAGAAATTTAATTAGATTGTTTTTGTTTAAATTGTCAATTTCAAAAGTGCCTTATTCTTTTAAGTTCGATTGAGACCTCAAAAAATGTTTAAAAAGTAAACCATTATGGGCAAGCCATATGTACCAAATCGAGGCTGCCGCAATGACATACTTTACCTTTTTTTACTGGTTTTGATCTTCCAAATTAAACAGTATATCTAAGATAGACCGTAATGAATGAGGAGATGAACAAGGATACCCACACCAATCCGACACCCTCGACCATACCTCTGTCGCAAAAGGACATCGACATAAAAGATGGTCCACTGATTCAGTTGATCCAAAGCATGTCCATATTTTATGCTCAAGCGTCCGCCCCTTAACGAACGAACCCCCGAGAAAATCCCTAAACCATCACCAAGCCATACCCATTGGTTTTACCCGGGGTCACATATGACTATTTTAGCAAGACCTTTATTTAATTCTGAATTTTCCTCATTGGATCCCTTTGAAGAGATATAACAATATTTTAAAGATACATATTTTATTTTAAATTACGCTGAAACTTCCTTTGGTGGAAAGGGTCGTCCCTAATCCGCCAGTGAAACCGACATCATAACAGTCACCGTAACCCGTTGGAAGTTCGTCAACGATTGTCTTGTTTGTGATCCCGGGTGCGTCTTCGGTAAAACATCGTGAAAAACATTACACGTGTCCATATTTTTTAAGGAGTTTCATTGTTTAACTACCAAAGAAACCCCTTTCACTTTAACAGGCCTCTCCGTTGGTGAAAGTCATTTGTAGCCTTGTAGGGAACAAATAGAGCCACATAGAAAAGCCATGAAGCCCATACGTATATTAGTAAGCCCACACAAAAAGCCCCTCTAAAATGTCATTATATATACTTTAAAACCCATAAAGCAAAGCCTTAAAGCATCACGTATAATTATCCAATGCATCATGGCAAAACCGTAATTTTGTTTAACTTTGGCTCCTATTTCCTGTATGGATCTCCAGCTCACTACTTTGAGTCTTTCACATGCTTCCTTTCCACCGCCTCTTTTTTGTTTGCGTCAATGACCTCAGAACCATCACCACCATGTACCCTCTATTGCTTCAATGAGCATCTACCAAGATTCGTTTCATCAATCTAAGAATAAATCAGGCGCAAATCGTTCGTTATCTTCTTCGAGTCAGTTCAAATGACGATGCAAGCTTTCAAATCAAAGACCTTAGAGTCGGTCCAGAAATAAGCTTCTATAAATCGTTGCAAGTAAATATCTCAAAGTTTGGGGATAGTTTTTTTCGATTCTTATCAGCGAGAAAATCTCGAACCGACCATGAGGCGTTAGAACGGAGCCGGCGGCGGCGGCCTGGCGGAGGCTGACGTTGTTGACGGTGCCGGAGTCGCCGAGGATGCAAATCCCACGTTGGCGCTTTATGGCGTAATCAGCGACGGGTTCGAAGACATCACAGCCGTTGCTGATTTCGAGTGTGTGGGCTCTGAGGGTGTTGGCGCTTTCACGGGTGATGATCACCGGCAGCCTGCGTTTGTTTTTGGAGCCCGGGGGCGGCCGCGGGGGCGGCGGCCGGAGTCGTCGGCGGACCCGGCAGGGGTGGTTGGTTGGGGTCGTCTTATTCGCCGGAGTCTTGAGGGATTTACAGGTGGAGATCAGGGTGGAGGTGAGGGGGGGGGGGGGTGGAGGCAGCAGCCATGAAGAGAGCATATTTAAGTTCAAGAAGAAGTGAAGAGGAAGAAGAAGAAGAATATGAAGAATGATGATGGTGAAGTATGGTGGTGATGGAGGAAGTTTAGGTTTTAAAAAAAGAGGACACATGACTACATGAGGCTTCTTTTTATTACATGAGAGAGGGAGGTATTTTGTTATATATCGAGAAAATGAAAACATAAGTTAAATTAACTACCCTAGATGAAAAAAATATAAAAACAGAAGGAGTGATCAAAGAAAACTGGATTTGAGGATCATTTACACCATTCTGTGTGGTTTTTATATTGCTAGAGTTGGCTTTCAAACTAGATGAGGAAAAACCATTTAGATTAAAGGCGGTGATTAGAAAACAAGGAAGTATGGTCAACACATTCTGAAAATGAGGTAATGAATGGCTCTTGAAGATGGAGATGGGAAAAACATCTAAAATTATCCAAATAAACCCAAAAAAGCCGCCGCAACGCGTGGGTCATCTAAGTCATTATCAAGCTACTCACTCATTTAAATCAACGAGGTCGATGATGCCCTGCTTAGCTAGAGATAAGCTTTTAAACATATGTAGTTTCAAATGGAGGAGATATGTCGATTTATAGTCATGATGAAATTGATTTTAATGACATCGTTAACTATGAACAATTGAATCGAACTCAATTCTTCGTAAGAGCCCGCGCAACGCGCAGGTCTCCTTACTAGTTATTACTTTAAAACAGAGTAAGTTTTTATAATTGGTCCCGTGGTTTAATCATAATCTTGAATTTGGTTACTGATTTTTAAATACATTTTAGCCCCTAATTTTTTATTTCTTTTCTTCTTTTAGTCCAAAACTTTAATTCAAATTAAACCAAAATGTTAACAAAAGATTATTTTTGTTTTTCAGTTTAAAAACATTTATTAGAGCATTCATATCAGTATCCTCATTTTCACCCCATATCTAAATTATATGAAATCATGAAAAACATGTAATTTTGCTCCTAGATCATGTTCTCATCACCATCTCCATCTTCATCCTCTATAATTTTAAAAGAAACAAAATGATCCTTCATAATTAGAGTTACCATCCATCTTCCAAATCTATTATTTTATATTTTTTAAATGCTTATGAGCGGAATAAAGATAAACAAATATTAATAAAATAAATAATAAAATGTTATTTAATTAAAATATGGATATGTATGAAGAAGCTGATGTGGAAGAATTTTTTAAAAAATAAAACAATTTTTTAAGTGATGAGGTTTTTCCTTTAATTTTTGGATAGCGATGAAGAAACTAGTGTGAACTCACATCTCTGTTTTTTTCTTAGTTAATATTTCTAGGGAAAACAAGCAAAAATGACGGTAAAATCGTAAATGATCAGTCTTTTCTTTAAGACAAATTGAATTTTAATAATCCAAACTATTACTCATTAACCAATAATAAACCATACTATTGATTTTACTGGCAATAATCCCAACTTTTATTTTTTACCAACAACAATTTTACTAGCATAATTATCATACATTGTCACTCGATTTATACTTATTTTAGGCTCGATTTAGCTTGTATTTTTTTTATTTCGTTCATAGTCATTATTGTGAATGAAATCGAGTCGAAATCAAGCGTAAATTTTCAAAAATTATGTTACTGGCATAATTATTGGTAATAAAAATAAAAGTTGAAATGGTTACCGACCAAATCAATAGTATGAGTTATTACTAGCCAATAAGTAATAGTTTGTATTATTAAAATCCAATTTGCCTTTTTTAACTACCATCCATTCTTTTCCTTTTTTGGATACCTACCTTCCTTTCATTTTTCAACATCTAAGAACGTAACACATATGTTGAAATAACAAGGATCTTGATATTCACAACTCGGGTTCGTTCTACACATGTTCCCCAAGTTAATTCTCCATAGCTTGTCAATTCATCAATAACAACAAGATTGGAAGCAGCATAAATTATCCGTTTAACATTGTTTGATAAGGTGTAACAAATCTATAGGGCTTAACATTGAGGTAAAGCAAAATGGTTTTGATGCTGGTTTTGGGAGATTTTTAGGGGGGGGGGGGGGGGGGGGGTTGAGGCAGTGATTGATGGTAGTGGCGGTTAGCAATGTTTTGCATCCAAATGTTGTAATGTTTTCAAAGAAAATGTTTTTAAAAAAATAAATAAACTCTATTAAATAAATAACTAGTTATGATAGACATCAAGGAGCTAAATAAAATATGTTCTTTTATACATGTGTTTATAAAAAAAACACTTACCTGATTTTCTTTTTTTATAGAATATGAGAGAAAAAAAAAAACAAGTTGCAAATTTTTGATTCAGATATCATTATAAACAACACTAACAAGGAAAAAACTAATAATAATATTAAATTTCAATGATATTATTTATATTCTTTCCAAATTTTAAAATAGTTTTTTAAAAAACTAAAAACATCTTTCTTTCTATCAAAATACAAAGGACCTCTTGAAAAAATGAAATTGTTTAAAACAATAGTTTTTTTTTTAACAAATATGAACTGTTTTTATCCGCTCAGGTCCGAATTTTGCCCGAAGAAGCCTTACACCGATACTAAAATGGGTCCCTTTTCAAAAAAAAAAAAGGAACTAAAATTCAAAACTTACAATAATCAGACATTTTACCTACGAAATCCCTTAGAATATACAAATCAATATTTTAACAATAAATACTATTATTTCATGAATTCATTCCACCAAAATCATCATAATTTACATTACACGAGAATGCTAGCAATAAGCTAAAACAAAGAAACAAAAACCCATAAATATACATATGAATGAGAATGCCCTTAATCCCACCAAATGAAGATTAACAAAAAGAAAACTCCAAACTCCAGCCAATGACATACTAAGAAAATTTCCTAACTCAAATTATCTCCCAACTTTTTTTTTAACAACAGGATTAATGGTTAGTAGTTAGTACACCAAGTTAGTAATTATTCGCTAATGCTAAGGATTGAATCTTATACCTCCAACAGAACCAACCCTATCACTTTCTCCTTAACCACTATATCCAAGGATCATTGGTAATTATATCCCCTTCTAGGTGATGTATTTTCCTACAACAAACAATAACACCACACGGGATTTAATGCTTTTATCCTCTACTTCTTTCCGGAAGCTCCCAAATTATAAGAACCGAATAAATCTTCAATTATTATATATAATACTAATTACCAACTGTTTTGTGTATAAGAGTGTAGTATTTCATGTTAATCAAATGTTTTGTGAATGAGAGTGGTGTATGGTATGCATCAGGGGTTGTACCGTGTGCTTTAGTGGGTCGTACCCACCTTTTGTCTTTTATCTTTTTTAATCTTTGACTTTTTTATTTAAACACAATACTTTTACGTATTTTACTATTTAACGGCGTGCGTGTGTGGTTCAACGTTTTTACGTTTATTTTTTCCCGTTTAACATCCCCATCGCACGCGCTGGTACTAGATCGACCTACTTATTTTTATACGTTTTGTGTTTCGCATACGTGGTCGAACGTTTCATGTCCATTCTTCATTTGGTTTTTTTTTTAATACGATTTTTTCAATGTTGATGTTCACTGGCGATAGTGTGTGGTTGAACGCGGGGCCTTATTACTTAAAAACCGAGCCACCACCTTTGCCCCATCTATAACTATGACATTTTGGATTGATACTGATATGAATAGCTTTAATTTGAAATTGGTTGGTTGTTGAGATTTTAACATGTGCCCCTTTATCATCTTGTCGGAGTTTTTTTTTCTTTTTTATTCATACTTTACATAAAGTTATTGCTTTACAAGTAACCAAAACTAAAAAGATAAAAATTTACCTCTATATTGGAGTACAAAGTTTCATGCATAAGGTACATGTTTAAAGCATGATAGGTCAACACAAATGAAGCAAGACTTTGTTAAGTGCGACTTTTTCAATCAGTCTACTTTGGCGACCATTTGTTGGATATAAATAAAATAAACAACCTTTGTAGATAGATAAATAGATTTTTTTTGAAAGATTAATTTCTTTAATTGTGAAATTCTTTACCAAGATAAATAAATACATTCATAAACACCCATCCATACATACATACGTACTACGTACGTACATACATCAATTTAATCCAAAGAGAATTAGGTGATTTGACATCCGTTAACAAAAAAAAATGAATAGATCATAGTCGACATTTTAAACACAAATAAGTAGCAGTTTCGGAGACTTGTCATACCGATTTAATGAGAGTCATTCTTCCCCAATTTCATGTTGGAAATAACCCATGTCTAGGCCTATAAATGAACCGAACGAATACGAATATCAGCATGTTCGTGTTCGTTCATTTAACTTTTACCGAACACGAACACAAACACGAACACATTATCGAACACGTTTTTTTGTTCATGTTCGTTCATTAAGAAAATAAAAATGTTCGTGTTCGTTCATATTTGTTCGTTAAGAAGCTAAATGAATAGTTACCGAACATAAACGAACACAAATGAACAATAATAAATGAACATAAATGAACCATAATAAACAAACAAAACTGAACAAAAAAAAACATAAATGATCATTTTCAAAATTTTTAGGTGTATTAGTGGAAATTAAAATATTACTAAACTTATAGGTTTCTAGTATAACTTAATACACTTATGTTTCAAATGTTAACACATAATACCCTTTTATTAATATGTTAATATATATAAATAAATGAACATAAATAAACAAACATAAACGAACGTAAATGAACGAACATAAACGAATGTTCATGAACGTAAATGAACGAACAAAGCATGTGTTCATGTTAGTTCGTTTAATTAAACGAACACGAATTTTTTATTCATGTTCGTTCATTTCCTAAATAAACGAACATAAACGAGCTTCCCGCCGAACAGTTTATTAACAGTTTATGAACGTTCGGTTCATTTACAGGCCTACCCATGTCGATTGCACTTTAGTTGAAACACATTAATCTTCTTGAATTCAAGCAACCTCTCATCCAACGCCTCCATCTATTGAAGACGATTAATGAGTTGTCATTGTCTAAAGGTAGAAGTAAAATGGCTAACATGATTGTTTTGATGACACTATGGAGACTACGGTTAAACACAGTGGCGGAACTAGGAATGTTTTTTAATTGGGTCACATGTTTCTGTGTTATACTTTCTATCAATTTGATTTATATATTATCGGGTCGGGTCGGGTCGGGTCGGCCAATGAACTCTATTCCTTAATATAATTATTAAACAAACTCCAAACTCCAATCCTTTATACTAACTAAGTTTACACAAACTCTATCCCCTAATCTATTGTAGTAAAATGGATATGCCGAATTGAATAAAGGGCGTACCTGGTGCTGCAAAGAGCTCCCGCGTTTTCGCAGGGTCCAGGGAGGGTCCGTCCCATTTAAGGGAAGATGTACGCGGTCTTTCCCCCACATTTAAGGGACATGCCGAATTGAATAAAAACTGCAAATTAATTCATCTAAACATGTTAAACCTTAGCTTGAATTAAGACTATAACATTATTACAGAGAAAATATATAACTCTACATTTTTCATGTTTAAATATTAGCTTAAATGCATACAATTTCTCATAAAAGTACTCTTGGTCTTTGTGTACTTTTCGTAGTTTTGATCTTGAGGATAACAAAGGACCAAGCGATTAAAAAACAAATCAATTCTTTTAAAATACCTTTTAACCTTCTATTTGCTTTTGTTTTTATGCATGGCTTGATATAGCTCTAAATCATATTCGACTTTAGGATGTAAACGAGCCAACAGGTATTAAAAGAGCCACAATAGAAGTTGAGTTCATTTTAGTTTGACTCGATTTGAGTTTTTTACGCGCTGATCCCAAAGTAGCCCATGGGTTCACCTATGCATGCTAATATAAGTGTTATGCATCAAAAAGGTTTTAATGAGTTCACTTGACCTCATAGAGATGAACGTGGTTCTGCCCCTAGTTAAACAAGAACGACAAAATATTCATAAATGCTGGTAGATCAATGTCATGAATAATGGAGGAGATTAAAGAAATATCATTCTCTTGCGTCTATCATAGAGCCAAAATCAAATATTTAAGCCGGGAGAGGTGGAGCAATTATAATCTTGATGATACACTAGTATAAGTTTATGTTGTATTGGTGTATTTCATCCTTTCTAATTTCTTGCTAGAAATGTCTGTATGTGATTTTCATATCAAAGGAATTCCTCTCCCGTTCAAAAGAAAAAAGCTGGAAAATTCATTTGAAACGTCATGTAATCTAGGATATCTCAGTTGAGCGTATCATATATATATATATATATATATATATATATATATATATATATATATATATATATATATATATATATATATATATATATATATATATATATATATATATATTATATATATATATATATATATATATATATATATATATATTATATATATATATATATATATATATATATATATATATATATATATATATATATATATATATATATATATATATTTTAACAGCAAATATACGACCCTGCTTCGGAAGATATATGTTATCTTAATCGGGCCCACCTATCCGTTTTCTAACCGGGAACGCACCCCCAACCCCCTCAGGAGTAAAGTCATTGCTGATAAAACCTCCTGGCTCAACTCTAAGTATTTTTTTACTTAGAGTGACACTTGAACCCATAACTTCCCATTTATTTACATGTCATGAGAATTCATCTTAACTAGTTGGGTTAAGGATCATTGATAGTTGAGCATATCATATGCCTTCTCAAAATCTATCTTGAATAACAACATTTTTTTTTGTTTTATGCCTAACTAACCAACTCATTAATAATGAGTGAACCGTTGAAACAGTGGCGGAGCTTGAACAAAACCGTAGGGGGGGCGGGGGCAAAATTAATTTTGTAACAACCCGAAAATTTTTCGTGATTTAATATAAATTTTATGTGAATTTACAATTTATTTTTATATTTTTATTATTATTTAATAATAGTATTAATAATAATAAAAATAATGACAATGATAATAATAATAATATTATTATTAAAAATAATAATGTTAATAATGAAAATAATAATAATAATGAAAATATTATTATTTACAAAATTAATTTAATTGATTAAATAAGTCCAGGGACTGATTTTGTAATATTTGAAACATGTTTTAAACCTTAAAACATAAAATAATAAAGTTGTAAAACCCCAGGGACCATTTCTGTAATTTTTAAAACCCAACCCCCCGATCCCTCGGTTTTCCGGCGACTCCTCCGGCCGGCCTCCGGCGGAACTCCGGCGACCCTGAAACCCCTTCAATACTCGATTGTAAAATATGAAACCGGTCCCAAATGATTCGTAGACAAAAATCGAACACAATGCCCCACAATAATTTGAAAACAAACTGAGTGCGATCGATCTACACCCACGTGAAACTTTCGGCCCCTTTTACAGATCCAAATCGCACTAAAACTCAACAATAATCGAAATAATCAAAACTACACCATTCTATAAATATTACTAATCGGACTACACTTCCAATTGCACCTGAAACACATCCATTCATCGAATTCGAACTCTTCCTTCTCCGCGACCTGCAATCCACTCGAACTCCCACTTAGAACCATTATAAACCGAAATTGATAGAGGGCATTCGATCATTGGCCTCAATTGAAACTACTTGTGAAATTGATTTGATTAATAACACCATTTGATTACCAAATCAACACCACGAAAGCCGCGGCTTGTTCATCGAGTGTCCAGCATCAAATCAACTTCGAATCAGGTAATTGAATACATGAACACATTCGGTTTGACATGGGGAACAAAAACCCTAAGTCTATTGTAATGATTGTTCAGGTTCTAAGCTCCAATTTGATCGATTTATGTTCTAGGGTTCATGTGAAATTGGGGAAACTGGGTTTGAGATGTTAAAAGGAATTGGGTTGGGATTCTGTTGCGATTAGAGCCTTTGGCTCACTGGTTTGTGCGCAGGAATATGGGGAGGAGGTCACGAGTTCGAACCCGACCCCCTCCCATTATTTTTTAAAGGCCTTTTAAGCATTTTAAAAATATATAAAAATTACCAAAAATTATAAAAATAATTTTAAAAACTTCTTTTATTTAAAAGCCTTCAAATAATTTTCTGTAAATTATTTATTTAAAAACACCTTAAATAAAATTTATAAAATAATATTTAAAAATATTATAAATAACCATTTTTATAAAAATAGACTTTAAATGATGATTTAAGGTATTAATCCATTAATTGGACACCATATTATTTTAATTAATGATAAATCATAATAATTGTAGAAATTTAATTATTTAAAAACCTTAATTATTTATGTAAATAATTATTACACATGTTATAAATATTATCCATATAAAAATGGATTTTTAATAATAAATTAAATCATCAAATTATTAATGGATATTATATTAATCTTGATAATATAAATATGAATTAGATTTTATAAATTTAAATGTTTATAAAATCTTACAAAATTAAATATAAACTTACATGTTTAAAATAACGTCTATAATTTAATTAGAATATAATGATATGTTAAAAAAATCATTATTAAACTAATTAACTTTTATATAAATCATTAATTATTAACAAAAAAAAATAATTAAATGATTTAATTATATGTTTATAACAAATCCCCGAAAACCAAATCCTAGATCAATTGAACACCAGGTTCAAGATCTAACTTATTTAGGTTTTGGATTTGTATCTGTTTGCTGACGCGAAATATAATTCCTTAGCAGGAATTTACTAGGTTGTCAACACCACACAAGGACTGAGGTGAGTTCATAACTATTCCCCTTTTTAATCATTTAAATATTTTGGGGCTGGAATACATGTTGTAATTGAAATTACAAATTATTTTTGTGTATTATGTTAAATAATAATTTGATCACATTTATGATTACATATGGTTATTATGAAAATCCTTCTCTGTATACTGGACTATAAATAAGCAGGGATCTTTGAATAGTACTATCGGGGAGTGACTTACCCCCACAAAGGTATGGACATGTGATCCATATCAGATGCACAAAGATCTTGTTGTCATTTGGGATGACTGTTTCTGTAGTGAGAAGGCAGATGTGCACTTTATATAGTTTGCATTATAGTTCCACATACAACCCATATGAGGTTAAATGTAAAAGAGGATTTGCTCCCTCTGATTTGGAATTATTAAAAATAACATAATATACACATGAAAAGGATATTAAACTATGGTACATGGACAAATCCTATGTGAAGGACTTGTTGGGCTTGTACATAGTGGGTATGTAGGATAGCGGGTTCACCTTAATAAAAAGGGTTCCGACAGGCTATTCATATACCGGTGAGTAAATTAAACTCACACTTTTACAGTAAATCCTAATTGAGGATAATTGATGATTTATCATTATGTTTTACTTACCTATGAACTCACCAACCCTGTGTTGACACTTGATTTACATGTATTCTCAGGTATCTACTAGGAGCTTATGGACATGCACGTAGGATCATATAAGAGTTCAAGATACCTATTGATTATCATCTGAAATATGATTAAGACATGTTGTCATGAAACAATCTATATTTACTTCCGCTACGCATAATATTACTCTGAACAATTATTGTAAGGATTATCTAAAATCTATCATATAGATATTTGCATCTCATGTGTAACTACTGTGTTCGATCCTGTTTGTTCACCCCTCCGTGATAGATTCCAGACCCGGAATTTGAGGGTGTGACAGATTGGTATCAGAGCCACTGGTTATACTGAGTTAGGGATTGCATCTAGCCTATAGCCACACATAATAGTTGCACAAAGTAAATTGCCTTAGTTAGAGATAGAATAGGATTAAGAAGTTATATGCTTAAACTTAGATAGTTGTGTTCCTAAACATAACTTTGACTCTTTGACTCTTTTCGATAATTCCTAAACCTATTCTCAACGACATGTGGAATCTACACTTATCATCGTGCCTAAATCAATTTTTTTTAAATTCATCAAAGTCTGTGTCTTACAACTTGAAACATGTAATGCTGGAAGAGCGTGATGCCTGTATCTCAAGGTGTTCTGTCTAGGCAAGGTATTCGCATATATCCAAATCAACCGATGGACCTGTTTACCTTACCTGGGAACCCTTGGGATGAGTATCTGCTTATAGGTACGCATGTCTTCAACAAAGTTGTGATTGACTCAATACTTTGATTAGTCAATGTACTCGCTTTGATTTACGAATCAAACGATTACACCTGGAACATCTCATTGCTATTATGCCAAATTCTCGACTGTCGTTTTCATGTTGAATAGCTCATATTACCCAATTTCCATGAAAAATCCTTAATGATTTTTCAGAATGGCTTCTTGTCAAATCCGTTCACGGTCTAGAAACTCTGGCTGTAAGATTTCTGCTATTGTAGCACGTGAAGTTACTGCGATCATACACAAGTCTTTAAGGCAAATAAGTCAAATTACCTTTGTCACACCCCGACCGACGGCTGAATCATCGGAGCGGACGAGGGAATGATTGATTGTTCATAACACATAGTTGTCTAATAGTGGAAATAATATTAAAATCAGATTACATGATAATATAAGTTCAACATACACAAATACAACAATTGAAACCACAAATAGTAATTGTCTTTTATTTTAACTAAGTCCGGGTCTTAAATGAGCAGGTAGAAGTCCACTATCTTGCTTAACCTGAAATCATGTGAGAAAATAAAGTCAGCTAACGAATTAGCTGGTGAGTAGTCATAGTTTTGAATATACATATAGATTGATTGATTGATTGAGAATAATCTAATTCACAAGGTAACGTTAAGACTTATATTGCAATAGTAAAACATATAGATAAACTGACACAATAACAACCCCTTGACTTGACACTTGCAAATAATAGACTCCACACATACACCATAGTTTAACTCCTGCCTCTGGCACAATCACCACTCGACTATTCATATGGGGTGGGTTATCCAAACCAATAGATCTACATTGATACCAGGATTGATTGATTGAATTAGGGTTTATTGTCGTCCAGTTTAGCATAGTATGTTCACGTAATTGCAAGTAATAACATAATCTGTCTTGAATTGAATTTAGAATGAAACAACATTAGAATATCATGATTGAATATATCGTATCACATGATTTCCCCCAAATAGGAAATGATAATAAAAGGGGATATGAATACTCACTTGATTGATGATATTAGAACCTGAAAGTGATAGATTAAACACCAACGATTTCCTTACGATTAACCTAAGGAACGGTGTCTCGAATTAGAATAATAATGATTTGAGAATGTGGGAATGTATTAAGATTTCCATTTGGTTTTGATTGGTAGTTTAAGTTAAATAATTTATTTAGTTGAAATGTTTCGAAATAAATAAAATGAATTTATTGAAAATGATTATGTTTAGAATCTTAATAAAAATATATGGATCAATACACGTAACTGTTTTGATTTATTGTTAAAGTGTGGAAAACAAATAATTAATTTTATATAATTAATTATATGATAATTAATTAAATATTTAATTATTTATATAACTAAAAGAAATGAAATTGTTACTTGAAATGATTTAAATATAACACTTTTTATATTTAATCATAATTAAAACAATAATAACGATTATTTGAAATAATTAAAAGTAATATAGTGTCAAATAATAATTTAATAAATTAAATTATTATTAGAAGTTCACTTTTGTTTAAATAATTTTGTATTATTTGTAATTTTATTTATTTAAAACATTTATTAAAATAGGTAAAATGTTAAAAATAAATTTCAGTAATTAATTAAATTGTTCTAAAAATTTTTAATGTTTGTAAAAATATTTTTATAATTTTTACAATTTTTTTTATAATTTTTGGAGGCTTAAAAGGCCCCAAAAAAATGGTTGAGGTGGCCCGGGGTCGAACCCGGGACCTCATGGATTGCAATGGGTGCAGAGACCAGTGAACCAAGGTCACAACCGCGAGAGGAATCAGAATATAATTGTTTTAAACACAATCTTAACCAACCCGCAATTCCCCATATGAGCCCTAGATCGAATCCCAGCCCAATTGATCATGAAATCGGCTCTGATAATATCTACAATCATAGGGCTTTTGACCCTCGTATGAAACCGAGTGAGTGTGTGTATAGAATTACCCGTATGGTGTTTGAATTGAAGATGATCCAACGAAGAACAGGTCGCGGCAGGGGAGGTGATCGAATGATGAGCAAATCGCGATGAAACTCAAATTAATTTCGTATGAAGCTTCGTATGATGATCGTGATTAAAAGCCCTTTATCATTTGTGGTTAAAATCGAGCGGAGATGGGTTGTTAATTGAGTTGCAGGTCGCGGTTTTGGAAGGAATCAAACGATGTGTGTGTGTTCGTTTTAGGTGCAATTGGATATGGGGATCGATTAGTGGTAGTTATACAATTGTTCCTGCTGATTCAATTAAATTAATTTGAGTGTTTAGTGCGATCTGTGGACTGACAAAAGGTCCGACACGCGTGGCTCGGGTTCTACATCGCATGCGTTCGAATTTGGAATAGTTTAGTTGGCACGCGTTCGAATCTCCCACATGGATGTGTCGGGAGCGTCTGTTTTGGTCAGAAATCGCGTGATCGTGGCTTTTGAAGCTCGTCGGAGGGTCGCCGGAGGTGTCGCCGGCGATGAAGGGGTTCGACGGGGGTGATGGTGTGATTTTAAAAAAAGTTACAATTTGGTCCCTGTAGTTTAGAAGTTATTTATTTAATGTTTTAAACTTTCTTTAAAGTTTTGAAAATTACCAAATGACCCCTGGACCTTATTATTGTTATTATTATTAAAGTTATTATTATTATTATTATTATTATTTATATTATTACTACCACTAGTATTATTATTATCATTATTATTATTATTATTATGATTATTGTATTCTTCGGAATCAACATCGAACAAAATCAGCTTTATTATTAAAAAATACTAAATGTTACAGTCTCCCCTGCTTTAGGAAATTTCGTCCCGAAATTTTAATCACGAGGAGGCTGAAACGAAAAGATGAGGGTACTTGGATTTCATTTGGTCCTCACGTTCCCAGGTGAACTCTGGTCCACGTTTAGACTCCCAACGAACTTTGACAATTGGTATTCGGCTACGTTTGAGTTGTTTGACTTCCCGATCCATAATTTCCACAGGCTTCTCAATAAAGTGCATAGATTCATCAATCTGGACTTCTTCGAGTGGAATGTGGAGATTTTCATCGGCAAGACATTTCTTGAGATTTGAAACATGAAACGTCGGGTGTATATTGCTGAGTTCTTGGGGTAGTTCAAGCTTGTAGGCCACTTTCCCAATTCGCTCGAGCACTTTGAATGGACCCACGTAACGAGGTGCTAGCTTCCCTTTCTTTCCAAAGCGAATCACTCCCTTCCAAGGTGATACCTTAAGGAGTACGAGATCACCGACATTGTATTCCATGGGCTTACGTCTTTTATCAGCATAATGCTTTTGACGATTCCTAGCAGCCACCAAGTTATCACGGATCTTATGAATTTTGTCTGTTGTTTCTTGTATCAATTCCGGACCAGTAATCTGTGATTCACCAACTTCAGACCAACAGATGGGAGACCGACACTTTCGGCCATACAAAGCCTCAAATGGTGCCATCTGGATGCTGGTATGGTAACTGTTATTGTAAGAGAATTCGATCAACGGGAGATGAGAATCCCACGATCCACTGAAATCAATGACACAAGCCCGGAGCATATCCGCGAGGGTTTGTATCGTTCTTTCAGTCTGACCGTCGGTTTGCGGGTGATAGGCTGTGCTAAGATTTAGTTGAGTCCCAAGGGCTGATTGAAGACTTTTCCAGAAACGAGAGATGAAACGACCATCACGATCAGAGATAATATCTAAAGGTACACCATGCCGACTGACTATTTCATTGATGTAGATGCGAGCCAATTTCTCGACTCGATAATCTTCCCGAATTGGAATGAAATGAGCCGACTTAGTCAATCGATCAATGATAACCCAGATACTATCGTGACCACTAGCGGTCGAGGCAGCTTGGTGATGAAATCCATGGATATGCTTTCCCATTTCCATAATGGAACCTTGGGTTGTACGAGTAATCCAGAGGGACGTTGATGCTCGGCTTTGACTTTGGAACATGTGAGGCATTTAGATACATACAAGGCTATATCCTTCTTCATGCCGGGCCACCAATATTGGTTCCGAAGATTCATGAACATCTTATCTGCTCCCGGATGAATAGAATAACGAGCCTTATGAGCCTCATCCATGATGGTTGTTCGAAGGTTATCGCGATTCGGAATCCAAAGTCGATTTAGAAAATACAGTAGTCTGTCAGACTTGATTTCCATTTGGAGTTCAGCACCGCATGACATTTCCTCATACATGTTGCCCTCGGTGACTGATTCGTGTTGAGCTTCGAGTATGCGGGTCAAGAGGTTGGTTTGAACGGTAACACTTTGAAGCATAACTTGACCCTTACGACTTAATGCATCGGCTACAACATTAGCTTTACCGAGGTGGTAACGAATCTCACAGTCGTAGTCGTTGAGTAGCTCGACCCATCGTCGTTGCCTCATGTTAAGCTCCTTCTGGTTGAAGATGTACTGGAGACTCTTATGATCGGTGAATACAACACATTTAGTGCCATAGAGATAGTGTCTCCAGATTTTGAGTGCGAATACGACAGCACCCAATTCAAGATCGTGCGTCGTATAATTTTTCTCATGAATCTTCAATTGTCTTGAGGCATAAGCTATAACTTTGTCTCGCTGCATGAGAACGCACCCTAGACCTTGTTTTGAAGCGTCACAATAGACAACAAAGTCGTCGTTTCCATCAGGAAGTGTTAGAATCGGCGCCTCACACAACTTTTGCTTGAGGGTTTGAAATGCTTTTTCTTGATCAGGCCCCCAAGAAAAAGGCTTATCCTTGTGGGTCAAAGCAGTGAGTGGCACAGCAATCTTAGAGAAGTTAGGAATAAAACGTCGATAATATCCGGCTAGTCCAAGAAATGAACGAACCTCTGTAGGAGTCTTAGGTTCTCCCCATTTCTTTACTGCCTCGATCTTTGCGGGATCAACGTGAATTCCTTTGCTGTTTACTATGTGACCAAGAAATTGAACCTCATTAAGCCAGAATTCACACTTTGAGAATTTGGCGTAGAGTTTCTCTTTCCTCAGAAGTTCGAGTATTAGACGAAGGTGGTTCTCGTGATCGGATTTGGATTTGGAGTATATCAAGATATCGTCGATGAATACGATCACGAATTTGTCTAGGTATGGTCGGCACACGCGATTCATTAAATCCATGAATACTGCCGGTGCGTTGGTTAACCCGAATGGCATCACTGTAAACTCGTAATGGCCATATCTCGTTCGGAAAGCGGTTTTTGGAATATCATCATCGTACACACGGAGTTGGTGATAACCAGAACGAAGATCAATCTTTGAGAAATGAGTGGCTCCTTGAAGCTGATCAAACAGATGTCGATTCTGGGTAATGGGTAACGGTTCTTGATTGTGAGTTTGTTGAGTTCTCGATAGTCGATACACATGCGAAAAGAACCATCCTTTTTCTTCACGAATAAGACTGGAGCTCCCCATGGTGATGAGCTAGGGCGAATGAATCCTTTGTTTGACAGTTCTTGCAATTGGCTAGCAAGTTCTTGCATTTCGGAAGGCGTGAGACGATAAGGTGATTTTGCCACGGGAGTCGCACCAGGCACAAGGTCGATCCTGAATTCCACTTGACGAATAGGGGGAAGACCGGTTAAGTCTTCGGGAAAGACTTCGGGAAATTCTCGAATAACCGGAATGTCTTCAATCTTCCTAGGGTTCTTATCCGTTTCACGATATGGGCTAAGAAAGCCACGTAATGCTTGCGGAGGTATTTTTGAGCTTTGGTGCAAGACATGAGTTTAAGTCCTTTGGAAGGCTTTTCCCCGTAAATATTCAACACCTTTTCAGGCGTAAGAGGGATTCGGATGACTTTCTCGAAACAAACAACTTCAGCATGGTTCTTAGATAACCAATCCATGCCGATAATGACATCGAAATTTCCAAGTTGCATCGGTGTAAGGTCGATAGAAAAATCATGTTCGCTAAGACTAAGGGTACAGTTTGGAATAATTGAATCGATTGTGATAGGTTTCCCGTCGGCTATTTCTACCGTAAACGGTTTCTCCAACTTAGTTCTCGCACTAGCAAGCAAAGGCTCAAATTCTAAGGATACAAAACTTTTGTCGGCGCCGGTATCAAACAAGACTGAAGCATAATGATTATTGATTAGAAACATACCGTTCACCACATCGTTATTGGTTTGAGCTTGATGAGCATTGATGTTGAATGCTCGACCTTGAGCAGCAGGGACGGCCTTGAGAAGCTTCGGACATTGGTTGCGGAAGTGACTAGGATCCCCGCATTGGTAGCAAGCTCTTGCTTGCATGATGGTCGGGATATGCTGAATAGTCTGTGTGGTAACTGGAACTCTTGCTGTATTCTTGCACAAGTTGAATGTATGCCCAAAACGACCACAGTTTGTGCATTGACGACACTGAACGTTAGCGGGGTGGTGATACTTGCAGTGGTCACACTGCGGAAAGGGTCCAGCGTATGGCTTTTTCATCGGTGGTTGGTTATTTACTGCTGGTTGACGAGTTGGAGGGACTTGATTAATTGGCACAGCAGGGGTAATCACAGCAAAGTTTTGAGAATTGGCCTTCCTCTTCTTGTTCCTGGAAGGCTCGGGTTGGTCGGTTTTGACGGTTTCGTTAGGAAGTTTGTCGGTACTCTTCTTTGATCCTTTCCTGGTTAGGGAACCAGCTTTCACATGATTATCGGTTAACTGTGCAGCCAGCCTGATAGCATCTTCTAGTGTTGAAGGATTCCTTCCTAGCACCGTATCCTGTATCTGCATAGGTAGTCCACCAATGTATTTCTCGATGGCTCGAGAGGTAGGGGTAGCAAGATGCGGTACCAAAAGGCTCAGTTCGTGGAATCGGTTAGTGTATGCTAGGTTCTCGCCACTGTCTTGGGTTAACTCCCAGAATTCAGCTTCCAGTTTTCGGACTTCGTTTCTTGGGCAGAACTCTTTAGTCATAAGCTCCTTAACTTCAGCCCATGTTAATGCTAGAGCAGCATCAGTTCCACGGGTTCGTTTCTCTCCGTTCCACCAAGTGAGTGCGCGTTTCTGGAGAACACTTGTGGCATACCGGACTTTTAGATTTTCAGGGCATTCGCTGTTTAGGAAGGTGTTCTCGATGCTTTCGAACCACTGTAGTAATCCGGTAGCTCCTTCAGTTCCACTGAACTTAGTGGGGTTGCAAGAACTGAAATGTTTGTAAGTACAAGTTTTGGGAGGGTTTGGTGCAGTTGGGTTTTGATCAGTATTGTTGCCTTGGTTCAAATGGGTAAGCAGAGTTGGGATAACAGCAGCAACTTCACGTGCTACAATAGCAGCAATCTTGCGGCCAGGGTTTCTAGATCGTGAACGGATTTGACGAGAAGCCATTCTGTATAATATGGAAAGAAGAAACCTCTATGAGAAACGGGTAATTGGTTTTTAAAACTTTTCAAAATAATAAAATCGTTAATGAGATTGTTTAGAATAACAATGAGAGGTTAGGAGTGTAAACGTTCGGTTCGCAAACCAAAGCGAATACGTTGACTTATTAAAGTATTTGTGTCCACCACAACCTTAACGAGGACATGCGTACCTATAAGCGAATACTCATCTCGAGGGTTCCCAGGTAAGGTAATCAAGTTGTATGAATACCTTGCCTAGACAGAACACCTTAAGATACAGGTATCCCACTCTTCCAGCATTGCATGTTCTCGGTCATGTGACACGGACTTTGACGAGATTTGAAAACCATGAATAACAATCGAGTTTTGGAGTTTGAAATCACTTGAATTAGGCACACAATGCCTTAGAATATGAGTTAAGATTCGTGTGTATATTGATAGATTCAAAGTATAGGAAGAATCACATAAGGTATATAATCACATAATCAAGTATAAACATGTAAAGCACATATAATCCTATCTATGCATATAAAATACATGAGAGGACTCATGTGTAAAGGTACCTAGTTATAGTCTAGGTCATTCCATTTCTAATAACCTAATTCCCTATAACCATGGCTCTGATACCAATCTGTCACACCCCGACCGACGGCTGAATCATCGGAGCGGACGAGGGAATGATTGATTGTTCATAACACATGGTTGTCTAATAGTGGAAATAATATTAAAATCAGATTACATGATAATATAAGTTCAACATACACAAATACAACAATTGAAACCACAAATAGTAATTGTCTTTTATTTTAACTAAGTCCGGGTCTTAAATGAGCAGGTAGAAGTCCACTATCTTGCTTAACCTGAAATCATGTGAGAAAATAAAGTCAGCTAACGAATTAGCTGGTGAGTAGTCATAGTTTTGAATATACATATAGATTGATTGATTGATTGAGAATAATCCAATTCATAAGGTAACGTTAAGACTTATATTGCAATAGTAAAACATATAGATAAACTGACACAATAACAACCCCTTGACTTGACACTTGCAAATAATAGACTCCACACATACACCATAGTTTAACTCCTGCCTCTGGCACAATCACCACTCGACTATTCATATGGGGTGGGTTATCCAAACCAGTAGATCTACATTGATACCAGGATTGATTGATTGAATTAGGGTTTTATTGTCGTCCAGTTTAGCATAGTATGTTCACGTAATTGCAAGTAATAACATAACCTGTCTTGAATTGAATTTAGAATGAAACAACATTAGAATATCATGATTGAATATATCGTATCACATGATTTCCCCCAAATAGGAAATGATAATAAAAGGGGATATGAATACTCACTTGATTGATGATATTAGAACCTGGAAGTGATAGATTAAACACCAACGATTTCCTTACGATTAACCTAAGGAACGGTGTCTCGAATTAGAATAATAATGATTTGAGAATGTGGGAATGTATTAAGATTTCCATTTGGTTTTGATTGGTAGTTTAAGTTAAATAATTTATTTAGTTGAAATGTTTCGAAATAAATAAAATGAATTTATTGAAAATGATTATGTTTAGAATCTTAATAAAAATATATGGATCAATACACGTAACTGTTTTGATTTATTGTTAAAGTGTGGAAAACAAATAATTAATTTTATATAATTAATTATATGATAATTAATTAAAATATTTAATTATTTATATAACTAAAAGAAATGAAATTGTTACTTGAAATGATTTAAATATAACACTTTTTATATTTAATCATAATTAAAACAATAATAACGATTATTTGAAATAATTAAAAGTAATATAGTGTCAAATAATAATTTAATAAATTAAATTATTATTAGAAGTTCACTTTTGTTTAAATAATTTTGTATTATTTGTAATTTTATTTATTTAAAACATTTATTAAAATAGGTAAAATGTTAAAAATAAATTTCAGTAATTAATTAAATTGTTCTAAAAATTTTTAAGGTTTGTAAAAATATTTTTATAATTTTTACAATTTTTTTTATAATTTTTGGAGGCTTAAAAGGCCCCAAAAAAAATGGTTGAGGTGGCCCGGGGTCGAACCCGGGACCTCATGGATTGCAATGGGTGCAGGGACCAGTGAACCAAGGTCACAACCGCGAGAGGAATCAGAATATAATTGTTTTAAACACAATCTTAACCAACCCGCAATTCCCCATATGAGCCCTAGATCGAATCCCAGCCCAATTGATCATGAAATCGGCTCTGATAATATCTACAATCATAGGGCTTTTGACCCTCGTATGAAACCGAGTGAGTGTGTGTATAGAATTACCCGTATGGTGTTTGAATTGAAGATGATCCAACGAAGAACAGGTCGCGGCAGGGGAGGTGATCGAATGATGAGCAAATCGCGATGAAACTCAAATTAATTTCGTATGAAGCTTCGTATGATGATCGTGATTAAAAGCCCTTTATCATTTGTGGTTAAAATCGAGCGGAGATGGGTTGTTAATTGAGTTGCAGGTCACGGTTTTGGAAGGAATCAAACGATGTGTGTGTGTTCGTTTTAGGTGCAATTGGATATGGGGATCGATTAGTGGTAGTTATACAATTGTTCCTGCTGATTCAATTAAATTAATTTGAGTGTTTAGTGCGATCTGTGGACTGACAAAAGGTCCGACACGCGTGGCTCGGGTTCTACATCGCATGCGTTCGAATTTGGAATTGTTTAGTTGGCACGCGTTCGAATCTCCCACATGGATGTGTCGGGAGCGTCTGTTTTGGTCAGAAATCGCGTGATCGTGGCTTTTGAAGCTCGCCGGAGGGTCGCCGGAGGTGTCGCCGGCGATGAAGGGGTTCGACAGGGGTGATGGTGTGATTTCAAAAAAAAGTTACAATTTGGTCCCTGTAGTTTAGAAGTTATTTATTTAATGTTTTTAACTTTCTTTTAAAGTTTTGAAAATTACCAAATGACCCCTGGACCTTATTATTGTTATTATTATTAAAGTTATTATTATTATTATTATTATTATTATTATTATTATTATTATTATTATATTATTACTACCACTAGTATTATTATTATCATTATTATTATTATTATTATGATTATTGTATTCTTCGGAATCAACATCGAACAAAATCAGCTTTATTATTAAAAAATACGAAATGTTACAACCTTGATATGTTCCATTCGAAATCTAAGCTACGCTTGTCCTAACCTAAAGCGAGACTTGTTTCCTTAGTACTCGTGCCTTGCCGAATTTAATCGAAAAACCCAGTTTTCTTAAATTCCCATCTGTCCTACAGTAATTGTCCATACTTTGAATATTTGATATAAAATGCATCTATTGAATATGTCAAAGTGTGAATTCTCACCAAATAATTTCATGATAGATGGACGCACCAGCGGGCAGAGGCAGAGGTAGAGGACGCGCTAGAAGAACTGTCCCAATAGGGATGACTCCTG
Organism: Flaveria linearis; assembly: GCA_024085815.1. Lineage (NCBI taxonomy): Eukaryota > Viridiplantae > Streptophyta > Magnoliopsida > Asterales > Asteraceae > Flaveria > Flaveria linearis. Next base: position 53,561,223 of record CM044016.1, read on the forward strand.
AAGAAATACAAGCCTTGGTCAATCAAGGTGTTGCTGCAGCCCTAGCCACTCAGGCTGCTCAGAATGGTCATCACTATTCGTATAAAAAGTTCCTAGACTGCAAGCCAGATATCTTCACTGGGGCAGAAGGGGCCATTGGGCTCATAAGGTGGTTCGAGAAATGTGAATCCATCTTCGCTATATCTGAATGTCCTGATGAGAGTAAGACCAAATATGCCTCCGGAGCCTTGAGTGGAGCTGCACTCTCGTTCTGGAAGACAGAAGTTTCAAGGCTTACTCTCTCCCTAGCCAATGCTATGGCTTGGGAGGAATTCAAACAACTGATGATGGAAGAATTCTGTTCGAGAGAAGAAGTACAAAGGTTTGAAACCGAGTGCTGGAACCACAAAATGGTGGGATCTGAAATTGAAAAGTATACCACCGAAAATCATGAGTACGCAACTTTGTGTCCTCATATGATGGAGCCTACTCACAGAAGAATTGAAGGCTATATCCGTGGACTGTCGCCAGTCATCCAATCTATGGTCACTTCCTCCAATCCAACTTCAATCCAACAGGCCATTAGGATAGCTCACAAGCTGACTAATGAGGCTGTGGCTCAGGGGAAGTTACCACCAAGAAACAAGGGTAAGGGTGTTGCTGCTGAAAGCTCGGGAAAGAGAAAGTTTGAAGATGCTAAAGACAGTGAGAGTCAAGGTACAAGCAAGAAGCAAGATCAGAAAAAGCACCATGACAATCAGGGCATTCCGCCTAGATGTCAGAGGTGTAGCAAGCGTCACCATGGCAAGTGTACTGCAATCATCTGCTACAAATGCAACAGGAGGGGGCACACTGCTCCTGAATGTAGAGCCAAGACTCAAGACCAAGGAAAGAATGATGGTAATCAGCAGAATGGTGGAAAGAAGGAAGTTATTTGTTTCAGATGTGGAGAAAAGGGCCATATTGCTAAAGACTGCACTGGGGAAAAGAAAGATACAGCCAAGGGCAGAGCCTTCGTGATTGGCAAAAGTGAGGCTCTAAAAGACCCTAACGTTATTATGGGAAAATTTTTGGTGAATAATGTTTATGCCATAGTATTATTTGACACGGGAGCTGATAGAAGCTTCGTATCTAATACTTTCTATAAGCACTTGAATGTAGAACCTGTACCCCTAGAAGGGCCATATGTTGTAGAAGTAGCAAATGGTAAATCCTTGACCATATCACAAATCCTGAAAAATTGTACATTAGACTTATCAGGTCATATCCTACCAATAGACCTCATGCCCATTACTTTGGGAAGCTTTGATGTGGTAGTTGGTATGGATTGGCTATCCAAAAACTCCGCAGAAATTATCTGTAAAGACAAAATGATTCGCATCCCCTACCAAATGATGAAGTCCTGTGTGTGGAGGGAGATAAGACTGGTGTCGTGATAGGAGTTATTTCTTACTTGAAGGCTCAAAAGTGTCTTCGAAAAGGACATACTGCTATCCTAGCCTTAGTCACTGACAAAGATAAGAAGGAAAGGAAGATTGAAGATGTACCCGTCGTCAGGGAATTTCCTGAAGTGTTTCCTGATGAACTGCCTGGGTTGCCCCCTAAAAGAGAGGTTGAGTTTTCAATCGAGTTAGTACCTGGAGCTATACCTATAGCTCGGGCACCATACCGTCTCGCACCTTCTGAATTAAAAGAACTATCTGACCAGCTTAGGGAACTCCTTGATAAAGGATTCATCCGACCTAGCTCGTCACCATGGGGAGCACCAGTGTTATTTGTGAAGAAGAAAGACGGAACCTTCAGAATGTGCATTGACTATCGGGAACTGAACAAAGTGACGATCAAGAACCGTTATCCCTACCACGTATTGACAACTTATTTGACCAACTGCAAGGTTCAAGCATTTACTCCAAGATAGATCTTAGAAGCGGTTATCATCAGCTGAGAGTCAAAGACGAAGATATTATGAAGACAGCTTTCAGAACGCGATACGGTCACTTTGAATTCACAGTCATGCCATTAGGGCTAACAAATGCACCTGCCGTATTCATGGACCTCATGAATCGTGTATGCAAGCCTTATCTAGACAAGTTTGTCATTGTCTTTATTGATGACATCTTGATCTATTCCAAAAATGAGCATGAGCATGAAGAACATCTGAGATTGGTCCTTGAACTACTAAAGAGAGAGGAGCTCTATGCTAAGTTCTCGAAATGTGATTTCTGGCTTAAAGAAGTTCAATTCCTTGGTCATGTGATTGATGCTAATGGAATTCATATAGACCCAGCTAAAATTGAATCCATCAAAAGTTGGCCTACACCTTCTAATCCAACGGAAATTAGACAATTTTTGGGACTAGCCGGCTATTATAGGAGATTTATCGAGGGATTCTCCAAGATAGCTCAACCATTGACCATGCTTATCCAAAAGGGGGTAGCATATCATTGGGGATTCAAGCAGGAGGCTGCTTTCCAAACACTGAAACAGAAGTTGTGCAGTGCACCTATATTGTCCCTACCCGACGGTATTGAAGACTTTGTAGTCTACTGTGATGCTTCTGTTCAGGGACTGGGATGTGTTTTGATGCAACGCGACAAAGTCATAGCTTATGCCTCAAGACAGTTAAAGGCTCATGAGAAGAACTATACAACTCATGACCTAGAACTGGGAGCTGTTGTGTTTGCTCTTAAATTATGGAGACATTACTTGTACGGTACTAAGTGCACTATTTATACTGACCATAAGAGTCTTCAACACCTGTATAATCAAAAGGAGCTGAACATGAGGCAGAGGAGATGGCTTGAACTACTAAATGATTACGATTGTGCCATCAAGTACCATCCCGGTAAGGCAAATGTTGTGGCTGATGCTTTGAGTAGGAAAGAACATATGAAGCCTCGTAGAGTACGAGCTCTACAACTTACCATTCAAAGCAACCTGCCGGCACAAATCTTGAATGCTCAGACTGAAGCCCTGAAAGAAGAGAACATTAAAGATGAAAACCTTCGAGGGCTAGACCAACAGTTTGAAGTTCATTCGGATGGGATACGCTTTATAGCAGGAAGGATTTGGGTACCCCTATACGGGAATCTGAGGAGCTTGATCATGGATGAAGCCCACAAGTCTAGATACTCTATCCACCCAGGTGCAGATAAGATGTACTACGACTTGAAGCTTGTTTGCTGGTGGCCAAGAATGAAGGCAGATATTGCAACCTATGTCTCAAAGTGCTTGACTTGTTCTAAAGTCAAGGTCGAATACCAAAAGCCTTCAGGAGTGTTGACCCAACCAGAAATTACCGTGTGGAAGTAGGAAATGATAACCATGGATTTTGTCACTGGTTTGCCCAAATCTCAAACAGGCAATGACACCATTTGGGTTATCGTTGACCGTCTCACCAAATCGGCTCATTTCATATCTATCCGTGAGAAAGACAAGATGGAGAAGCTTGCAAGGGTGTACATCAAAGAAATTATCTCTAGACACGGAGTGCCAGTGCCTATTATCTCTGATCGTGATGCACGGTTTACATCAATCTTCTGGGGAAAACTTCAGAAAGCTCTAGGCACTCGCCTAGATATGAGCACAGCCTATCACCCTCAAACTGATGGTCAAAGTGAAAGAACCATACAGACTCTTGAGGATATGCTCAGGGCTTGTGTTATTGACTTTGGGAAGAACTGGGAAGGTCATTTACCTTTGGTAGAGTTCTCATATAACAATAGCTATCATTCGAGCATCAAGGTGGCACCATTCGAGGCCTTATATGGACGTAAATGTAGATCACCGCTTTGCTGGGCAGAAGTTGGAGATAGTCAACTTACTGGTCCGGAGTTGATCTTTGAAACTCATGAGAAAATTGTCTAGATAAGAGAACGCATGGCTGCTGCCAGGGATCGCCAGAAAAGCTATGCTGATAAACGCCGCAAGCCACTGGAGTTTCAGGAAGGAGATAAAGTTTTGCTAAAGGTATCTCCTTGGAAGGGAGTTATACGCTTTGGGAAACGGGGGAAATTAAACCCTCGCTACGTGGGACCTTTTGAAATTGTCAGAAGGATCGGCCCAGTAGCCTATGAATTAAATCTACCTACTGAACTTGGTGGTGTGCATAATGTGTTTCACGTATCTAATCTAAGGAAATGTTTATATGATGAATCACTTGTTGTGCCTTTAGAGGAACTACAAGTAGATGAGAAACTCAGGTTTTTCGAGGAACCAGTTGAAATCATGGATAGGGAGGTGAAACAACTAAAGCATAGCAAGATTCTGATTGTCAGAGTTCGGTGGAACTCCCGGCGTGGTCCTGAGTTCACTTGGGAACAAGAGGACGAAATGATGCGCAAGTATCCTAATCTGTTCAAGAATGTTGCTAGTACATCTTAATTTTCGGGACGAAAATTCCTCTAACAGGGGGATAATGTGACAACCCGAAAATTTTTCGTGATTTAATATAAATTTTATGTGAATTTACAATTTATTTTTATATATTTTTTATTATTTAATAATATGTATAATAATAATATTATAAAAATAATAATGTTAATAATGAAAATAATAATAATAATGAAAATATTATTATTTACAAAATTAATTTAATTGATTAAATAAGTCCAGGGACTGATTTTGTAATATTTGAAACATGTTTTAAACCTTAAAACATAAAATAATAAAGTTGTAAAACCCCAGGGACCATTTCTGTAATTTTTAAAACCCAACCCCCCGATCCCTCGGTTTTCCGGCGAGTCCTCCGGCCGGCCTCCGGCGGAACTCCGGCGGAACTCCGGCGACCCTGAAACCCCTTCAATACTCGATTGTAAAATATGAAACCGGTCCCAAATGATTCGTAGACAAAAATCGAACACGATGCCCCACAATAATTTGAAAACAAACTGAGTGTGATCGATCTACACCCACGTGAAACTTTCGGCCCCTTTTACAGATCCAAATCGCACTAAAACTCAACAATAATCGAAATAATCAAAACTACACCATTCTATAAATATTACTAATCGGACTACACTTCCAATTGCACCTGAAACACATCCATTCATCGAATTCGAACTCTTCCTTCTCCGCGACCTGCAATCCACTCGAACTCCCACTTAGAACCATTCTAAACCGAAATTGATAGAGGGCATTCGATCATTGGCCTCAGTTGAAACTACTTGTGAAATTGATTTGATTAATATCACCATTTGATTACCAAATCAACACCACGAAAGCCGCGACTTGTTCATCGAGTGTCCAGCATCAAATCAACTTCGAATCAGGTAATTGAATACATGAACACATTCGGTTTGACATGGGGAACAAAAACCCTAAGTCTATTGTAATGATTGTTCAGGTTCTAAGCTCCAATTTGATCGATTTGTGTTCTAGGGTTCATGTGAAATTGGGGAAACTGGGTTTGAGATGTTAAAAGGAATTGGGTTGGGATTCTGTTGCGATTAGAGCCTTTGGCTCACTGGTTTGTGCGCAGGAATATGGGGAGGAGGTCACGAGTTCGAACCCGGCCCCCTCCCATTATTTTTTTAAAGGCCTTTTAAGCATTTTAAAAATATATAAAAATTACCAAAAATTATAAAAATAATTTTTAAAAACTTCTTTTATTTTAAAAGCCTTCAAATAATTTTCTGTAAATTAGTTATTTAAAAACACCTTAAATAAAATTTATAAAATAATATTTAAAAATATTATAAATAACCATTTTTATAAAAATAGACTTTAAATGATGATTTAAGGTATTTATCCATTAATTGGACACCATATTATTTTAATTAATGATAAATCATAATAATTGTAGAAATTTAATTATTTAAAAACCTTAATTATTTATGTAAATAATTATTACACATGTTATAAATTATTATCCATATAAAAATGGATTTTTAATAATAAATTAAATCATCAAATTATTAATGGATATTATATTAATCTTGATAATATAAATACGAATTAGATTTTATAAATTTAAATGTTTATAAAATCTTACAAAATTAAATATAAACTTACATGTTTAAAATAACGTCTATAATTTAATTAGAATATAATGATATGTTAAAAAATCATTATTAAACTAATTAACTTTTATATAAATCATTAATTTTTAACAAAAAAAATAATTAAATGATTTAATTATATGTTTATAACAAATCCCCGAAAACCAAATCCTAGATCAATTGAACACCAGGTTCAAGATCTAACTTATTTAGGTTTTGGATTTGTATCTGTTTGCTGACACGAAATATAATTCCTTAGCAGGAATTTACTAGGTTGTCAACACCACACAAGGACTGAGGTGAGTTCATAACTATTCCCCTTTTTAATCATTTAAATATTTTGGGGCTGGAATACATGTTGTAATTGAAATTACAAATTATTTTTGTGTATTATGTTAAATAATAATTTGATCACATTTATGATTACATATGGTTATTATGAAAATCCTTCTCTGTATACTGGACTATAAATAAGCAGGGATCTTTTGGATAGTACTATCGGGGAGTGACTTACCCCCACAAAGGTATGGACATGTGATCCATATCAGATGCACAAAGATCTTGTTGTCATTTGGGATGACTGTTTCTGTAGTGAGAAGGCAGATGTGCACTTTATATAGTTTGCATTATAGTTCCACATACAACCCATATGAGGATAAATGTAAAGGAGGATTTGCTCCCTCTGATTTGGAATTATTAAAAATAACATAATATACACATGAAAAGGATATTAAACTATGGTACATGGACAAATCCTATGTGAAGGACTTGTTGGGCTTGTACATAGTGGGTATGTAGGATAGCGGGTTCACCTTAATAAAATGGGTTCCGACAGGCTATTCATATACCGGTGAGTAAATTAAACTCACACTTTTACAGTAAATCCTAATTGAGGATAATTGATGATTTATCATTATGTTTTACTTACCTATGAACTCACCAACCCTGTGTTGACACTTGATTTACATGTATTCTCAGGTATCTACTAGGAGCTTATGGACATGCACGTAGGATCATATAAGAGTTCAAGATACCTATTGATTATCATCTGAAATATGATTAAGACATGTTGTCATGAAACAATATATATTTACTTCCGCTACGCATAATATTACTCTGAACAATTATTGTAAGGATTATCTAAAATCTATCATATAGATATTTGCATCTCATGTGTAACTACTGTGTTCGATCCTGTTTGTTCACCCCTCCGTGATAGATTCCAGACCCGGAATTTGAGGGTGTGACAGATTGGTATCAGAGCCACTGGTTATACTGAGTTAGGGATTGCATCTAGCCTATAGCCACACACAATAGTTGCACAAAGTAAATTGCCTTAGTTAGAGATAGAATAGGATTAAGAAGTTATATGCTTAAACTTAGATAGTTGTGTTCCTAAACATAACTTTGACTCTTTGACTCTTTTCGATAATTCCTAAACTTATTCTCAACGACATGTGGAATCTACACTTATCATCGTGCCTAAATCAATTTTTTTAAATTCATCAAAGTCTGTGTCTTACAACTTGAAACATGTAATGCTGGAAGAGCGTGATGCCTGTATCTCGAGGTGTTCTGTCTAGGCAAGGTATTCGCATATATCCAAATCAACCAATGGACCTGTTTACCTTACCTGGGAACCCTTGGGATGAGTATCTGCTTATAGGTACGCATGTCTTCAACAAAGTTATGATTGACTCAATACTTTGATTAGTCAACGTACTCGCTTTGATTTACGAATCAAACGATTACACCTGGAACATCTCATTGCTATTATGCCAAATTCTCGACTGTCGTTTTCATGTTGAATAGCTCATATTACCCAATTTCCATGAAAAATCCTTAATGATTTTTCAGAATGGCTTCTTGTCAAATCCGTTCACGGTCTAGAAACTCTGGCTGTAAGATTTCTGCTATTGTAGCACGTGAAGTTACTGCGATCATACACAAGTCTTTAAGGCAAATAGGTCAAATTACCTTGATATGTTCCAATCGAAATCTAAGCTACGCTTGTCCTAACCTAAAGCGAGACTTGTTTCCTTAGTACTCGTGCCTTGCCGAATTTAATCGAAAAACCCAGTTTTCTTAAATTCCCATCTGTCCTACAGTAATTGTCCATACTTTGAATATTTGATATAAAATGCATCTATTGAATATGTCAAAGTGTGAATTCTCACCAAATAATTTCATGATAGATGGACGCACCAGCGGGCAGAGGCAGAGGTAGAGGACGCGCTAGAAGAACTGTCTCAATAGGGATGATTCCTGAAGAAATACAAGCCTTGGTCAATCAAGGTGTTGCTGCAGCCCTAGCCACTCAGGCTGCTCAGAATGGTCATCACTATTCGTATAAAAAGTTCCTAGACTGCAAGCCAGATATCTTCACTGGGGCAGAAGGGGCCATTGGGCTCATAAGGTGGTTCGGGAAATGTGAATCCATCTTCGCTATATCTGAATGTCCTGATGAGAGTAGGACCAAATATGCCTCCGGAGCCTTGAGTGGAGCTGCACTCTCGTTCTGGAAGACAGAAGTTTCAAGGCTTACTCTCTCCCTAGCCAATGCTATGGCTTGGGAGGAATTCAAACAACTGATGATGGAAGAATTCTGTCCGAGAGAAGAAGTACAAAGGTTTGAAACCGAGTGCTGGAACCACAAAATGGTGGGATCTGAAATTGAAAAGTATACCACCGAAAATCATGAGTACGCAACTTTGTGTCCTCATATGATGGAACCTGCTCACAGAAGAATTGAAGGCTATACCCGTGGACTGTCGCCAGTCATCCAATCTATGGTCACTTCCTCCAATCCAACTTCAATCCAACAGGCCATTAGGATAGCTCACAAGCTGACTAATGAGGCTGTGGCTCAGGGGAAGTTACCACCAAGAAACAAGGGTAAGGGTGTTGCTGCTGAAAGCTCGGGAAAGAGAAAGTTTGAAGATGCTAAAGACAGTGAGAGTCAAGGTACAAGCAAGAAGCAAGATCAGAAAAAACACCATGACAATCAGGGCATTCCGCCTAGATGTCAGTGGTGTAGCAAGCGTCACCATGGCAAGTGTACTGCAATCATCTGCTACAAATGCAACAGGAGGGGGCACACTGCTCCTGAATGTAGATCCAAGACTCAAGACCAAGGAAAGAAGGATGGTAATCAGCAGAATGGTGGAAAGAAGGAAGTTATTTGTTTCAGATGTGGAGAAAAGGGCCATATTGCTAAAGACTGCACTGGGGAAAAGAAAGATACAGCCAAGGGCAGAGCCTTCGTGATTGGCAAAGGTGAGGCTCTAAAAGACCCTAACGTTATTATGGGAAAATTTTTGGTGAATAATGTTTATGCCATAGTATTATTTGACACGGGAGCTGATAGAAGCTTCATATCTAATACTTTCTATAAGCACTTGAATGTAGAACCTGTACCCCTAGAAGGGCCATATGTTGTAGAAATAGCAAATGGTAAATCCTTGACCGTATCATAAATTCTGAAAAATTGTACATTAGACTTATCAGGTCATATCCTACCAATAGACCTCATGCCCATTACTTTGGGAAGCTTCGATGTGGTAGTTGGTATGGATTGGCTATCCAAAAACTCCGCAGAAATTATCTGTAAAGACAAAATGATTCGCATCCCCCTACCAAATGATGAAGTCCTGTGTGTGGAGGGAGATAAGACTGGTGTCGTGATAGGTGATGTGCAGTTGAAAACCCGAGCTTTATATGTGTTTATGATGTATTTTTATTACATTTTATGCATTGATATCATTGGAATTAGATAACTATGAGAAATTGTGTTTTTTCAGGTTAAATGCATAAAATGGCGGGTTTTGGAGCTTTAACGCGCAACCGGACAAACTCCAGGGACCAAACATGACAAGTTGGGAAAGTAACAAAGTTCGGGGGTCAATCACATCCATGGTTAAAGGTTTGGAGGCTTGGAAGTGGAAGAAAGTAGAGTTCGGGGGTTAAAAGTGTTGAGAATGGAAGCTACAAAGTTCAGGGACCAAATCTGCCATTTGATGAAAGTTGGAAAAAGTTGAAACTCGTGAGATCGTAGGCTACGACCATCTGGTCGTAGGCTACGATGGCAGAAACCCAAAACAGTAGCCATATTGTAGGCTACGACCATCTGGTCGTAGGCTACGATGTCAGAAACCCCAAAACAGTAGCCAGATCGTAGGCTACGACCATCTGGTCGTAGGCTACGATGGCAGAAACCCAAAACAGATCAGTAGCCAGATCGTAGGCTACGATATGATACTCGTAGGCTACGATCTGGGGCTCGGAAAAACACGAATTTAGGGTATTTAAAGACCTTTTTGAGCCCTAATTCACGGTCAACTTCTCTGGGATGAATTCTCTACACTTGGAGACGAAAAACCAACAGTTCTTAGGGCTTGGAGAGTGATTCCTAACCATCTTGATCATCAACACAACACTCCGAATGATCTATCATATCAAGATTGAAGATCCAATGATGATGATGCGCGGCTAATCTTTCTGAATCATACTTGGGATGTAGAGTATTGTTTTCTTTCAGTTTTCTCATGTTTTAAAGAACACTCATTTGTAATCATTGGTGATTGATCTATGAATATTGATACTTGGTATTGTTGAGCATTCAGTCGGTTTAGGTTTATTTCAATCAGAACGATTAGTTTGCCAATTGCTATGATACATGTTCATAGGGTTTTGTTGATTAGGTTAAATATGATGAAGCATACAATTGCCCTTGATTGAGTCACACTGGCAGGGACCATTTGATAACCAGTGCCGTGTGTTAGCGATTGTTGATGCCTAAGGTTTATCTAGTGAATTAACCAGATTTGATTATCAATGATTTATCTGTTATATGACTTGAGATTACTGATTGATACATGCTTGAACCCCAGGTGTGATTTGTCTTTGTGAACTGTTTGAATTCATTAAATTACTTGTTTACTTGTTTGATCTTAAAACCAATCATTTGCTAGTGTGATCAGCACTCTTGATAGAACTTCATAATTCCAACAATTTGTCATATATTACACTGACCACATACTCCTCGTGGTTCGACACCCTACTTGCCCTAACTAGTTTAAGGTGATTAGGTTATTTGATTATTATTATTGTTTTTTGACTAGATCGCGACAACCTAGATCAAAATGGCGTCGTTGCCGGGGAGTTAGTGCGCTTAGTGTTTTGTGTGATTTGATTTCTTTGTTTGCTTTAATAGTAATTTTTTCTTTTGTATTTTTATTTTCATAATTTTTTATTTTCCCTTTTTACGCGAGGTGTGTTAGTTGTGCAGGTAACAGGTTTATGCACACCCGTCATTCAGGAAGACAATCCCCGCTCATCTTTGAACCAGAGATTGAGAGGTTAGCTCGACAAAACCGAGCCCATCAAAGAGAAACAGCAATGGAAGGCCAAAACCAACATCAGAATCAGAATCCACCCCTTAACTCACTCAATGAAGACAGCATATTCCACCCAAACCACAACAATAACAATCTGAACCCACCAGTCAATCCCAACCAACCACAAAACCTGAACAATTCAGCTCGCCTATCCGGAAACAGAACCCGAAACAATTATCAAGCCGGATCATCAGCTCCACACAACACCCCTCATCACAGAGCCACAGTGCAGCATGATGAAGATTATGTGAGTATTCACACTGAAGATGAAAATGGTGACGAGGCATGGAATGAAATGAATGAAGAGCACCATGGTAATAATGGGGAAACTTGGCGGGTGAGACAGAACAATGAGTTCGAACTAGAAAATGAGGTCAATGATGGTTGGGAAGACCATGAGGAAGAACAAGTGGAAGAGGTGAATCTGCATAGGGCTGGGTTTGTGAACAGAAACAGGGGTAGAGACGGTGTTGGAAGAAACAGGATTAATAGAGGTGGTAGAGATCAAGCTAACTATAGAGATCCAGTCAATAGAGGGGGGCCAAGAAGACAAAATATTATAGCCCCAGTTCAAGGTGTAAACAGTCGATTCAGACCGGCTATTTCTGATGGAGCTTCACCAATAGTTCCACCGGTGCGTATACCCGGATGACGTACATTCAGCTCCCGTCCGTCATATATCAACATTTTGCCTAATTTTCATGGGATGGCTTCAGAGGACCCATACTTTTACTTATCAGACTTTGGGGCAATTTGTAGTTCCATCGGTGATGGAACATTTAATCAGGATGAGGTCAGGTTGCGTCTTTTTCAGTTCTCGTTGAAGGATAAGGCGAAACATTGGTTTAACTCACTACCAATGTATAGTATTCGCAATTGGGATGAGATGCAACAGGTTTTTCTGGATGAGTATTACTCACAGGCTAAGACAGATGAAGCTAGGATTGAAATTCGTCATTTTCAGCAGCAAACAGGCGAGTTATTCCATGAAGCATTCGCCCGTTTCAAAGAGCTTCGCAGAAAGTGCCCACATCATCAGATTGAGTTATGGGAATTGATAAAGTGCTTTGTAGATTGGTTGACATATGAAGACAGAAAACATCTAAAGGCTTCCAGTAACAGCAAATTGTTAAACCAACCAGAGGAAGACGATTGGGATTTCTTGGAGTTGATGTGTCAGGATTCCAAGGCTGAAGCTTCTGCTAAAAGAAGAAGAAAACATTCAACCACCAGATCAGTAAAATCAGTGTCGAGTGAATCTGAACAGATTGCAGCATTAGAACGAGAATTGGCTATGTTGAGGAAGGACAAGAGTAAAAAGGAGGTTGGTAAAGTAGGCGTGAAGTTCCCAGTTTGTGAAGATTATGGGGGACTCGGACACAAAGCAGAAAACTGCCCCGAATATGAAGATGAAGATGAGCCCGAAGAGGTGAATTATGCATACGGGGATACCAAAGGTCAGGGGTTCAACTCAAACACTTATCACCCCGGCTTGAGAAATCACCCGAACTTCAGTTATGGGAATGCAAATAATCAGGCAAATCCAGAATTTCAGGGCTCAAGTCAGAACCGACACCGAGGTGGGTATCAACAGGGTTCCTATAATCAGAACAATAGTCGGGGATATAACAGAGAGGGTTACCAGGGCAACAGTTCATCAGGAGGTCAAAATCAGGACCAACAGAGAGGGTCCTCAGGTAACTCAGGTGAATCGATGCACTCCAAGCTAGATGCTTTACTGAAGATTGTGACAGATACACAGAAGGACACACAAAAGCAGTTTGAGTTAAGAGATAAATCTTCAGCAGCTATGGAGAAGCAGATTGGTCAGTTAGCTTCTGAAGTAGCTAAATTGCAGAAAAGTTCCGGGCAGCTACCTAGTGACATTTCAGTGAACCCGCAACACTTCAATTCAAATTCAAGGAAGCATGTTAATCAGGTAAGTGTTTTAAGAAGTGGGAAGGTTTATGATAATAAGGTTGGGCCTCCACCACCATTGGTTGATGGTGTAGTGGAGGAAGTTTTTAGTGATGATGAACCAGAACCGGTGGTTGTAACTGAAAATGAAAATAAAAGTAACAAATCGGTTCTGAAAGATGGCACCACTGATCCTAAGGATAAGGGGAAGGTAACTAAAACCGCCCCCTATCCCGATGCTTTGTTGGCGCCATCTAAGGCGAAGATGGCAACTAAATGGGGCCCACAACAAGAAGAACTGTGGGAAACATTTAAACAAGTTAAAATTAACATTCCCCTGTTAGATGCCATAAGACAAATTCCCGCCTATGCAAAGTATCTTAAGGAATTGTGCACACAAAAGAGGAATCATAAGATTCCTAAGAAGATTGATTTAACTGATAATGTGAGTGCAATTCTTTCGGGTGCTCTTCCACTTAAGTTGCAAGATCCAGGAGCACCCATTATACCCATTCAGGTGGGTGACTTCAAAATTACACGGGCACTCCTAGATCTTGGAGCTAGTATTAGTATCCTCCCGGGAAGTCTATACGATCAGTATGACTTTGGACCGCTTCGGGCAGCTGCTACTACAGTTGTTCTAGCAGATCAAACACCTAAACTTCCCCGAGGGATACTAACTGATGTGATTGTGAAGGTGGAAGATTTTTATTTCCCAGTTGACTTTTTGGTTCTGGACTATGTCTCGGGTGAAAGAACCAAGCAGCCTACGGTTATTCTTGGTAGGCCATTTTTGGCCACCGCAAATGCCAACATTAATTGCCGAACTGGTACAGTTGACATGGCATTTGGTAACCATAAGCTGAGAATGAATGTTTTCACACATGTAAGTAATTCTCCGGTCGATAATGAGTGCTTTATGGCAGATGTTATTGATGAGTGTATTCCGTTACACGATTCTGTCGTGGACATGGATAGCACAACGGAGACGTGCTTTATGTTTGACAGGTTACAGGTGGAAACTAACAAGCATCTGGAGGAGGAAGAAAGGAAGTTGATGGTTGCAGCCTTGAGAGGTGAACGACCGCCATGGTCTATTCAGGTGGAACCATTACCCGAGAAGATTGATACCGGGTTGAAGCCGTCATTGCAGGAGCCACCAAAAGTCAAGTTGAAGGAGCTCCCAAAGCATTTAAAATATGCTTTTCTCGGTAAGAACGAAACTTTGCCTGTGATTATTGCTTCTAATTTGTCTTGTGAACAGGAAAATGCTCTATTAGAGATGTTGGTTGCAAATAAAGAAGCGATCGGGTGGACCATAGCAGATCTGAAAGGGATTAGTCCCTCCATTGTCATGCACAAAATTATCACAGATCCAGATGTCAAACCTGCACATGATGCTCAAAGGAGGTTGAACCCAAACATGCGAGAGGTAGTGAAGAAGGAGGTGCTGAAGTGGCTCGATACAGGTATCATATTCGCCATTTCTGACAGCACGTGGGTGAGCCCAACTCAAACTGTACCGAAGAAGGCGGGCATCCAAGTCATCAAGGACGACTCAGGTAACGAGGTAGCCACCCGGCCGGTAACCGGGTGGCGTATTTGTATTGATTATCGGAAGCTGAACGCGGCCACATCGAAAGATCACTTCCCGCTTCCTTTTATTGATCAGATTGTAGAGAGGCTATCAGGTCAGAAATTCTACTACTTTTTAGATGGTTATTCAGGTTATAACCAGATAGCTATTCATCCTGAAGATCAGGAGAAGACTACGTTCACTTGCCCATATGGCACATTCGCGTTTAGGCGAATGCCAGTCGGGTTATGTAATGCCCCCGCCACCTTCCAAAGGTGTATGATGAGTATCTTTTCAGATATGGTGGGGGAGTCTTTGGAAATCTTCATGGATGATTTCTCTATTTTTGGCACGTCTTTTGAGTCATGTTTAAACCAGCTAGAAAAAGTTTTAAAAAGATGTGTCGAAACAAATTTGGTTCTTAGTTGGGAGAAGAGCCATTTCATGGTCCAAGAGGGGGTTGTGTTGGGCCATGTGGTATCGAGTCGTGGGATAGAGGTAGACCTTGCTAAAGTGCAAGTTATATCAACTCTACCTCATCCCACGAATGTCAAAGGCATTAGATCATTTTTGGGGCATGCCGGTTTTTATAGACGATTCATTATAGGTTTTAGTGATATCACCAAACCTTTATGTAATTTATTGTTAAAAGATGCCCCATTTAATTTTAATGGAGAATGTGCTAAGGCCTTTGACACTCTGAAACAAAAGTTGGTCGAAGCCCCAATTTTGCAATCACCCGATTGGAATCTACCTTTTGAAATAATGTGTGATGCGAGTGACTATGCAGTTAGGGCTGTTTTGGGTCAACGGGTTGAGAAGAAACCCGTTGCCATATACTATGCAAGTAAGACCCTTTCAGATGCTCAATTGAATTATACAACAACTGAGAAGGAGTTACTTGCAGTAGTATATGCTTTAGATAAATTCAGATCTTATATATGGGGTAGCAAGGTTATTATATATTCTGACCATTCTGCTGTTAGGTACCTCATGGAGAAGAAGGATGCAAAGCCGCGGCTGATTAGGTGGGTGTTGCTTTTGCAGGAGTTTGATCTTGAGATTCGGGATAAGAAGGGCATTGAAAATGTAGTTGTAGATCATTTGTCCCGAATCATGGTGGAAGAAGGAGATGCGGGCGAGGCCATCAACGAATCATTCCCAGATGAACATATTATGGCGGTATCTCAAACCCCTTGGTTTGCTCATATTATGAATTATAAAGTTACAGGTGACTTACCAGAGCACTGGCCAAGAAGAAAGAAGAAACATCTGATGTCACAAGCCAAGCAGTACATTTGGGAGGATCCAGATTTGTTCAAGATTGGTGCGGATCAGATGATCAGACGATGTGTATCTGAGGAGGATGCCCAAGTCGTGTTGGAATTTGCACATTCATCAGCTTGTGGGGGCCATTTTAGTGGCCAGAAAACGGCTAGAAAAGTGCTAACTAGTGGTTTTTATTGGCCCTCACTATTTAGAGATGCTCATGAGTTTTCAACTCATTGTTTAAAATGTCAACAATTAGGAAGCATTTCTAAGAGGGATGAGATGCCTTTGACCCCGATCCTAGTAGTCGACATCTTTGATGTTTGGGGGATCGATTTCATGGGCCCATTCCCCAATTCATTCGGTAATTTATATATCCTAGTGGCCGTCGACTACGTGTCTAAATGGGTTGAGGCGATAGCCACTAGGACAAATGATCACCTTGTCGTTTGCAACTTCGTGCAAACTAATATTTTCTCAAGATTTGGAATTCCCCGGACCATCATTAGTGATGGGGGATCCCATTTCAAAAATTTTAAATTCGGCAAGTTGCTTAAACGATACGGCATTGATCATAGAATTGCAACTCCTTACCATCCACAAACGAGTGGACAATTTGAAGTGTCCAATCGGCAGATTAAACAGATTTTACAGAAAACTGTTCGGACGGACCGTAAGGATTGGTCAACTAAGTTGACCGATGCCTTGTGGGCTTACCGGACGGCTTATAAAACGCCGATTGGTACCACTCCTTATAGACTTGTGTATGGTAAGGATTGTCATTTGCCAGTTGAATTGGCACAAAGGGCTTACTGGGCTACTAAGCAAGTTAATACTGATTATGATGAAGCAGGTAAAGCTAGGAAGCTGACGCTGTGTGAGATTGAAGAACTGAGGGATGAAGCATATGAGTGTGCGTCGGCGTACAAGGCCAAGATGAAAAAGGTGCATGATGCGAAGATCCGGTTGAAGAATTTTGAGTTGGGTCAGAAAGTGTGGCTTTACAACACAAGAATAAAACTTTTCCCGGGCAAGCTAAAAAGCAAGTGGATCGGCCCGTTCTCCATTGTGAGGATTGGCAACCATGGTGAGTATGAGATAGAGGATTTTGATGACCATTTGAGACAAATGGTGAATGGTTATAGGTTGAAACCATACCTTGAGATGGAAGACATTCACAAGTTGGGTAAGGAATCGGTGAGCTTTATTGTAACCTCACCAACCTATGAGGCTAATTGAACACCAGAGGTAAAGTCGGGCTGAGGACTAATAAACTTAGCACTACCGGGAGGCAACCCGAATTTCATGTTATTTATCTTTCATATTTTTGTGTTTGTTTGTTTCTTTAATTTGATGAGTTTTGTAAGTACCCACAGCACAAGTCAAGTGTGGGGATGTGTCACACCCAGGTTCTTCTTCTTCCTAGCATTATGCTGCGTTGAGGCCAACACAACCTTTTGAGAGGGGGTGGTCAAAGTTTTTTTTGCAAAACTTGTTTGCCAAAAAAAAAAAAATATTTCAATCGTAGGCTACGACCAACATGTCGTAGGCTACGATTTGGCTACTGGAATTTTGGGCATCAAAGATCGTAGGCTATGGCATACAGATCGTAGCCTACGATGACAACAGATTTGCAAAAAAATTGGGTCGGGTCAAAGGCAATCAAGTCAAATACCCATTAGATTGATGATCTGGATAGCAGTGATGAGGAGATGCTACGACAGAGACATGTCGGGGGTTCTTCAGCTGGAGGTCATATGGGTGCTAGTTCGAGTAGCCAGCCACAACTGGGAGAATCAGGCTATTCGTGGGGGATATTTGATGATGTCATGCAAGAACAGGTGGAAAGTGCTCGCCCACCGGAGTATGAAGAGTGGGACACATTCCGTCGAGCTATTTATGATCAGAATTCGAGGCATGACAGTACACGTACCAGGGAACATCAGCAGATGATGTCTCATGTATCTGAGGTAGGGTTTAATACACAAGTAACTCTCCAACATGAGACAAATTTAAGGTACTTTGATGATCAAATGAAACGGATGCATGCGGATTGGGAAGCAGGGAGGCCAGTCATGTTGCATCCACCCATTGTGGATTTCCGGCAGTTACCACCGCACACTGAGGGTGGTACTCTATACCCTACGCCAGAGTCCCATCGTTCTCCTTGGTTGCCCTTGCAATACAGTGGACAGTTTTTACCAGAGGAGCATCCATTTCATGCACCGCCTCAACCCCAGTACCTTCAGCTACAGCAGCAATACCCGCAACCACCACAGTATTAGCCTCATTACCAGCAGCAGCAGCAGCAGCCAATTCAAAGTGGAGAAGGCTCTAGTGATCCCTATCAGTTCCAGTCTTGGTGGGACAGTCTAGGAGAAGGCTTCGGAGCACCTAGGTCAGCATATCAGTAGCACTCGCTGATCTTTTGGATCAGGTCCATGTGCTCTTTCTTTTACTTATTGTACTTTTCATTTTCCGAACCATCTGCACTTGTTTTATTTATTTGTTTGCGTGGTGTGTTTTGTTCTGTTTAATTATTTGTTAGTGTATTTTGGGTTAACCGCTCATGGGTGTTGATTGGGATGAATAGGTTCAGAAGGTGAACACAGAAAAACCATACATTAGGGACAATGTATCCCAAGTGTGGGGATATGGAACCTATAGATGATGATTAAGAAAGGTTGAAAGAAATGGGATCAATTTTGGGATAAATTGGGAGAATTTTGAAGAATTGAGAAAATTTAAAAATTTTAACTGATTTTTCAACTTATGGTCTTTAATCATGCTTGACCCCTTTAAGTTTCATGGAAGTTTTTCTGACAGAGTTTTTATAGAAAATGAGATAGAATTGCCTAACTAGGGGTAAGATGCTTCGGGTTAGACACACGTTTATGTCGGTAGCCCTATTCCTCCACTATATGAGATGCTTGAGCCATACTTCCATGCTTATTAGATTGTAGTTCACAATTAAATGAATTTCTTTGTTGAGTGTGGCCAATATGTATGATTGTGGTAGAATTTGTCTGGTTTGATACGTGCTGAGACCATATATTAAATAATTGCACAAAAATGATAAGGCATTAGGATACCCTCATATTTCCCTAGTAACCCTGATTATGATTGAATATTAAAGACAATCTCCCTTAGTTGCCCAATTTGAGCCTTTTTATATACACATATATGTGTAGTAGTTTGTTATCCCTTTGTTTCTTCACCCAATTAGCCGAGCAGAAAAGCAAAACATTCTTGAAACTTTGATGAGAATCCATTAAGTCTTGTTGAGTTTAGTTACTTGTTGAGTTTAGTTATTATGTGTTATCGTGTTTCAGTTAAAAAAAAAGAAAAAAAAGAGAGTTATATATGCTTAGTCTGTGAATAATTGGATTAAGATCATCCAATGTGTTAAAAAAAAGCAAAAAAAAAAAAGGAAGAAGAATATTTGAATAAGAAAACAATTGAATCACAATGATTTGATTGTTGGTCGTTAGTATATGTGTGTTTAAGTGTTTCTTGTGTTTAATTTCTCATCAATTTAACCCACTATATAGCCTTATTCCCTACCTTAGCCAAAGCCCAAAACCAACAAAGACCTTTGATTTGTGCATTATTTATGTCTGTGGTGGAGGTGTGATTGCCACACAAACATATGCTCACATGATTACATATCTGGTGTTGAGTGATTATTTATACTAGTGCATTACAAGCTAGTCCAGATATTAACCTGAGAGGAGTGAAACATTGTGAGGGGCATAAACCGAAGCATTATTAGGTTTAGTTAGGCATGTTATGTAACACCCGGACCTCCAAAGAGTCCGTTTAAGTTAAATAAACATGCGGAATTTGGTCCCAGAAAATTTCGTTAACATTTAACTCCCAAAATATGTGTTTCGTGTCAACCGACACTCAAAAAATGAAGTTTAACAATCCATTTACATACACACGTGATAGGAAGTTTCAAAATACTGTTAACGCGTTAGTTTCTACAAAAGAAACGTGAATGCAAGTCCCGTTCGATCCTTGTATGCCCCATCGATCACTTTAGCCTTCCGGTCCCGTAACACCTGAAAACACACGTTTAGACATCCATTAGTTCATAAGAACTAAGTAAGTACATTCTAACATTCATTTCGGGTCTTTACGGGGGTTTAAACGAACTCGAAACGCATTTGAACGATAATCGACAAAAGCTGAGACTGGGCCCTACCGTAACTTACGGTACCACCGTAAGTTACGGTGGCTTCCATTTTGCTACGGTGGTACTTCACTGGCTTACGATAGCCCATTTCACCCAGGGACCTACCGTAACTTACGGTGCCACCGTAAGCTACGGTGGACCCTGCAGCAAAAACATTATTTTTGACCCGTTAAGGGTCGTTTCGCGTTCCCGAGCCACCCCTTTCGATCCCGATTGTTTCAAACACCTGGAAATAACATATTTTATCCTATACGTGATTCCCACGGAGTTTCAACGAGTCTAACCCGACTCTTGGCAATATACCGAAATTTTTCTATTTTTTTTCGGTATTTAATTCCTTATTTAACCCATTTATGGTTCGTTTGTTCTTTAGAGTTCCCGACCGTCCCGACAACCATGGAACCGGTCTATTATAACATATTACATATGTTTGGTGAGTTCTTAGACCCAACCCATCCCATTTGCTTAACATAACGCAAATTTTCCTTTTCATACCGAATTTGCCCCTTATAGGGTCAAATCCCATTTTAATGAGCGGTTTGCCATTCTTTCGCGAACGACCGCTTTCCTTGGCGTTACCCAACGTCCACACACATTGCAAATCGTAGGGATAACCCTTTACCCTAGTGTTCACACACGATGTGAATCACTTTAATTCGGGTTTGTCCTTCTTCCCATTTCCATGGGACGGTCACGCACGTCATGACTCGTTCTGTTCCACAACCATGTGGTATAACACTAAAGTGTTATTTTCCTTTATGTTCACGCACGTCGTGAATCATTTGTCATAGAAGCTCACATACGGTGCAAGTCAACTATTTATCCTTTTTAAACGTGATTTTCATTTTGTTTGAGCTTATGAGCACATGGTCACACACATTGTGACTCATGCCTTTACTTTGTTATGCTCAATTTAAAGAATGTCTTACCTTGAGTCCGGAAGGTTTAAGTGGTCAATCAAACGTGTTCCTTGCCGGTTCCCTTGGATCCGCTTGCCACACCACTTCCTATTACCATTTTAAGGACCCATTTAACACATAACATTCATTTAATCACACATATGGTCTATTTGACCATTTATCACATTTAACCTACAATCTAGGCTTTCACATTGCACATTTCTTGCAATTAAGTAGTTCATTCATGTTTTTCATCTAATTTAGGCATTTCATCAAACACCTTATGTGCATAACTTAACATATTGGTTATTTACTAGCTTTTAAACATCATCAAGCTAGTTTTACACCTAAATCACATATCACACATGTGATTCATCAATTTCCACCAAATGTTAGGCACATAATCACATTTCTACAAGAATGAACATGGATTCTACAACTAGCAACTAGTTTACATGAAGAATCCTTAGTTTAACCTTCTAGTAACTAAACCCATTTCCATGGTTCATGTAAATCTTCAATTAAGGAGCAATTACACATCTAGTTACCATAATACACACATACACATGATCATCTAGCACTATAACACTAGGGTTTCATGTTTAAACCATCAATTTCTACACCCATCATGTGGGTGACGATTTTACCACCTCAAGAACATCAAATAACACTTACTTGTAGCTCTTGACAAGATGAAGAATGATTTCTAGGGTTCAATTTCGGATCTTGCACTTGAATCACCAACAATTTGAGAAATGAGATGACAAAAACCCTCTTTCTCCTCTTCTCTTGTGTGAAACGTGAATGAGCATATCATGCTCACCAAATGTATGGCAAGTCATAATATCCATGTTTAAGTTTCATCAATTGGCAAGATCCACCCCTCTAGTATCATTTTTCATGTTTCCACCACTATTAACTAACTAGTAAATCTTCTAGTTAAGTCTTAAATATTTACAATATTTAACACATGATACATTAATTGTATTTTAATTACATAATACGAAATTCGGGTCGTTACAAGTCTCTCCCTCTAAAGAGAGTTTCGTCCCCGAAACTTTACATACTAATCAAATAGATGAGGATAAGACTTCCTCATTTCATCTTCCGATTCCCAAGTGGCATCGGATCCCTTACGATTCTTCCATTGCACCTTCACCTGATTGAGTGTCTTGTTTCTCAGTTGCTTGACCTTTCTATCCAAGATAGCCACCGGCTTCTCGATATAGTTCAATCTGTCATCAACTTCCAAATCCTCGTACGGGACATAGGCCGACTCGTCAGCCAAACACTTCCTCAAGTAAGATACATGGAACGTGTTGTGAATTCCTTGAAGCTCTTCCGGCAATTCCAGCCGATAAGCAACTTTACCTACACGTGCGATGATTTTAAATGGCCCGATAAACCTCGGACTCAACTTTCCCCGCTTCCGGAATCGTATAATACCCTTCCATGGGGAAACCTTTAACAAAACCAAATCGCCCACCTCAAACTCGATGGGTCGTCTACGCTTATCCGCGTAAGCTTTCTGACGGTCTTGCGCCGCCTTCATGCGAGCACGGATTTGCTTAATCTTTTCATCCGTATTCATTATCGTATCGTGGCCCGCGAGTTCCCGCGGACCAATTTTTCCCCAACAAATGGGAGTTCGGCATTTTCTTCCATATAAAGCTTCATACGGAGGCATCTCGATGGTGGAGTGGTAGCTATTATTGTAAGAAAATTCCGCCAAAGGCAAATACTCATCCCAACTACCCCCAAAGTCAAGAACACACGCTCGTAGCATATCTTCTAATGTTTGAATGGTTCTTTCACTTTGTCCGTCGGTTTGGGGATGGTATGACGTGCTTAGCAATAGCTTTGTCCCCATCTCCGCTTGAAATTTCCTCCAAAACTTGGAAGTAAACCGTGTGTCTCTATCGGACACAATCGACACGGGCACCCCGTGTCGTGACACTATTTCATTCACGTAAACCTCCGTCATTTTCTCCGAATTGTAAGTCTCACGAATAGGAAGGAAATGAGCGCTCTTGGTCAATCGATCGACAACAACCCATATCGCATCGTACCCTTTCTTCGTTCTTGGAAGTTTAGTAATCAAATCCATTGTTAACTTTTCCCATTTCCATTCCGGAATATCCAACGGTTGCAATTCACCATGAGGTTTTTGATGTTCCGCCTTCACTTGCAAACAAGTTAAGCATTTCTCCACGTATTTGACAATATCGCGTTTCATGCCCGGCCACCAATAGTTAACCCGAAGGTCTCTATACATCTTAGTCGCTCCCGGGTGAATTGAATACTTGGATTTATGGGCTTCATCCAATAGATCATTCTTCAAGGTACAAGTAGGTGGTATCCAAACCCGACCCCATCTTGTTTTCAATCCTTGACTATCATCTTCCAAGTTTTGAGTTTGACCTTTGATTCGATTTTTCTTCAAATTTTCTTCCTTTAGCGCTTCATTTTGTGCTTCCTTGATTCGTTCAACCACTTCGGATATAACGGTTATCTTCATTGCGGTTATTTTGATAGGAGTATGATCCTCCTTTCGACTCAAGGCGTCAGCCACGACATTGGCCTTTCCCGGATGATATAGGATTTCACAATCATAATCCTTTAGCAATTCCATCCACCGCCTTTGTCTCATGTTTAACTCCTTTTGCGTAAGGAAGTACTTTAAACTCTTATGGTCCGTGTAAATCGTACACTTTACACCATATAGATAATGCCTCCAAATCTTTAACGCGAACACCACCGCGGCTAGTTCAAGATCATGGGTTGGGTAGTTCCTTTCATGCACTTTCAGTTGCCTCGAGGCATAAGCAATCACCTTGCCCCTTTGCATTAGAACACACCCCAAACCGGAGTAGGAAGCATCCGAGTATACCACAAAATCGTCGGTTCCCTCGGGTAAAGACAAAACCGGAGCTTGAGTCAATTTCGACTTTAACTCTTGAAAGGCTTTCTCTTGCTCTTCACCCCATAGGAACTTCACCTCTTTCTTGGTAAGCTTGGTTAAAGGAGAAGCAATCTTAGCAAAGTCTTGAATGAATCTCCGATAATATCCGGCTAACCCAAGAAAGCTTCTAATCTCTGTGGGAGTCTTGGGTGGACTCCATTTGGTCACCGCGTGAATCTTTGTGGGGTCTACGTGTATACCCTCCGAGTTTACCACATGACCCAAGAATTGTACCTCTCGCAACCAAAAGGCACACTTGGAGAATTTTGCGAACAATTTCTCCCGACGAAGCGTTTCGAGAACTTCACGCAAGTGACAAGCATGATCACCTTCATTTTTAGAATAAATAAGGATATCATCTATGAATACAATGACAGATCGGTCTAACATGGGTCGGCACACCCTATTCATCAAATCCATGAATGCTGCCGGGGCGTTTGTCAACCCGAAAGACATCACAAGGAACTCATAATGCCCGTATCTAGTACGAAATGCCGTCTTGGGGATGTCTTCTTCCCTTACCTTCAACTGATGATAACCCGACCGTAAGTCGATTTTCGAAAACCACGATGCACCTTGCAATTGATCGAATAAGTCATCAATCCTAGGCAATGGGTAACGGTTCTTAACCGTCACCTGGTTCAACTCTCTATAGTCGATACACATCCGAAGACTTCCATCCTTCTTTTTCACGAAAAGAACCGGTGCTCCCCATGGTGAAGTACTCGGACGTATGAACCCCTTGTCTAAAAGATCTTGCAATTGTGTCATTAACTCTTGGAGCTCCGATGGCGCCAAACGATAGGGAGCCTTTGCAATGGGTTTAGCTCCCAGGGTTAGGTCGATTCGAAACTCGACCTCCCGTTCCGGTGGGACTCCCGGCAAATCCTCCGGAAAGACATCTGGAAACTCCCGAACAACCGGAATATCTTCCAATACTTGAACTTTCGTTTCCGTGTCTATTACATAGGCTAAGAACGATTGTCCTCCATGGCTCATGTATTTCATTGCTTTAACCAAAGAACATAAAGCTACGCCACCGCGTTTTGCACCTTGGATTATTACCTCATAACCACTCGGAGATATCAATTGGATGCACTTGCGATTGCAAACTATATTGGCGTGGTACATGGAAAGCCAATCCATACCAATTACTACATCAAACTCCCCGAGTGTCATGGGTATTAAGTCGACCGAATAATCCTCACCTTCGATGGTAAGTATGCAATTTCGATAAACGTTGAACGCTAAGAACGTTTTTGAATCCGCTACCTCAATCTCTAAAGGACTAGGTAAGTTGTCTAACACCATGGAAAAATGACTCGCAAATTTAACCGAAACAAACGATCTATTAGCACCCGAGTCAAATAGCACATAAGCAGGTAGTGAGTGGATGAGAAAGGTACCCGTCACAACGTCGGCTATAGATTTGGCTTCTTCCGCCGTAATCAAGAAGGTTCTCGCCTTAGCTTTTCCTCCATCACCCTTCTTCCCCGAACCTTGAGCAACCGAGGATTGACTTGTACCATCCTTCTTTAGTTCCGGACATTCGCTCTTTTTGTGGCCCGGTTTGTAGCAGTTGTAGCACACACTTAGCGGGCTTGTGCATTGAGATGTCGAATGACCCGACTTCCCACACTTGAAGCAATTTTTAGATTCGTATCTACAAACTCCCCCATGCTTCTTTTTACAAATCTTGCAATGTTTGGAGTCTTTGTCATTCCCAGACTTGTTTGATGAAGATGAAATCTTGGCTTTCTTAGACGAACCCGTCTCCGTTTCAGCCGCACGCTTCTCCCCACGATCAACTTGCCTTTTCAATTCCGCTTCTCGATCCCTAGCACAATCGATAAGCTCTGCTAGAGTTTCACATTTGGACGGTGTAAGAAACTCTCGATACTTGGCACTCAACATGCCATAGTAGTGGTTAATCCACATTCTTTCATCCTGGAGCAACTGTGGGCAAAACTTGGCTTTGTCGTAGAAGATGGCCGTGATGGTATCAATACTTTCATCTTTTTGTCGTAACTGTAGGAATTCTTCTGCTATTCTGTTGATAGCGGCTTGTGGGCAAAACCGCTTTGTGAACAACTTCTTAAATTCTTCCCAAGTCATACTTTTGATACCTTCCCGCCCCTTCTCATCCCGTTGCAATTCCCACCAGTCTTTAGCTCGTTCCCGGAGTTGGCTTGCAGCAAACCTCACTTCATCAGATTCTTCACAGTGTGAGGTTTCAAAGGCACTTTCCATATCTTTGATCCACCTTTGACTAAGTAGTGGATCTACCTCACCCTTGAACGTTGTAGGGTTGCATGCAACGAACTCCTTATAGGTCACTTTCTTTGTTGGCCTTTCGGTTTCTTTGTCAGCCTTCAGAGCCACAAACTCTTGTTGAATGAGATCCCGTAGATCTTTGCGTACATCCTCGATGTAGCCCGGCAATAAAGCCTCAAAAGCCTTGCCAACTTCCTCCCTGACCATTTCCCGTGTTGCATCATCGGGATGGGTCTCGTGATTCTCTATATTGATCACGTGATCGTTACCAGCCATGACCTAAGACTGTGACAATTAACCTTTACGTTAGTACCATGTACGTAATCTATAGCATATACACTGATGCTTATGATTCTACTATCACTAGGGCCTAACCCTATTCACACAATACCCATTTCCATCCTTAAGTTTAAAACAACATCCCTAAGAACCCATTCGCGTGCCTTTGATTGTTGTTAGACTTGCCAGGCCTAGCAACAAGCTCACCACACGGATGCCTTCTTAGTTCCTTTATTTCAAACTTAAGTCAAGAAGCTAGGTTCAATCAATTCATATGGTACATATCATACATATATCATACATGTGTCAAACTTGTTACGTTTATAACCGGCACACTAACCTTGTACCTTCAGGCTCAGTGATCGGCTTCTTGGATCGAACGTTTGCATTTCTCATATCTAGAGCTCAAAAGTTTGAGTCCAAGTGTTCGCGACGCACTTGAATCCCTCAAACCGTTGGCTCTGATACCAACTTGTAACACCTGGACCTCCAAAGAGTCCGTTTAAGTTAAATAAACATGCGGAATTTGGTCCCAGAAAATTTCGTTAACATTTAACTCCCAAAATATGTGTTTCGTGTCAACCGACACTCAAAAATGAAGTTTAACAATCCATTTACATACACACGTGATAGGAAGTTTCAAAATACTGTTAACGCGTTAGTTTCTACAAAAGAAACGTGAATGCAAGTCCCGTTCGATCCTTGTATGCCCCATCGATCACTTTAGCCTTCCGGTCCCGTAACACCTGAAAACACACGTTTAGACATCCATTAGTTCATAAGAACTAAGTAAGTACATTCTAACATTCATTTCGGGTCTTTACGGGGGTTTAAACGGACTCGAAACGCATTTGAACGATAATCGACAAAAGCTGAGACTGGGCCCTACCGTAACTTACGGTACCACCGTAAGTTACGGTGGCTTCCATTTTGCTACGGTGGTACTTCACTGGCTTACGATAGCCCATTTCACCCAGGGACCTACCGTAACTTACGGTGCCACCGTAAGCTACGGTGGACCCTGCAGCAAAAACATTATTTTTGACCCGTTAAGGGTCGTTTCGCGTTCCCGAGCCACCCCTTTCGATCCCGATTGTTTCAAACACCTGGAAATAACATATTTTATCCTATACGTGATTCCCACGGAGTTTCAACGAGTCTAACCCGACTCTTGGCAATATACCGAAATTTTTCTATTTTTTTTCGGTATTTAATTCCTTATTTAACCCATTTATGGTTCGTTTGTTCTTTAGAGTTCCTGACCGTCCCGACAACCATGGAACCGGTCTATTATAACATATTACATATGTTTGGTGAGTTCTTAGACCCAACCCATCCCATTTGCTTAACATAACGCAAATTTTCCTTTTCATACCGAATTTGCCCCTTATAGGGTCAAATCCCATTTTAATGAGCGGTTTGCCATTCTTTCGCGAACGACCGCTTTCCTTGGCGTTACCCAACATCCACACACATTGCAAATCGTAGGGATAACCCTTTACCCTAGTGTTCACACACGATGTGAATCACTTTAATTCGGGTTTGTCCTTCTTCCCATTTCCATGGGACGGTCACGCACGTCATGACTCGTTCTGTTCCACAACCATGTGGTATAACACTAAAGTGTTATTTTCCTTTATGTTCACGCACGTCGTGAATCATTTGTCATAGAAGCTCACATACGGTGCAAGTCAACTATTTATCCTTTTTAAACGTGATTTTCATTTTGTTTGAGCTTATGAGCACATGGTCACACACATTGTGACTCATGCCTTTACTTTGTTATGCTCAATTTAAAGAATGTCTTACCTTGAGTCCGGAAGGTTTAAGTGGTCAATCAAACGTGTTCCTTGCCGGTTCCCTTGGATCCGCTTGCCACACCACTTCCTATTACCATTTTAAGGACCCATTTAACACATAACATTCATTTAATCACACATATGGTCTATTTGACCATTTATCACATTTAACCTACAATCTAGGCTTTCACATTGCACATTTCTTGCAATTAAGTAGTTCATTCATGTTTTCATCTAATTTAGGCATTTCATCAAACACCTTATGTGCATAACTTAACATATTGGTTATTTACTAGCTTTTAAACATCATCAAGCTAGTTTTACACATAAATCACATATCACACATGTGATTCATCAATTTCCACCAAATGTTAGGCACATAATCACATTTCTACAAGAATGAACATGGATTCTACAACTAGCAACTAGTTTACATGAAGAATCCTTAGTTTAACCTTCTAGTAACTAAACCCATTTCCATGGTTCATGTAAATCTTCAATTAAGGAGCAATTACACATCTAGTTATCATAATACACACATACACATGATCATCTAGCACTATAACACTAGGGTTTCATGTTTAAACCATCAATTTCTACACCCATCATGTGGGTGACGATTTTACCACCTCAAGAACATCAAATAACACTTACTTGTAGCTCTTGACAAGATGAAGAATGATTTCTAGGGTTCAATTTCGGATCTTGCACTTGAATCACCAACAATTTGAGAAATGAGATGACAAAAACCCTCTTTCTCCTCTTCTCTTGTGTGAAACGTGAATGAGCATATCATGCTCACCAAATGTATGGCAAGTCATACATATCCATGTTTAAGTTTCATCAATTGGCAAGATCCACCCCTCTAGTATCATTTTTCATGTTTCCACCACTATTAACTAACTAGTAAATCTTCTAGTTAAGTCTTAAATATTTACAATATTTAACACATGATACATTAATTGTATTTTAATTACATAATACGAAATTCGGGTCGTTACAAGTCTCTCCCTCTAAAGAGAGTTTCGTCCCCGAAACTTTACATACTAATCAAATAGATGAGGATAAGACTTCCTCATTTCATCTTCCGATTCCCAAGTGGCATCGGATCCCTTACGATTCTTCCATTGCACCTTCACCTGATTGAGTGTCTTGTTTCTCAGTTGCTTGACCTTTCTATCCAAGATAGCCACCGGCTTCTCGATATAGTTCAATCTGTCATCAACTTCCAAATCCTCGTACGGGACATAGGCCGACTCGTCAGCCAAACACTTCCTCAAGTAAGATACATGGAACGTGTTGTGAATTCCTTGAAGCTCTTCCGGCAATTCCAGCCGATAAGCAACTTTACCTACACGTGCGATGATTTTAAATGGCCCGATAAACCTCGGACTCAACTTTCCCCGCTTCCGGAATCGTATAATACCCTTCCATGGGGAAACCTTTAACAAAACCAAATCGCCCACCTCAAACTCGATGGGTCGTCTACGCTTATCCGCGTAAGCTTTCTGACGGTCTTGCGCCGCCTTCATGCGAGCACGGATTTGCTTAATCTTTTCATCCGTATTCATTATCGTATCGTGGCCCGCGAGTTCCCGCGGACCAATTTCTCCCCAACAAATGGGAGTTCGGCATTTTCTTCCATATAAGCTTCATACGGAGGCATCTCAATGGTGGAGTGGTAGCTATTATTGTAAGAAAATTCCGCCAAAGGCAAATACTCATCCCAACTACCCCCAAAGTCAAGAACACACGCTCGTAGCATATCTTCTAATGTTTGAATGGTTCTTTCACTTTGTCCGTCGGTTTGGGGATGGTATGACGTGCTTAGCAATAGCTTTGTCCCCATCTCCGCTTGAAATTTCCTCCAAAACTTGGAAGTAAACCGTGTGTCTCTATCGGACACAATCGACACGGGCACCCCGTGTCGTGACACTATTTCATTCACGTAAACCTCCGTCATTTTCTCCGAATTGTAAGTCTCACGAATAGGAAGGAAATGAGCGCTCTTGGTCAATCGATCGACAACAACCCATATCGCATCGTACCCTTTCTTCGTTCTTGGAAGTTTAGTAATCAAATCCATTGTTAACTTTTCCCATTTCCATTCCGGAATATCCAACGGTTGCAATTCACCATGAGGTTTTTGATGTTCCGCCTTCACTTGCAAACAAGTTAAGCATTTCTCCACGTATTTGACAATATCGCGTTTCATGCCCGGCCACCAATAGTTAACCCGAAGGTCTCTATACATCTTAGTCGCTCCCGGGTGAATTGAATACTTGGATTTATGGGCTTCATCCAATAGATCATTCTTCAAGGTACAAGTAGGTGGTATCCAAACCCGACCCCATCTTGTTTTCAATCCTTGACTATCATCTTCCAAGTTTTGAGTTTGACCTTTGATTCGATTTTTCTTCAAATTTTCTTCCTTTAGCGCTTCATTTTGTGCTTCCTTGATTCGTTCAACCACTTCGGATATAACGGTTATCTTCATTGCGGTTATTTTGATAGGAGTATGATCCTCCTTTCGACTCAAGGCGTCAGCCACAACATTGGCCTTTCCCGGATGATATAGGATTTCACAATCATAATCCTTTAGCAATTCCATCCACCGCCTTTGTCTCATGTTTAACTCCTTTTGCGTAAGGAAGTACTTTAAACTCTTATGGTCCGTGTAAATCGTACACTTTACACCATATAGATAATGCCTCCAAATCTTTAACGCGAACACCACCGCGGCTAGTTCAAGATCATGGGTTGGGTAGTTCCTTTCATGCACTTTCAGTTGCCTCGAGGCATAAGCAATCACCTTGCCCCTTTGCATTAGAACACACCCCAAACCGGAGTAGGAAGCATCCGAGTATACCACAAAATCGTCGGTTCCCTCGGGTAAAGACAAAACCGGAGCTTGAGTCAATTTCGACTTTAACTCTTGAAAGGCTTTCTCTTGCTCTTCACCCCATAGGAACTTCACCTCTTTCTTGGTAAGCTTGGTTAAAGGAGAAGCAATCTTAGCAAAGTCTTGAATGAATCTCCGATAATATCCGGCTAACCCAAGAAAGCTTCTAATCTCTGTGGGAGTCTTGGGTGGACTCCATTTGGTCACCGCGTGAATCTTTGTGGGGTCTACGTGTATACCCTCCGAGTTTACCACATGACCCAAGAATTGTACCTCTCGCAACCAAAAGGCACACTTGGAGAATTTTGCGAACAATTTCTCCCGACGAAGCGTTTCGAGAACTTCACGCAAGTGACAAGCATGATCACCTTCATTTTTAGAATAAATAAGGATATCATCTATGAATACAATGACAGATCGGTCTAACATGGGTCGGCACACCCTATTCATCAAATCCATGAATGCTGCCGGGGCGTTTGTCAACCCGAAAGACATCACAAGGAACTCATAATGCCCGTATCTAGTACGAAATGCCGTCTTGGGGATGTCTTCTTCCCTTACCTTCAACTGATGATAACCCGACCGTAAGTCGATTTTCGAAAACCACGATGCACCTTGCAATTGATCGAATAAGTCATCAATCCTATG
Source organism: Flaveria linearis (assembly GCA_024085815.1). Lineage (NCBI taxonomy): Eukaryota > Viridiplantae > Streptophyta > Magnoliopsida > Asterales > Asteraceae > Flaveria > Flaveria linearis. The sequence continues at coordinate 53,593,320 of CM044016.1, forward strand.
CAATGGGTAACGGTTCTTAACCGTCACCTGGTTCAACTCTCTATAGTCGATACACATCCGAAGACTTCCATCCTTCTTTTTCACGAAAAGAACCGGTGCTCCCCATGGTGAAGTACTCGGACGTATGAACCCCTTGTCTAAAAGATCTTGCAATTGTGTCATTAACTCTTGGAGCTCCGATGGCGCCAAACGATAGGGAGCCTTTGCAATGGGTTTAGCTCCCGGGGTTAGGTCGATTCGAAACTCGACCTCCCGTTCCGGTGGGACTCCCGGCAAATCCTCCGGAAAGACATCTGGAAACTCCCGAACAACCGGAATATCTTCCAATACTTGAACTTTCGTTTCCGTGTCTATTACATAAGCTAAGAACGATTGTCCTCCATGGCTCATGTATTTCATTGCTTTAACCAAAGAACATAAAGCTACGCCACCGCGTTTTGCACCTTGGATTATTACCTCATAACCACTCGGAGATATCAATTGGATGCACTTGCGATTGCAAACTATATTGGCGTGGTACATGGAAAGCCAATCCATACCAATTACTACATCAAACTCCCCGAGTGTCATGGGTATTAAGTCGACCGAATAATCCTCACCTTCGATGGTAAGTATGCAATTTCGATAAACGTTGAACGCTAAGAACGTTTTTGAATCCGCTACCTCAATCTCTAAAGGACTATGTGGATGGGCAAGGTTAAGGACCTTAAGTTTTTAAATCAGTTCAAGGATTGGAAGGGTGGTGGTTTGAAGCATAAACGTTTATTCTATGATGTCTTGCTTGAGGACAAGCAAGGGTAAGTGTGGGAATGTGATGTGCAGTTGAAAACCCGAGCTTTATGTGTGTTTATGATGTATTTTTATTACATTTTATGCATTGATATCATTGGAATTAGATAACTATGAGAAATTGTGTTTTTTCAGGTTAAATGCATAAAATGGCGGGTTTTGGAGCTTTAACGCGCAACCGGACAAACTCCAGGGACCAAACATGACAAGTTGGGAAAGTAACAAAGTTCGGGGGTCAATCACATCCATGGTTAAAGGTTTGGAGGCTTGGAAGTGGAAGAAAGTAGAGTTCGGGGGTTAAAAGTGTTGAGAATGGAAGCTACAAAGTTCAGGGACCAAATCTGCCATTTGATGAAAGTTGGAAAAAGTTGAAACTCGTGAGATCGTAGGCTACGACCATCTGGTCGTAGGCTACGATGGCAGAAACCCAAAACAGTAGCCATATCGTAGGCTACGACCATCTGGTCGTAGGCTACGATGTCAGAAACCCCAAAACAGTAGCCAGATCGTAGGCTACGACCATCTGGTCGTAGGCTACGATGGCAGAAACCCAAAACAGATCAGTAGCCAGATCGTAGGCTACGATATGATACTCGTAGGCTACGATCTGGGGCTCGGAAAAACACGAATTTAGGGTATTTAAAGACCTTTTTGAGCCCTAATTCGCGGTCAACTTCTCTGGGACGAATTCTCTACACTTGGAGACGAAAAACCAACAGTTCTTAGGGCTTGGAGAGTGATTCCTAACCATCTTGATCATCAACACAACACTCCGAATGATCTATCATATCAAGATTGAAGATCCAATGATGATGATGCGCGGCTAATCTTTCTGAATCATACTTGGGATGTAGAGTATTGTTTTCTTTCAGTTTTCTCATGTTTTAAAGAACACTCATTTGTAATCATTGGTGATTGATCTATGAATATTGATACTTGGTATTGTTGAGCATTCAGTCAGTTTAGGTTTATTTCAATCAGAACGATTAGTTTGCCAATTGCTATGATACATGTTCATAGGGTTTTGTTGATTAGGTTAAATATGATGAAGCATACAATTGCCCTTGATTGAGTCACACTGGCAGGGACCATTTGATAACCAGTGCCGTGTGTTAGCGATTGTTGATGCCTAAGGTTTATCTAGTGAATTAACCAAATTTGATTATCAATGATTTATCTGTTATATGACTTGAGATTACTGATTGATACATGCTTGAACCCCAGGTGTGATTTGTCTTTGTGAACTGTTTGAATTCATTAAATTACTTGTTTACTTGTTTGATCTTAAAACCAATCATTTGCTAGTGTGATCAGCACTCTTGATAGAACTTCATAATTCCAACAATTTGTCATATATTACACTGACCACATACTCCTCGTGGTTCGACACCCTACTTGCCCTAACTAGTTTAAGGTGATTAGGTTATTTGATTATTATTATTGTTTTTTGACTAGATCGCGACAACCTAGATCAATAGGAGTTATTTCTTACTTGAAGGCTCAAAAGTGTCTTCGAAAAGGACATACTGCTATCCTAGCCTTAGTCACTGACAAAGATAAGAAGGAAAGGAAGATTGAAGATGTACCCGTCGTCAGGGAATTTCCTGAAGTGTTTCCTGATGAACTGCCTGGGTTGCCCCCTAAAAGTGAGGTCGAGTTTTCAATCGAGTTAGTACCTGGAGCTATACCTATAGCTCGGGCACCATACCGTCTCGCACCTTCTGAATTAAAAGAACTATCTGACCAGCTTAGGGAACTCCTTGATAAAGGATTCATCCGACCTAGCTCGTCACCATGGGGAGCACCAGTGTTATTTGTGAAGAAGAAAGACGGAACCTTCAGAATGTGCATTGACTATCGGGAACTGAACAAAGTGACGATCAAGAACCGTTATCCCTTGCCACGTATTGACGACTTATTTGACCAACTGCAAGGTTCAAGCATTTACTCCAAGATAGATCTTAGAAGCGGTTATCATCAGCTGAGAGTCAAAGACGAAGATATTATGAAGACGGCTTTCAGAACGCGATACGGTCACTTTGAATTCACAGTCATGCCATTTGGGCTAACAAATGCACCTGTCGTATTCATGGACCTCATGAATCGTGTATGCAAGCCTTATCTAGACAAGTTTGTCATTGTCTTTATTGATGACATCTTGATCTATTCCAAAAATGAGCATGAGCATGAAGAACATCTGAGATTGGTCCTTGAACTACTAAAGAGAGAGGAGCTCTATGCTAAGTTCTCGAAATGTGATTTCTGGCTTAAAGAAATTCAATTCCTTGGTCATGTGATTGATGCTAATGGAATTCATGTAGACCCAGCTAAAATTGAATCCATCAAAAGTTGGCCTACACCTTCTAATCCAACGGAAATTAGACAATTTTTGGGACTAGCCGGCTATTATAGGAGATTTATCGAGGGATTCTCCAAGATAGCTCAACCATTGACCATGCTTACCCAAAAGGGGGTAGCATATCATTGGGGATTCAAGCAGGAGGCTGCTTTCCAAACACTGAAACAGAAGTTGTGTAGTGCACCTATATTGTCCCTACCCGACGGTATTGAAGACTTTGTAGTCTACTGTGATGCTTCTGTTCAGGGACTGGGATGTGTTTTGATGCAACGCGACAAAGTCATAGCTTATGCCTCAAGACAGTTAAAGGCTCATGAGAAGAACTATACAACTCATGACCTAGAACTGGGAGCTGTTGTGTTTTTCATATCAAAGGAATTCCTCTCCCGTTCAAAAGAAAAAAGCTGGAAAATTCATTTGAAACGTCATGTAATCTAGGAAATCTCAGTTGAGCGTATCATATATATATATATATATATATATATATATATATATATATATATATATATATATATATATATATATATATATATATTTAACAGCAAATATACGACCCTGCTTCGGAAGATATATGTTATCTTAATCGGGCCCACCTATCCGTTTTCTAACCTGGAACGCACCCCCAACCCCCTCAGGAGTAAAGTCATTGCTGATAAAACCTCCTGGCTCAACTCTAAGTATTTTTTTGCTTAGAGTGACACTTGAACCCATAACTTCCCATTTATTTACATGTCATGAGTATCTCATCTTAACTAGTTGGGTTAAGGATCATTGGTAGTTGAGCATATCATATGCCTTCTCAAAATCTATCTTGAATAATAACATTTTTTTTGTTTTATGCCTAACTGACCAACTCATTAATAATGAGTGAACCGTTGAAACAGTGGCGGAGCTTGAACAAAACCGTAGGTGGGGCGGGGGCAAAATTAATTTTTTTAGGGGGGGCGAACTTGATATTTATATAAAAATTTACACTACCGGAACAAAAGTTTACACTACCGAACTAAAATTTAACACTACCGACGAAAAAAGAGGGGGGCGCCGCCCCTCGTCTCCACTAACCTCCGCCAGTGCGTTGAAATATATCTATCTTGAAAATCAACATTTTTTTTCGTATTTGCCCAACTGATTGACTCATTGATAATGACCAACTCAAAATCTATCTTGAGCATGTCGATTCTCGTGTTTGTTCGGTTCGTTTACAGTCTTATACGTAACATTGTGGAGACTCAACCTGTGATCGTTAAACCGTTTATAATACTACCAAAAACTAATTAACAATATAACGTACATTAGTTTTCATAATGTTATTTAAACAACACATGTTTGAGAGGTTTGATTGTTATATATCACACCTGGTAGAATTAACAAATCTGGCCAATATACAGAGATAACAATCATTATAAATAAACATAGAACAAGATAGTTTAAGCCAAACCATCACTACTAATAGAAATACAACAAGGTAGTTTAAATCTCAAAGGTAGAATATCACATGGTGATAGAATATTGAGTGACACATAGGCCTCAGTTATTTTACACCATAAACTTCAAACAATAAACTTTCTAGTAATAAAACCAAAGGTGTGATCTTGAGAATTTCATTTTAGAACTAAACCAGTGGCGCTCAGTTTCTCGTCAATTAGTTTATCAATCTTTTCAGTCATTTCATCTGTAAAGTAGTTCTTCCAATCTCCGTCCTTAGCCTTCCTGGAGAAAAGTCGATTTTCAATTGGAAAAACTCCTTTTAAACTACCACCTTTGTTTACTTCTAAGTTGCTCAAATTCTTAAAACTACACAACTTTATGATGCTTTCTATCACACCTGCTTTCTCTTCTTCAACTGTAAATGGATACCCAATGAACTCCGCAAGTCTCTTTACATTACTTGTAGGATCCTTTTTCATATCTTCATATTTCAAGAATAAAATTACGTCTGGCCTTTTCAAACTTGCTTTCCAATATCCCAATAGATGATCCCAATATGGTCCAAATTGGAAAATGCCCTGATAAAACTCGTCAAATGCCTCCTCAAATGGGACATCTTCCGAGGGTAGTTTTGCTATTTCTCTCCCGAAATGGTAATAAGAAACCATGACATCTTTTATATTGCGATATATGTAAACCATCATGCAGTTTAAAGCTAGGATGGATTCTGGTATAACATGGTAGGGGAGGTGTGTGGCCACTGATAAGAAGCATGAGTTCTTGTGATTTTCTACGAGTTGTTCAAGGTCTCCTTCAAGGTAGGGAATGCATTTATGAGGCATGGTCGTGAGCAACGGACTCGTGGATTCATCAAACTTTTCTCGGGTCACGATGGCATAAGCCAAGGCCTTTAGCCATGTTGTGCCACTTTTGGGATAACTGCATAGAGATACATCATCTGGTCGAGCCTTGAAACTTTGTTGAGCTAGAATTGCTCCTTCAATGTTGTCCTGAAGACCCCAAAAGTCTTGGTACTTATATAACGTGAACCTGCCTTTCAACCAACTACAAGTATTTTGTGGAAGTTTTTTGATCATTTCTTCTATGGACTCAAACTGGGTTTTGTAGTTTCCATATATGAATATATGATTGCTAGTGGCTATTGGTACTCGAGGAATAGAAAAACATTGTGACAACCCGGAAAAAAAAATTTGTTGACTAAAATATATATATATATATATAATATATATGTATATATTTGATATAAATAATAATAATAATGATAATAATAATATTGTTAATAATAATAATAATTTATAAAAATTTATTAAACTTGGATTTAATAAAGTCCAGGGGGTGATTTTGTAATTCATGAAACTTGTTTTAAAAACTTTGAACATGAAATAATAAGTAAAGTAACCTGAGGGACCATTTCTGTAAATGCTTAAAACCCAACCCCCCGGCCACTGTTCCCTTCCCGTCGACCTCCCCTCCGGCCACCCTCTCCGGCGGCCCTCCGGCAACCCCAAACGCCAAAATAACGCGGTTTCAATGCAAACAAAAGCTCCCGACACATTCGAGTGGGAGTTTTGAACTCGTGGGGCCTTGAAAATTGAATAATGAAGTTGGTTTAGTGTGATTCCCACATTCGACCGAAAGTCGGCCGACAACCACCATAATCGCCCACTGAATAATAATAATAATCGAAATTGATTGCGCACTAACAAACTTTTCAACATTTAAAAACTTCCTTTGAGTTCATTTGATCTGAAACACTCGAAAAACAACCAATTCGATCCCCTCCATTATCGCGGACCTGCAACTTACTGTTTCTTATCTGAACGAGCTCGAATCAGGTAACAAAACACATCTATAAACTCATTTCAACTTGGGGATTAAAAGCCCCATGAATTCGATAGGTAACAGCAAAGATTTGGGCTTCAATTGGATCAAAATCGAACTAGGGTTCTTGGTGGATTGGGGGATTGTTGCGGGTTGTGTTTAAAATCATTGGGAACCCATATCTCTTGCGGCAGTATGCCTTTGGTCTACCGGTTCTCGAGCACTTTGCAATCCTTGGGGTCAAGGGTTCGAACCCTTGCACCCACATTTATTTTTAAATGCCTTTTTGACCTTTTTAAAAATATACAAAAATTTCTAAAAATTATAAAAACAACTTTTATAAACTTTGTTTATTTGAAAAGTACCCAATTAAATTTCTATAAAATTTATTTATTAAAAACACCTTAAAATATTTATAAATGTTATAAATAGTCATTTTTATAAAAATAGATTTTGAATAATAATTTAAATTATTAATTTATTATTTAACACTATATTATCTTTAATTATGGATAAACTATAATATTTGTGGAAATTATAAAGATTTTATAATTTCATAAATTATTTACAAGTGTTATTTGTTATTTCTTTTAAAATATACTAATTAAATGTATAGATTAATTAAAACTTGTAAACATTATTTATAATACAAATTAGATTTTATAAACTTAATTATAAAATCTTATACATATTTAAATAATATTTAAAATTTATTTAGAGCATATTGATATGTTAAAATCATTATTAAATTAATCAAATTTTATAAATCTTTAATTATTAAAGAATTAACAAAGATAATTAAATGATTTAATTATATGTTTATAGCAAATCCCAGAAAACCAAACCTTAGATCAATTAAACGCCAGGTTCAAGATCTAACTTATTTAGGTTAAGGATTTGTATTTGTTTGCTTATGTGAATTATAATTCCTTAGGATGAATTTACTAGCTTGTCAACACCACACAAGAACTGAGGTGAGTTCATAACTATTCCCCTTTTTAATTATTTAAATATTTTGGGGCTGGAATACATGTTGTAATTAAATTTACAAATTATTTTTGTGTATTATATTAAATAATAATTGAATCACATTTATGATTACATATGGTTATATTGAAAATCCTTCTCTGTAAACTGGACTAATAACAAGGCAGGGATCTTTTGGATAGTACTATCGGGGAGTGACTGACCCCCATAAAGGTTTGGACATGTGGTCCTTATCAGATGCATAAAGATCTCGCTGTCATTCGGGATGACTATTCTGGTGTGAGGAGGCAGATTGTGCGCTATATAAGTTTTGCCATTATAGTTCCACTTACAACCCATATGAGGATAAATGTAAAGAGAGGATTCGCGCCCTCTGATTTGAATTATTATAAATAACATAATATACACATGAAAAGGATATTAAACTATGATACATGGGTAAATCCTATGTAAAGAATTTGTTGGGCTTGTACATAGAAATAATAAACTATGATACATGGGCAAATCCTATGTAAAGGATTTGTTGGGCTTGTACATAGAAATAATAAACTATGATACATGGGCAAATCCTATGTGAAGGATTTGTTGGGCTTGTACATAGTGGGTATGTGGGATAGTGGGTTCACCTTATTAAAAAGGGTTCCGACAGGCTGTTCATATACTGGTGAGTAATATAAACTCACACTTTTTCAATAAACCCTTCTTTGAATGATAATTGATGATTTATCAAATATGTTTTACTCACCTATGAACTCACCAACCCTGTGTTGACACTTGATTTTACATGTATTCTCAGGTATCTACTAGGAGCTTATGGACATACACGTAGGATCATATAAGAGCTCAAGATACATATTGGTTATTGATAAGACATAATTAGACGTATTGTTAAGAAACAATCTATATATTTATTTCCGCTGCGTATAATATCTAATGCTCTGAATAATCATGGATTGATTATCTAAAACTTATCATATAGATAACTGTATCTCATGTGTAACTACTGTGTTCGATCCTGTTTGCTCACCCCTCCGTGATAAATTCCAGACCCGGAATTTGAGGGTGTGACAGATTGGTATCAGAGCATTGGTTATAGTGAGTTAGGAATTGCATCTAGCCTATAGCCACACATAATAGTTACACAAAGTAAATTGCCTTAGTTAGAGATTGACTAAGATTAAGAAGTTATATGCTTTATGTGATTCCTCTTATACCTTGATTCCTATCAATACACACACGAATCTTAAATCATATTCTAAGGCATTGTGTGCCTAATTCAAGTGATTTCAAACTCCAAAAATCGATTGTTATTCATGGTTTTCAAATTCGTCAAAATCTGTGTCTTACAACTTGAAACATGTAATGCTGGAAGAGCGTGATGCCTGTATCTCGAGGTGTTCTGTCTAGGCAAGGTATTCGTATAAATCCAAATCAACCGATGGACCTGTTTACCTTACCTGGGAACTCTCGGGATGAGTATATGCTTATAGGTACACATGTCTTCAACAAAGTTGTGATTGACCCAATACTTTGATTAGTCAACGTACTCGCTTTGATTTACGAATCAAACGATTACACCTGGAACATCTCATTTCTATTATGCCAAATTCTCGATTGTCGTTTTCATGATTTCCATGAAAATTCTTAATGATCTTTCAGAATGGCTTCTCGTCAAATCTGTTCACGGTCTAGAAACTCTGGCCGTAAGATTGCTGCTATTATAGCACGTGAAGTTACTGCGGTCATACACAAGTCTATAAGGCAAATGGGTCAAATTACCTTGACGTGTTCCATTTAGTAATCTAAGCTACACTTGTCCTAACTTAAAGAGAGACTTGTTTCCCTAGTACTTGCCCTAACATGGTTATACCTGAAATCCTAAAAGTATGAAGGATAGACAGCTATCATTAGAAATATTGTGCTTATGTGCTTGTAGTTTACTTGCTATTACTTAAGTCCTGTCCTACTTAGAGCCTTCATGGTATTTCTAATCATGACAATAATTTTATTTTTTAAGAGACATTCCTCTACTTAGCATTTCAGTAACTGAGGGGCTGATTGAATGCTTAGAATGAAAGTGGACTACAGGGAATATAGAAGAGTAATGATACTCACTATACATACATTACATTATTCTTTGGGATGATGCTAAGGAAAAATTAGGGTGTCGTGTAACCGGTTTAAGCACATTCTTAGTATACCGGTGATGTTTATAAATAGGGTTACTATTACCTAAGGAATGAAATGCATAAGTTAGAATTATAATTCTAAAAGCATGCAATGGTAGGGTTAAGTCGTGCTCTTTATATTGACAAACTCCATGAATTGATAAAACTGATGTCATACCTTATGACATTAGACCAAATAGAATTAAGAAGGCCACTGGGAAAAATCTAGTGAGTAGTGGAATAAGCCTCTCTGATGGTTTAGATGATTTGCTTTAATGCCAATGTTGTGAACCTAGCTATGTTGGTAGATACGATTAAGCTAACCTGTGTTAAACGGGGACATTAAGAAGGTTGGAGTTCCGACCATTACCATAAGTGTGCCCTAGGTTGATTAGGACCCCAAGACAAGTTAGAAATAATGAGAATTAGGAAATGGCTATAACTAAAAAGTAAGAATAGTTAAATCATAGAAATAAAGGTCATATAAATCAAGGTAACACCTCATGCGGTCATACATTTACGACTGAAGCAAGCCACATTTGACAAGACCAAATGTTGTGACATACACGTACCTTATCATCGGTAGCTACACATCTATTTGATACCAGGTCTGATAATAGTTTTGATTCTTCTGGAATTATTCTTTAACTTAGCATTAACCCTAGTTGCTTAGGAATTATCTCTAGACACGAAGTGCCAGTGTCTATCATCTCTAATCGTGACGCACGATTTACATCTATCCTTTGGGATAAACTTTAGAAAGCTCTAGGCACTTGCCTAGATATGAGCACAGCCTATCACCCTCAGACTGATGGTCAAAGTGAAAGAACCATACAGACTCTTGAAGATATGCTTAGGGCTTGTGTTATTGATTTTGGAAAGAACTGGGAAGGTCATATACCTTTAGTAGAGTTCTCAAATAATAATAGCTATCATTCGAGCATCAAGGCGGCACCATTCGAGGCCTTATATGGACGTAAATGTAGATCATCGCTTTGCTGGACAGAAGTTGGAGATGGTCAACTTACTGGCCCAGAATTGATCTTTGAAATTTATGAGAAAATTGTCCAGATAAGAGAACGCATGGCTGCTGCTAGGGATCGCCAGAATGGTTACGCTGATAAACATCGCAAGCCACTTGAATTTCAGGAAGGAGATAAAGTTTCGCTAAAGGTATCTCCCTGGAAGGGAGTTATACGCTTTGGGAAACGAGGGAAATTGAACCCTCGCTACGTGGGACCTTTTGAAATTGTCAGAAGGATTGGCCCAGTAGCCTATGAATTAAATCTACCTGCTGAACATGGTGGTGTGCACAATGTTTTTCACGTATCAAATCTAAGGAAGTGTTTATCCGATGAATCACTGGTTGTGCCTTTAAAGGAACTGCAAGTATGTGAGAAACTCAGACTTGTTGAGGCACCAGTTGAAATCATGGATAAGGAAATTAAACAATTAAAGCATAGCAAGATTCCGGTTGTCAGAGTTCGGAGGAACTCCCGGTGTGGTCCTGAGTTCACTTGGGGACGAGAGGACGGAATGATGCGCAAGTATCCTAACCTGTTCAAGGATGTTACCAGTACATCTTAATTTTCGGGACGAAAATTCCTCTAACAGGGGGATGATGTGACAACCCGGAAAAAAAAATTTTGTTGACTAAAATATATATATATATATATATAAATATATATGTATGTATTTGATATAAATAATAATAATAATGATAATAAAAATATTGTTATTAATAATAATAATTTATAAAAATTTATTAAACTTGGATTTAATAAAGTCCAGGGGTAATTTTGTAATTCATGAAACTTGTTTTAAAAACTTTGAACATAAAATAATAAGTAAAGTAAACCTGAGGGACCATTTCTGTAAATGCTTAAAACCCAACCCCCCGGCCACTATTCCCTTCCCGTCGACCTCCCCTCCGGCCACCCTCTCCGGCGGCCCTCCGGCAACCCCAAACGCCAAAATAACGCGGTTTCAATGCAAACAAAAGCTCCCGACACATTCGAGTGGGAGTTTTGAACTCGTGGGGCCTTGAAAATTGAATAATGAAGTTGGTTTAGTGTGATTCCCACATTCGACCGAAAGTCGGCCGACAACCACCATAATCGCCCACTGAATAATAATAATAATCGAAATTGATTGCGCACTAACAAACTTTTCAACATTTAAAAACTTCCTTTGAGTTCATTTGATCTGAAACACTCGAAAAACAACCAATTCGATCCCCTCCATTATCGCGGACCTGCAACTTACTGTTTCTTATCTGAACGAGCTCGAATCAGGTAACAAAACACATCTATAAACTCGTTTCAACTTGGGGATTAAAAGCCCCATGAATTCGATAGGTAACAGCAAAGATTTGGGCTTCAATTGGATGAAAATCGAACTAGGGTTCTTGGTGGATTGGGGGATTGTTGTGGGTTGTGTTTAAAATCATTGGGAACCCATATCTCTTGCGGCAGTATGCCTTTGGTCTACCGGTTCTCGAGCACTTTGCAATCCTTGGGGTCAAGGGTTCGAACCCTTGCACCCACATTTATTTTTAAATGCCTTTTTGACCTTTTTAAAAATATACAAAAATTTCTAAAAATTATAAAAACAACTTTTATAAACTTTGTTTATTTGAAAAATACCCAATTAATTTTCTATAAAATTTATTTATTAAAAACACCTTAAAATATTTATAAATGTTATAAATAGCCATTTTTATAAAAATAGATTTTGAATAATAATTTAAATTATTAATTTATTATTTAACACTATATTATCTTTAATTATGGATAAACTATAATATTTGTGGAAATTATAAAGATTTTATAATTTCATAAATTATTTACAAGTGTTATTTGTTATTTCTTATAAAATATACTAATTAAATGTATAGATTAATTAAAACTTATAAACATTATTTATTTGATAAGATAAATACAAATTAGATTTTATAAACTTAATTATAAAATCTTATACATATTTAAATAATGTCTAAAATTTATTTAGAGCATATTGATATGTTAAAATTATTATTAAATTAATCAAAATTTATAAATCTTTAATTATTAAAGAATTAACAAAGATAATTAAATGATTTAATTATATGTTTATAGCAAATCCCAGAAAACCAAACCTTAGATCAATTGAACGTCAGGTTCAAGATCTAACTTATTTAGGTTAAGGATTTGTATTTGTTTGCTTATGTGAATTATAATTCCTTAGGAGGAATTTACTAGCTTGTCAACACCACACAAGAACTGAGGTGAGTTCATAACTATTCCCCTTTTTAATCATTTAAATACTTTGGGGCTGGAATACATGTTGTAATTAAATTTACAAATTATTTTGTGTATTATGTTAAATAATAATTGAATCACATTTATGATTACATATGGTTATATTGAAAATCCTTCTCTGTAAACTGGACTATTAACAAGGCAGGGATCTTTTGGATAGTACTATCGGGGAGTGACTGACCCCCACAAAGGTTTGGACATGTGGTCCTTATCAGATGCATAAAGATCTCGCTGTCATTCGGGATGACTATTCTGGTGTGAGAAGGCAGATTATGCGCTATATAAGTTTTGCCATTATAGTTCCACTTACAACCCATATGAGGATAAATGTAAAGAGAGGATTCGCGCCCTCTGATTTGAATTATTATAAATAACATAATATACACATGAAAAGGATATTAAACTATGATACATGGGCAAATCCTATGTAAAGGATTTGTTGGGCTTGTACATAGAAATAATAAACTATGATACATGGGCAAATCCTATGTAAAGGATTTGTTGGGCTTGTACATAGAAATAATAAACTATGATACATGGGCAAATCCTATGTGAAGGATTTGTTGGGCTTGTACATAGTGGGTATGTGGGATAGCGGGTTCACCTTATTAAAAAGGGTTCCGACAGGCTATTCATATACCGGTAAGTAATATAAACTCACACTTTTTCAATAAACCCTTCTTTGAATGATAATTGATGATTTATCAAATATGTTTTACTCACCTATGAACTCATCAACCCTGTGTTGACACTTGATTTTACATGTATTCTCAGGTATCTACTAGGAGCTTATGGACATGCACGTAGGATCATATAAGAGCTCAAGATACATATTGGTTATTGATAAGACATGATTAGACGTATTGTTAAGAAACAATCTATATATTTATTTCCGCTGCGTATAATATCTAATGCTCTGAATAACCATGGATTGATTATCTAAAACTTATCATATAGATAACTGCATCTCATGTGTAACTACTGTGTTCGATCCTGTTTGCTCACCCCTCCGTGATAAATTCCAGACCCGGAATTTGAGGGTGTGACAAACATACAATATGATATTTGTTGGTTGTGATAATCAAGTTGTTATTTATAAAGTTTCTGGCCAGTAATAAGCACGCACGTGCATTGCAAAAATAATAGTATATTCTATTAGCAATTAAGCAACCCATAAAAACAAAACTTTCCAAATATCATTTTGATTCAAGATTTTTCGCTATTAGAAAAAACTATAATAGATGACAGACAATGCGCGTCATCTTTGGGGTCAGATGACGCGTATATGCAATGCGCGTTATCTTTGGGGTCAGATGACGCGTATATGCGCGTCAAGTAAGGGGTAGTCATAAATGAAAAATGACACGCATCTGTAGGTCATCTCTTTATGACCCGCGGAAGATGACACTCATTTGGTAGTCATAAATGACAAGATGGCAAGCGTCTGCGTGTCATCTTTGTGAATTTTGTGACGCGCTCAAATGATATGCAATGTCCGTCATAAATTTAGCTGATATATATATATATATATATATATATATATATATATATATATATATATATATATATATATATAAACTTCTATAAATTTTACCTTTTGTTTTTATAAAATTATAAATTAATAATTGTTGAATAACAGCAAAACAAAATCATTCAATTAATTACTAACAAAAATTACGAAGTTGTTCCAAGTTCACACGCAAATACAAAAAGTACAAAGTAGTTCCAAATTCATTTGATTTTCTAATATCTAGAAATTTCTAAAAATGTCACCACCCAACAAAGTCGTCTCTGCCCCTTAAATAGAGTCTCGAACTTTCTTTTATCGGACATGATTTGTCCACGTGTTCAAATACGGTTGATTAAATCTATTTAAAGTTCGGATGAATGTATTTAAGTTTGATCGAACTTAAACACGTGGACATATCATATTAATCTTAACCGAGCATGTTTACAAATAAGTTTGATCGAGCGTGTTTAAGTTCGACCAAACCTATACTAAGTTCAACCAAACCTATTTACAAATAAGTTCGATAGAACTTAAACACGGCCAAACGACCCTATTTAAAGTTCGTACGACCGTATTTATGTTCGAACGACTCTATTTAAAGTTCGAACGACCATATTTTCGGCAACTCTATTTTATTAATGTTCAGACGACCATATTTAAGGTTCAGACGACCCAATTTAAGGTTCGATCGACTCTATTTATAATGAGGACATTCTTAATAATATGCTAGTCAAAGAAAAATTTTGTGAGTAAAAATTGATTAACGTGACATTTTGTGAATTTTTGCCCCCATAATCGTCTTTTAAATTGATGGTTGAGCGTAAATCGTTGAGTGGGATAGTGTTCACGGTCTGATTCAACTAATTTTGATAGTATCTTTGAGTCTGTTGACGGTTACAATTTTGATTTTATATAAAAGTAAACCGAACATAACGGTTTGACGTTTCGGTTTTAACGGTTTTACAATCTGTACGCTTCGGTTTTAATCTGTACGCTTCGGTTTTGACGGTTTCATCATTTCTTCCACGGATTCGAACTGGTTTTAGGTAGTTTCTATAAATGATTGCTAGTGGCTACTGGTTAATGAGGAAGAAAAAACAAACAATATGTAATTTTTTGTTGGGTGAGGTTATTTTACAAAGTGTATTTTTGCTATAAAGTGTGAGAAGACATAATGAACTTAAAAAAATTACAAAAAAATTATATCTCACAATCTAAATCGAATTTCAAAAAGTAGTTCAGAGTCTCTGTTCCTCTCGTCATTCTCTTTCAGAAAAAAGTAAAAAAATCATTGTGGCTTTTTATGACACATTGATGTCATTGTGTCTTTCATAAATGACGCAATAAAAAAACGTTAGTTTTTGCTTTTTTATTTTTCATTTATTTTTTTCTTAGTGAGGACTGCTAGGGAACAAAAGCTCGCAATTACTTTTTTGAAATTCGATTCAGATTGTGAAATATAATTTTCTGTGACTTTTTTTTGACTCATTGTATATTCTCACACTATGTAACAAAAATACACTTTGTATTTGAACCTATTTCTTTCTTGTTAGTTGTGATAATCAATTAATTAACTAGGTACCTTTTTTTTTAAGGTGTGTGTCTCAGCGGAAATCCCTTAACCTGATAACCCAACCCACGCAGGTTCGAGCCGCGCCCCATGGCAGCATCGGGGGGTATAGACTATGTTGTCTGAACCGGGTCCACGCTACAGTGCCCCCATGCATCGAACCGGGTGGGGAAAGCCTTCCGTGCGGGAACCCCACATATTGTGGGTAAACCCTCCCCCCCTCAGGATCGAACCCGTGACCTTTTGGCCACAGAGCTCTATCCCTCATCGAGGTGGCCACCAGGGCAAACCCTGATGGTTAATTAACTAGGTACCTAAAAAGTTTGTGGCATGTGTTAAGCTCATGCAATGCAAAAATAATGGTAATACAGGGCAAATGATTTTTTTCTCATAAAATATCATAAAAACTAATATTCTCTCAAATATATGCAAATATTCATCAACCGCTTCAGAAGCATCTCTAAATGTCGGTCGTCGTACTGTGGACGTGCATTTTGTAGCGATGTAAAACTCTAACGACCCCTGCATCGTATTCAAAATTCCTCTCCAAATCACGGATGATTAGTAAAAATAGGTTATTTTATTATTTGAAACCTTTTCAGAACCACCTCAAGGAGAAGTATTGGATACTTAGATGGTTATTAGCAAAATATTGTGTCACTAGTCGATTGTGAAACTTTTCACAATCGTCTCTATGTACATAGCTTACAAAATAAAACATTAGCATAATTAATTTTTAATTAAAATTTAAAATTCTAATAGCTTAAAAATAAAAAAGACTGTAGTTTAGTAATTAAAAAAAGCATGGTAGTCAATAGCTTTTTTTATTATAAACTAGTTTTAACTCTCTGCGCGTTGCCGCGGGATCATACGTGATGTGATAAAATATATACAATTATATATCCGAGTCGTTTTCAAGTTAAATTTATGTCGAAACGTAGAGTAACTGAAATTTATATCGTTTAATGAGAACATATTAGATTTGACCAAACTCTTTTTCAAACAAAATTTATATCAACATGTAGACAAACTCAAAATATACATAAAAAACATGTGTTGTGACGTCGTATTCCGCGTGATAAAGTATAGATTACAATCGTCCTGACTTTTTTCGAACTATATAGAATAACTTAGAATTTATACAGACGAATGAAAACGTATCACAGGATTTATATTTGACTCGACACGTTTTCAAACAAACTTACGCAAAACGTAGAACAAATCAAAACGTACTAAAAAATAAACACCAAAACGTTTTATAATTGACCAGGATATTTTATAACCTGTTTAAATTTATATAACATCATATCATGTAATATCATGTAATTTATAAAAAATTCCTTTTGTAACTAAAATAAAACAAAGAAAAATTACAAATTCTTAAGAATTGAGTAACATCCTAAATTTTATTGTGTTTCGGTAAATAATAGAAGACTTTGAATTGAGTTAAGGAAAAAAATCAAATAATAATAATAATAATAATAATAATAATAATAATAATAATAATAATAATAATAATAAAAGGAATCCTATGACCTATTGTGTCAGTTTTTTAATAACAAAAGTTAAAAATCAAAGAAATAAAGAAAGAAGAAAGCTTTGATCTTGAGGCGCACATGTGTAAGGGGCTGTTTGGTTATATCTGAATCATTAAGTGCTGAATGGTTAAAAGGTCTGAATGGTTAAGAGGCTCTGAACCAGTAAGTGCTGAACCAAAATATGCTGTTTGGTTAAATCTCTGAATGACTGTACAAAATGACAATTTTACCCCTCTGAATTATTTTGGGCTGAATAAAATGTATCTGTTTGGTTAGATGTCTGAATGACTGTACGTGAATGATCAATAGGTTAACAAAATACAACATATTAAAATTCAAACTCAAATATTTCAAATACAACATACTAATATCCAATTACAAAATAATTCAAATATTAATCAATTGAAACTAATTGACTAGCTATCACATCACGCAAATTATTCATATAATTAATGCCTTGTGAACCCCATTCTATATCATGAACAAACTGGTCATCATTGTTACCACCTTGTGCTTCTGCAAACAATGTGTTCTCGTCGTATGCCATAAACAACGGATCATGAATGTTGCATTTCCGTATAAAGTTATGAACGGCGAAACAAGCAATAACTATGTCTCTTTGAATTGTAAACGAAAAGGGAGCCATTTGCTTTAATATTGGGAATCTTGCCTTCAACACACCATATGCGCGCTCAATAACATTTCTAAGTTGTGCATGAGCATGATTGAATCTTTCTTCCTTAGTTAATGCACGTTGTCGTCGAAAAAACATTCAAAAAACATCCATACACATAATATCCGAAAACCAAACAATCATATCCAAAAACACATTATCCCAACCTGATGCACGTAAAGTAGCCCGGTAAACCTGGCCCAAACTTGCAGCTGCTATGGTCTCTGATGAAATTTTGCTGAAAATAGCTTCTAAAGGTTGACCAAGTTCCTCTTCTATAATGTTGAAAGCAACCTAAATCACCGTTAACCACTCACAGATTAAAGTAAATATAACCAATATGACAAAAATGTTTTCTTGCAGGGACTAAATATATCAACTCATAACCTGATTCGGGAAAGGAGGGACGTCATCTTGAAGAATGCAAAGTTCATTCATATAATCTTCCCTAATAATATCAGGTCTGTTTGCAAGAACCTATGGATCAATTCAAACAAAAACACATGAATCGCGCCATATGAAATCCGAAACTAAATCGCTAAAACAATCAACAATTAGCAAACCTGGGCAGCTTTAATGAAAGAAGGCCCCAAATCACATAACAAATTCCTCAACTGCCGAGCGCGAAACGGAACAACTTCCTCATCACGACCAACCAAGTAATCATACACCAATCTAGTCCAGTAGAACCCTAACTTCCAAACAATCTCAACTCCCCTACCAACCAGTGACAAAATCGCCCCTTGTGATTCCAATACCTTACTCTTAACCTTCACCACCAAAAAAACACACAATTCATTCACATACAATCCAAAACGACATCACTACAACAACTTGTTCAATCAATTAACAATATGTTTACAGTTTACTCACAGTTTCAGGTGTGTACTTCCGAAACGGAATACAAACGCCACGTTCGATATCCAATTGCTCTAACGCACTGTTACTAGATGAAGTTTTCGCCGACAACTGCAACTCATCTCCACTCGGATTACCACCGTTCACGCCACCACGAGCACCACCGGTCGATGCGGTAGCTACCGCCTTCACGACCTTCGAAACCTTCGTCGTCCTCGAACTCCGATTACTAACAACGGGAAAACAGATTTCGTAGCTTGTGGAAACACCTACAGTCGTGCAACATTAAGAGGAATCGGGAGGTCGTCGGGGGATGGAAGGTGAATCGGGAGGTCGTCGGGGGATGGTGGACGGCGGGCGAAAGATGAAGATCGAAGATGAAGATGAAGAGGCTGTGGTGAATCGGGATGGCGGAGGAGGCGGAGGAGGCTGTGGTGAATCGGGGATGAAGATGAAGATGAAGATCGAAGATGAAGATGAAGAGGATGTGGTGAATCGGGATGGCGGAAGAGGCGGAGGAGGCTGTGGTGAATCGAAGATGAAGATGAAGAGGCTGTGATGAAGATCGAAGATGAAGATCGAAGATGAAGATGAAGATCGAAGATGAATATGAAGATCGAAGATGAGTGCTGTGAGTTTTGAGGGTAGTTGTGTCTAGAATTTCATTAAGCGATCAGTACTGAATGGTTCAGTTCAGAGGCTCCGTTTTTTTGAAACAAACACATAAACCTCTTAACGGTTCAGAGGTAGCCTCTTAATGGAACCATTAAGAGGCTACCAAACAGCCCCTAAGTATTGTGATGAAACCACTAACCAAAATCAACTATTTGTTCCAATGTGTAAATTATAACATAAAACATAAACAAAATTTAGTATTAAAAAATTAATAATCTACTGTTTAAATTTATATAACATCATATCATGTAATTTATAAAAAATTCCTTTTGTAACTAAAATAAAACAAAGAAAAATTACAAATTCTTAAAAATTGAGTAACATCCTAAATTTTATTGTGTGTGTGGGTAAATAATAAAAGACTTTAAATAGAGTTAAGGAAAAAAATCAAAAAATAATAGTAATAATAATAAAAGGAAACCTATGACCTATTGTGTTAGTTTTTTTAATAACAAAAGTTAAAAATCAAAATAAAGAATGAAGAAAGCTTTGATCTTGAGGCGCACATGTGTAAGTATTACCTATATATGAAAAAAGCAAGATGATGAACAGTAAACCGAGGGTGACTCTGTCATTTCAAGTTTGTTTCAAAGGTTATTTTGGTAGTTACCTATATATGAAAAAGCAAGATGATGAACACTAAAACCGAGGGTGACTCTGTCATTTCAAGTTTGTTTCAAAGGTTATTTTGGTAATTAACTATATATGAAAAAAGCAAGATGATGAACAGTAAACCAAGGGTGACTCTGTCATTTCAAGTTTGTTTCAAAGGTTATTTTGGTAATTTACTTTGCTATCTATTTAAAGACATCTTCTTCTTCATTGTAGATGCAGACATTATTTGGAGAGAGAAATAGAAATAGAAGAGGGAAGGAAAGGCTTCATCTACACCGTCACATAGCCACCGTCGCCCAGCCACCGTCGCGTCTCCGCCGTCACACTATCACCGCTCCTACAACAAACGATCGGTGCTTGCCACTGCTACCGACGACGCTTAAAAAAGTTAGCCATGGCAGTGGTGGTTTGCACTCCAATAACCTCTTTCTTTCCCGATCTACAACATGCAACAACCATTGACTTATGATTCACCTATTAACGAGCTTATCGGGACCATAAAAGTTACAGTGTTCGTCTGGGTTTTGGTGATACGATCGGTGGTGTGGGTGATGATGATGAGAGGGCTGTCGCGTTGTCACGGGAGTGACGACGGTGGTAGGAGTGATGAGGTTGAGGGGGTCGTCGCGTTGTCAAGGGGTGATGACGGTGGGGGGGTGATGATGGGGAGGGAGTCGGTGGTATGGGTGATGAAGGTGTCTAGGTTTTTGATTCATGGATCGATTTTGTCAGTGTGAAACTATGTTATTGATATTTGGGGGTTTTTTGAGTTCTTGCTTCTGATCTATAACTTATTTGATTTCTTTAGTTCGATTTGAAAATTCCATGGTTGTGATGCATACCTAAGCCGTGCAGATGAGATGTTCGATAGAAATGTTTGAAGGATACCTTTTGTAACGTCCGGTTTCTAAATCCGGACTTGTAAATTATATTATAGTTATGATTAATTAAATTAAGTTGAGTTGTTTGATTGTTCAAGTATTCAGCCGCATGACTTGTATGCGAATGAACTTTAGTCGCACTCCTTATGTGCGATTGAGGCTCAGTTGTACGAATGGTGGGAGCATGAGCTTCATTCGCACGATTCAGTCATGCGAATGGTTCAATCGTGCGACTGAAGGTGAGGCGGTTAAGCTGAGTGTATGGATAAGTGGGGCGGTGCAGGGGGTTCAAGGGCAGATTTCTATCTGCACCTATTCTGTTTTCTTGTCCCCTTCACACCCAAAACCTTGTTCTCATGAAATTGATTAGGCGAAACTCCGTTTTGGGTAAGTTTTGAACATCACGGATTAATCCGGAGATGTTATAAGCTGTGTGTATGATTGAATTTGATCCAATAACCCGTTTAAATCAGTAAATTGGTCTGGTATTTCTGAATTTAAAATCCAGGAATTCGGATCCAAGTTTTTCTGAAGTTTTGATGAAATAATGATTCGAAACCATTATAAACGATGTGTATAAGATTTGTTTTGAATATGGTATGATTTGGATGGTTAAAACTCAAATTTTGAGTGAGTTTGGATCAAAAACGTCAAGAACACAGCTGCTGATTTGTTTCAGGCGAATGGGCTCAATCGCATGGCTCAATCGCACGAATGAGAGTTTAATCGTGCGATTGAGTGTGAATGGAGGTTCAGTCGTGCGATTGGAACCCAGTCACCTGGTTAGAAGTCCGAATGAAGATGAGCGAACACTGGATACGAATGAGAACTCAATCGTGCGAATGAATCGCTAGTCGTACGACTGAAGGTTCAGTCGCATGGTTCATTCGCATAGGTTTAGTCGCATGATTGCTCATTCGCATAAGTGTTCAATCGCATCAGGACCCTGTTTGAGAATAAGTTTACTGAATCAAGGTTTATTGCTTTAGATATACCTTGATTAGAGGAAGGACTAGTTACCTTGTGTACACGGATTGTGTAGACTGTGGTGAGGAAGTTGATAAGGTGAGTTCTAAGCCCTTTTCAATTGTTTGGTTTTAACATTCGGGCTAGCACACATACAATGATAAATGAATTAAATGTTTTAGTACCAGAATTGTGATAGTGATGTTGATATGTTTCTAACAGTTTGTAAAGCTATTAGGGGGAAAGTGGGGGTAATAAATGATTACCAGAACATTGTTAATCATTACATGATGGTAATGATTGCGATGGGTCAGGTAGGGTGTAAAAGATAGTCATTTGAACATTGTTAATCATTACGTGATGGTAATGATCCCAATGGGTCGGATGGGGTGTGATGATTAATGAAAATATGTTAAAACTGGTGCTAAAAGAAAGAATGTGTGGGGGTGAGTGAATGTCATAATATTGGCAATAAATAAAAGAAATGATTTTGAAATGGTAATGTGATGTAAATCTCAACAGGCCAGTTAGGGTAAGATGCCTGAGTGTGAAACTGTACAGTTTGATGAGAGTGATGATGATCACTCGGCTTTGTGAACATCTTGTGGTGACGACCCTAGATGATTATTTGGCATCCTACTGGATGAGAGATAGGAACTGGTAGTTGCTAGATGTGGGCAACCAATGTTTCTGGGTGTAGTAACGGTAGTTGCTGGATGTGGGCAACCGACATTACTGGGTATGGGAAACTGGTAGTTGCTGGATGTGGGCAACCGACGTTTGTGGGTGTAGTAACTGGTAGTTGCTGGATGTGGGCAACCGACGTTACTAGGTATGAGAACTGGTAGTTGCTAGATGTGGGCAACCGATGTTCGATGGGGCAAGGTCCAGTGGGACAAAGTAATGATAAAAGTTGATTATTATAATATTGCCAATATGTGACTTTTGTGTGTGTAAAGATATTGTTATTGTTTTAATGAAAATTAGAACTCACCAGTTTATCTGATGTTTTGAGTATGTTGTGTGTGCTAGGTAAGGAGGGATCCTCTAATAATAAAGGAAAGCAAGTATGAGATGATGAGGACGCTATCCCGGAGCAACTGCTGGCATAGGACTTAGGACTTGTTAATAATGTAAATAGGGCGATGTATAATTAAATACAATCATATGTAAAATGTTCTAAAAAGTTGAGTTAATATATATTTGTGTTTAAAGTTCTTTCGCTGTAAATAGAAAGCTCTGATTTGTGTTTAAAATATTAATCCAACTGCGTGACGTGCCTCCGGTGCCAAATAGTACTTGGCCAACATTATTAATAATTACTTTACTTATAGTATTCTGGTTACATACTTACATGTGGGTACCAAATAATCCCGATCTCGTTTTAATAGGTTATGGCTGATAGGGAGAGTGAAAGAATGCAAGGTGGAACCTCGGGAACAAATGTTGATGAGAGCACCGAGGTGCTTAGTATGACGAGGCAGCAATTCCATGATGCGATTGCTGAGGAGGTTCGTAAATCCTTGAATGCAGCTAGACCTGATGAAAGTGGGAATGTTGATAAAGCTGAGGGGTCTAGTGAGAGAAAGGGAGTTACGTATAGCCAGTTTAAAGAATGTAATCCTCCACGATTTTCAGGGGCTATGGATGTGGTAGCCACTTATAAATGGCTTCGTGAAATGGAAGCCGTGATCAAGTTGAGTGAGTGTAGGGAGGATCAGAAGGTAAAGTTTACAGCCCACTCGTTTGTAGGTGAGGCTTTGTATTGGTGGGATACGATTATCCAGACGTTAGGCGAGGAGGCTACTGACAAAATGTTGTGGCCTGAATTTAGAAAGTTAGTATCGGATAAGTTTTGTCCGAAAGGCGAGATGGATCGAATAGAAATGAGTTTCCTGCAGTTTCAGGTGGGTAATATGTCCCATAGGGAATACACGTCCAAGTTTGAGGAGATGGCGCGGTTGGTGCCTCATTTGGTGGTTCCTGAAGAGAAGAAAATTTTGAGGTATACACAGGGATTGCCTCAGGAGGTTAGGAAGTTGGTTAGATCATCTGCTCCAAGTAGTTACCAGTTGACGGTAAACTTAGCTGCAGATATGTATCAAGAAGTTTATGGTAGTAATGTTGCTCCTGACGGAAGTAAAAGGAGGCGTGAAGAACCTGTAGTGCAAAGAAGATTTGAGAATCCAAGTTTTCAAAAGAAAAGTAGGTTTGGAAGGGGTCAATTTCCGAGGAATGTCAGAAATGAGCTGCCACGTTGCGGGAAATATGGTAGGCTACACCAGGGTGAATGTATGATTGGTAGCAGGAATTGTTTTAGATGTGGAAAGATGGGACATTATGCTAATGAATGTAGTGAAGGTCCTCGTAAATGTTATGAGTGTGGAGAAACGGGGCATATCCGAAGTGAATGTCCAAAGTTGGTAGTTAGAAAGCCTGAACCGGTTAGATCGGTGAAAGGGTCAGGAGAAGGGTCGAATGTGGCCAAGGGGCGAGCATATTCTATGTCAGCTAGTGAGGCTAAAGCTTTGCCAGATGTAGTTTCAGGTACGTTTCTAGTGAATGGAATTCCAGCTAATGTGTTATTTGATTCTGGTGCGAGTGGAAGTTTTGTATCTATTGATTTTTGCCCTATGCTTGCATGTGAAGTTCGGCCATTAGAGGTAGCTTTTGTAGTTGAAACTGCTAATGATAAATCTGTGATGATTAGTAGTATGATTGATGGTGGTTATATTGAATTAGACGGATATAGATTGCCTGTTAAACTATATCCTATGGTGTTAGGAGGATTTGATGTAGTTTTGGGTATGGATTGGTTGGCAAACCATGAAGCCCATATTGTATGTAATAAGAAGTTAATTCAACTAAGAGCACCAGATGGGAAAACGATTAATGTATATGGTGATAGAGAGGAGTCAACTGTGAAAATAATATCTATGATGAAAGCTGATAAGTTAATGAGCCGCGGGTGTGTATCTTACTTGATATATGTAATTGATTCCCAAAAGCCTGTAAGAAAAATAGAAGACATTCCTGTGGTTAGAGATTTTGTAGATGTGTTTCCAGAAGAATTACCGGGTATTCCTCCAGATCGTGAAGTTGATTTTAGAATTGATTTGGTTCCGGGTGCTAAGCCAGTTACTAAGCCACCTTATAGATTAGCTCCATCAGAATTGAAAGAGTTAATGAAACAGACTGAAGACTTGCTAGAAAGAGGTTTCATTAGACTCAGTTCTTCCCCGTGGGGTGCTCCAGTATTGTTTGTAAAGAAGAAAGATGGGAGTATGCGTATGTGTATTGATTACAGAGAATTGAACAAGTTGAATAAGTATCCACTCCCACGAATAGATGATTTGTTTGATCAGCTACAGGGAGCCAGTTGGTTTTCTAAGATAGACCTTCGTTCGGGATATCATCAGTTGAAAGTCAAGGAAGAAGATATACCTAAGACAGCGTTTCGCACACGTTATGGTCATTATGAATTTCTGGTTATGTCTTTTGGGTTGACAAATGCCCCTGCTGCTTTTATGGATTTGATGAATAGGGTGTGCAAGCCAATGTTAGATCGATCAGTAATTGTGTTTATTGATGATATACTGATCTATTCAAAGAATGAGGGAGATCATGCTTGCCATCTTCGTGAAGTATTGGAAAGATTGAGAAAAGAAAGGGTTTATGCAAAATTTTCTAAGTGTGAGTTTTGGTTGCGGGAGGTACAGTTTTTAGGGCATGTGATTAATGCAGAAGGTATTTTAGTAGATCCTGCCAAGATTGAAACAGTAGAGAGGTGGAGTCCTCCAAAGACGCCATCTGAGGTCCGCAGTTTCTTGGGTCTGGCTGGTTATTTTAGAAGGTTTATTCAGGATTTTGCTAAAATCGCATCCCCGTTAAGGAAACTGACGAGGAAGATTGAAGAATACGTATGGGGACCAGAACAAGAAAATGCATTTCAAGAACTGAAGCAGAAATTAACCCAGTCACCAGTATTGTCGTTACCAGATGGAAATGAAGATTTGGTGATTTATTCAGATGCTTCGTATCAAGGTCTAGGCTGTGTATTGATGCAGAGGGGACGAGTAATAGCTTATGCTTCCAGACAATTGAAAGAACATGAAAAGAATTATCCGACGCATGATCTAGAACTGGCAGCAGTGGTATTTGCTTTGAAGATATGGAGGCATTACTTATATGGGACGAAATGTATGATTTACACGGATCATAAGAGTTTGAAGTATTTCTTTGATCAGAAGGAATTGAACATGCGCCAGCGGAGATGGTTAGAGTTGGTGAAAGATTATGATTGCGAAATACTTTACCATCCTGGTAAAGCAAATGTGGTTGCTGACGCATTAAGCCGAAAGAATGAACACCCTCCAATTCGAGTTAAGTCATACAAGTTAGTGATAACCCCAGATTTTATGCATCAGTTACGAGAAGCTCAATTAGAAGCCTTGAGAGAAGAGAACGTGAAGCAGGAACGAATAAAGGGTCAAACAAAGGATCTAGAAGAAAATAGCTTTGGGGTTAAGACGAAATGTGGTCGTATGTGGGTTCCGATTAAAATTAGGGGATTGGTGTTAGATGAAGCTCATAAGTCCAGATATTCTATACATCCTGGTGCTACTAAGATGTATAAAGATTTGAAACAAGAATATTGGTGGCCCGGTATGAAATTTAATGTGATGCAATATGTGAATAGGTGTTTGACATGTCTTCAGGTTAAAGCTGAGCATCAAAAGCCATATGGTAAGCTTCAACCCTTAGAGATCCCAAAATGGAAGTGGGAAGAGTTGACAATGGATTTCATAACCAAGCTTCCGCGTACAGCTAAAGGTTATGATACTATTTGGGTCGTAGTAGATAGATTGACACGTAGCGGACATTTCTTACCAATTAAAGAGACGTATAACTCTGAGAAGTTAGCAGAACTGTTTATTCGAGAGATTATTGCTTGACACGGGGTACCATTGTCTATTGTGTCAGATAGAGATACACGTTTTACTTCGAGATTTTGGAGAAAGTTTCATGAAGATATGGGTACTCGTCTGTTACACAGCACGTCTTTCCACCCAGAAACTGATGGGTTGACTGAAAGGACTATCCAAACAGTTGAAGACATGTTACGAGCTTGTGTTATCGATTTCGGTGGTAGCTGGGATAGTCATCTGCCATTAGTTGAATTCTCCTACAATAACAGTTATCATTCTACAATTGGGAGAGCCCCTTATGAGATGTTATATGGAAGAAAGTGCAGGAGTCCGATATGCTGGGGAGAAGTTGGACAGAAAGAATTGGGTAGTTTAGAAATTTTACAGGCTACGAATGAGAAACTGGATCAGATCAAAGCTAGGTTTAATGCAGCTCAGGATCGACAAAAGTCTTATGAAGATAAAAGGCGAAGGCATATAGAGTTTGAAGTAGGAGATAGAGTTATGTTGAAAGTATCTCCTTGGAAGGGAATTATCAGATTCAGAAAGAGGGGAAAGTTAAGTCCTCGTTTTATAGGACCATTTAGAATTATAGAACGGATTGGGGAAGTGGCCTATAAACTAGAATTACCCGATCAGTTGCAAGGAATTCACCCAACCTTTCATGTATCACAGTTGCGTAAGTGTTTGGCTGATGAGAATGCTTATGTACCTTTAGATGATATAGAGGTGGATGATAAGTTGAACTATGTTGAGAAACCTACTGCTATAGTAGACAGAAAGGTGAAAAGGCTGAGCAATAAAACTATTGAGTTAGTTAAAGTGCAGTGGTCGAATAGAAAGGGGTCTGATTTCACTTGGGAGTCAGAAGAGGAGATGAAGAGAGTTTATCCCCAGTTATTTGAATAGTTGGTTTCGAGGACGAAACCTATTTAAGGGGGGGAGAGTTGTAACGTCCGGTTTCTAAATCCGGACTTGTAAATTATATTATAGTTATGATTAATTAAATTAAGTTGAGTTGTTTGATTGTTCAAGTATTCAGCCGCATGACTTGTATGCGAATGAATTTCAGTCGCACTCCTTATGTGTGATTGAGGCTCAGTCGTACGAATGGTGGGAGCATGAGCTTCATTCGCACGATTCAGTCATGCGAATGGTTCAATCGTGCGACTGAAGGTGAGGCGGTGAAGCTGAGTGTATGGATAAGTGGGGCGGTGCAGGGGGTTCAAGGGCAGATTTCTATCTGCACCTATTCTGTTTTCTTGTCCCCTTCACACCCAAAACCCTGTTCTCACGAAATTGATTAGTCGAAACTCCGTTTTGGGTAAGTTTTGAACATCACGGATTAATCCGGAGATGTTATAAGCTGTGTGTATGATTGAATTTGATCCAATAACCGGTTTAAATCAGTAAATTGGTCTGGTTCATTTCTGAATTTAAAATCCAGGAATTCGGATCCAAGTTTTTGTGAGGTTTTGATGAAATAATGATCCGAAACCATTATAAACGATGTGTATAAGATTTGTTTTGAATATGGTATGATTGGATGGTTAAAACTCAAATTTTGAGTGAGTTTGGATCAAAAACATCAAGAACACAGCTGCTGATTTGTTTCAGGCGAATGGGCTCAATCGCATGGCTCAATCGCACGAATGAGAGTTTAATCGTGCGACTGAGTGCGAATGGAGGTTCAGTCGTGCGATTGGAACCCAGTCGCCTGGTTAGAAGTCCGAATGAAGACGAGCGAACACTGGATACGAATGAGAACTCAATCGTGCGAATGAATCGCTAGTCGTACGACTGAAGGTTCAGTCGCATGGTTCATTCGCATAGGTCTAGCCGCATGATTGCTCATTCGCATAAGTGTTCAATCGCATGAGGACCCTGTTTGAGAATAAGTTTACTGAATCAAGGTTTATTGCTTTAGATATACCTTGATTAAAGGAAGGACTAGTTACCTTGTGTACACGGATTGTGTAGACTGTGGTGAGGAAGTTGATAAGGTGAGTTCTAAGCCCTTTTCAAATGTTTGGTTTTAACATTCAGGCTAGCACACATACAATGATAAATGAATTAAATGTTTTAGTACCAGAATTGTGATAGTGATGTTAATATGTTTCTAACAGTTTGTAAAGCTGTTAGGGGGAAAGTGGGGGTAATAAATGATTATCTGAACATTGTTAATCATTACATGATGGTAATGATTGTGATGGGTCAGGTAGGGTGTAAAAGATAGTCATCTGAACATTGTTAATCATTACGTGATGGTAATGATCCCAATGGGTCGGATGGGGTGTGATGATTAATGAAAATATGTTAAAACTGGTGCTAAAAGAAAGAATGTGTGGGGGTGAGTGAATGTGATAATATTAGCAACAAATAAAAGAAATGTTTTTGAAATGGTAATGTGATGTAAATCTCAACAGGCCAGTTAGGGTAAGATGCCTGAGTGTGAAACTGTATAGTTTGATAGGAGTGATGACGATCACTCAACTTTGTGAACATCTTGTGGTGACGACCCTAGATGATTATTTGGCATCCTACTGGATGAGAGATAGGAACTGGTAGTTGCTAGATGTGGGCAACCGACGTTTCTGGGTGTAGTAACCGGTAGTTGCTGGATGTGGGCAACTGACGTTACTGGGTATGGGAAACTGGTAGTTGCTGGATGTGGGCAACCGACGTTTCTGGGTGTAGTAACTGGTAGTTGCTGGATGTGGGCAACCGACGTTACTAGGTATGAGAACTGGTAGTTGCTAGATATGGGCAACCGATGTTCGATGGGGCAAGGTCCAGTAGGACAAAGTAATGATAAAAGTTGATTATTATAATATTGCCAATATGTGACTTTTATGTGTGTAAAGATATTGTTATTGTTTTAATGAAAATTAGAACTCATCAGTTTATCTGATGTTTTGAGTATGTTGTGTGTGCTAGGTAAGGAGGGATCCTTTAATAATAGAGGAAAGCAAGTATGAGCTGATGAGGACGCTATCCCGGAGCAACTGCTGGCATAGGACTTAGGACTTGTTAATAATGTAAATAGGGCGATGTATAATTAAATACAATCATATGTAAAATGTTCTAAAAAGTTGGGTTAATATATATTAGTGTTTAAAGTCTTCCGTTGTAAATAGAAAGCTCTGATTTGTGTTTAAAATATTAATCCAACTGCGTGATGTGCCTCTAGTGCCCTGCCGGGTTTAGGGCGTCACACCTTTGGAGCCATGGTTGTTATGTTTGTAAACCTCATTTTTTGAGGGTTTTATTGTTGGCTTTGCTTGCCGGTATGTTTACATCTAATCTCATTTTTGGGTATGAATGGTATTTTTGAAAATGTGGATGCTATGATACGTTGGTGAGCCTCAAAGGCGGTGATTGTCGCATGAGTTCTTTGTTGGAAATATGTATCACCTTAGAAACCTGCACATCAGAAAGTGGCTTTAACACAAACAGTCATGCGTCCTTCACTGACTAATCTTTATGTAACTTTTATGCAAATAAAGTTTGCCATTTATGTTCGAAAAGTTTGGTTGTAAAACATAGCCAAGGTTTTTTTGGTGGTTCTATTGTTTGGATTAGTGTGTAGGATGGCTTTACACATGTAACCACACCTCTATGATTATGAGTCTGAGCTTTATTATAAATTTACCTATGTATGAAAAAAGCAAGATGATTGAACAGTATAGAGGGTAACCTTTTCATTTCAACTACATGTGAGGTGCACATTTTGTATTTGCCCTTACATACACAAATTGTTGTTTGGGGCGTAAAAGTGTGTTGTTGAACTGCAGTGTTTCAGTCTAAGGCAATGATGATAAATGACTCCAAATGGTTTTTGTTATGGCGTGGCAATCGTTTTGTTTGCAGCCACAATAACATGTCTTTTCTGAGCCTCATGTTAAGTTGGATTTAGGTTAACATGGTGTTATAAAGTTACATATTATGTATTCGATCAACTTTTTTATCAAAACACAATTTGAGTCTAACATATGTAATCTGATTGTTAAAATTATATCAAATGGTTATTAGGAGGGTGTGGATCTTAATGAAATGAATGTTAAGGTTTTGCTAGGGTGTCTTAGACATCGGTTATAACGTGGTTTGGATTCCCCGCGCAACGCGCGGGGTGTTAAGACCTAGTTGTGGTGAAACCACTAACCAAAATCAACTATTTGTTCCAATGTGTAAATTATAACATAAAACATAAACAAAATTTAGTATTAAAAAATTAATAATCTACTGTACACACCGACATACATAATTTATATATATAATATAATAAAGCAGAGACTTGAATTGTGACAAACTAAAACAAAAAGCAGGTTTTATTCTTAGTTTAAAAACCAAAATTGAAATTTATGTTAAAGTGAAATCGAGTAACCACAAGAAGAGACTAGTTTTGCATAAAAGAATTAACCCTTTTTGCATAACGCAACGTATATGTTACCACATGACTAATTCTAATTGGTTTTCATTACTACCAATAATATGTAAATGTTAAGGTGAAAATTAGAAAATTAGGGCCAGTTTGGTATGTTATAATAGGATGACTGAGAGAATGGAATAAAATTATGAATAATAAAATGAAAAAATGAATGAAATAATCAATACATTCCATTATTCTGTTTCACTTCCTTTATGAGAATGAAATATATTATTATTTTATTTTATTTGTTAGGTAGGAAAATATGAAGTAATGAAATACAAACGTGGTTATAATAGTGACGACCAGTGGTGGTGATGGCCGATGGTGGTGATGGCCAGCGGTGGTGATGGCCGGTGGTGGTGATGGCCGGTGGTGGTAGTAGTGGTGGTAATAGGTATGGTGGTGGTGCTTGTCGGTGCTAGTGGCGGCTATGGTGGTGCTTGGTGTGGTGCCCCGCTGGTGGTGGTCGTTCCTGGTGGTGGTGGCGACTGTGGTTGCCGAAGGTGGCTACCCAGTGGTGGTGGGCATGGTAGTGGTTAGCAATGGCAATGGTGGCCAGTGGTGGTGGTGGGGCGGTGGTGGTGGTTGTGGTGTTGGCAGTGGTAATTGGTAGCGGTGGCTAGTGGTTACCGATGGTGGTGGTGGCCGATGGTGGTGATGGTTGCTAGTGGTGGTGGCTATGGTGTTGGTGGTGGTGTTTGGTGGTGATGGTGGCTTATGGTGGTGGTGATCGATGGTAAGTAATGATGGTGGTCGTGCCTAGTGGTGCTGGCCGATGACGATCGATCTTGGTGGCTGGTGGTGACGGTGGTAGTAGCTGTGGTGGTTGGTAGTGGTGGACGTGGTGGTAGGTGATGGTGGCCAGTGGTGGTGGTGGTCAATGACAACCGATCTTGGTGACTAATGGTAATGGTGGCAGTGGTGGTCGACGGTAGGCGGTGGTGATCAGTGGTGGTGGTGGTCAGTAATGGTTGTTGTGGTGACTAAGGATTGAATAATGAATGGAATGAAAAAAAGGGTGATGGATAGATAAAATTAGATGGAATAAAATTAGTTATGTAATGGTTCATTCCATTAATTTCCCCAACCAACATGCTTTTTTCCATTCACTCTCAAAGATTAATTTCATTATGCCGATTATTTCTGCTTACCAAACGCTATCTTAGTACTCACTTGATAAAGGCTTTGGGTTGGTGGCTTAATTAAGAAAAGAAAATTGGAAGTATCCAGAACGGTAGAAGGTTTTGGCTGTAACAAGTGTAACTTGCCTTTAAGGTACTTTGGCATCATAATTGGAGGTAATATGAACCATGTTTCAGACTGGAGATATTAAAAAATGGTCTTATTTTATATTTAATTTGTAGGATTATTTTTGGGGAATTCTGCACACACCGCTCTTTTCTGGGCTAAACCGATTCAAACGGTCACGGTTAGGGCTTCCCGTGACCGTTAACTGTCACGGTTAGGCCTCACCATGATAGTTAGAGCTCAGACTTATCTGGGGATCCGTTGCAATAATTGGGTATGTAATTAATGGGGAATTGATTAGGGTTTTGGGGGCTATATGTCACGGTTTGGCCAAACCGTGACATATTGCATATATTTTCTATATTTTTTTAATCATAACAGTTTGTTTTTATTTTCATTTTATCACAAGTTTAACCTAATCGTAACTCACAAGTTTGTGTTTTGTGTTTATTAATAATTTATCATATTACAAATATTTATTTATTATTAATGTGACGGTTTTGTGTTTAATTTGTTTACGAGTTTGTAAAAACGGTTGTCATTATACAGACATATTGTATATATTTTCTAAATTTGAGTAATCATACTAGTTTGTTTTTATTTTTATTTTATCACACGGTTAACCTAATCGTAACATACGAGTTTGTGTTTTGTGTTTATTATTAATTTATCATATTACAAGTAATTTTTGTGTTTAATTATTTATTAAACAAAT
Organism: Flaveria linearis; assembly: GCA_024085815.1. Taxonomy (NCBI): domain Eukaryota; kingdom Viridiplantae; phylum Streptophyta; class Magnoliopsida; order Asterales; family Asteraceae; genus Flaveria; species Flaveria linearis. Next base: position 53,626,798 of record CM044016.1, read on the forward strand.
TGGTTGTCGTTTTATCACATGGTTAACCTAATCGTAAAAATGAGTTGTTATCAAACATATATAATTAACATTATCAACATTACAAATATAAAACAAACAAACAAAGAAACACAACCAAACAAACACAACTAAATATACAAGCCATCATAATTGAAACTGCATATATATATGTATATATATATATACAACGAGTTTTTACATATAAAAAGAAATAAAATACAAACAAAATACCTATCTAATCCGTCATCTCTGGATTACTGCCCTGACCAGACCCACCCGCGCCAGATGGGCCAGCACCGTCATGGCCTAACCGCCTCGGTGGCTGTGACAACAACGGCGTACCGGAGGCGGCATAGTCGGCAACCATGTGCTGGATGACCCAGTCCAGCATATCCTCCAGCCTCGTGACCCTGGCTCGCGTGTCCTGAAGCATATCGATAACGTGAGCAGGCAGTCGCACGACATAGTACACGCGCTGAGGATGCTGGGGTGGGTCCTGATCGTGCGGCAGAGGAATGGGTTGATCCTCCCCGCCACCAAGTGGCTCGTGGGCAGCCTGAATGTGGACCTCAGCCCCCGCCAACTCGGGTGGGTCCACCAACGGCTCGGGCACCCATGCCACTAGCTCATGGTATCTACTGAGCAGGTGTCACGTGCCGTCGGAGAACCTCCGAACGATCCTCATCCCAGTGGCGGTGTCCGGCTGGCCACGCGCACAGGAGTCGGAGGTAGCGGGAGATGGGACATGGCATGTGCGTACCCCAAGCCCCGAGCGATCCGGGAAACGATGTTCCCGCCCACCAACGCCCCTCGCGACTGCCTGTGATAATAATTTGCAAAATAATCAGCAAGGGCATACGCGAGGTGGTAGTGTCGGTGTGTGAGTACACACCGAAGAAAAAAAAGGTCGGTGGCGTTGACCCTGTTGGTCCCCGCCCCACGACCAGTGATGGACGTGGCGATCAGTCGGTGAATGTATCTATACAGAGGGTCACGTATATGATAGGACCTCGTATCACCTCGTATCCCCTCAGCCCTAAACTTCGACGTCAGATTGTATATGTCTTGAACAACACAGACGCTGTGGGGAAAGTGCTCCCTTACGGATAAATGGATATGTCGTGGCCGCACGTGCTGCCTGTGTAACTTCTCGACAAGATCAATTTCTTCGGCGGTCATCTTCCTAAGATGCGCGCGGCCCTCCTCGTACACAACAGGATCGTGGTTGTGCGTCTCGTTTCTCACCTCTAACATCCAACTGTCACTCTTTCCGACGTACTTTCCTACGAGTTTAAAGGGACATCCTTTCTTTATACTCCCAGTACGCCTACTTGTGCTAGTGAATTTAGGTTCACCACTACGATTGCATAATAGTTCAACATCCTTTTTTCGTGACCGACCCACCACAATGACGCACCCATGCTCGCGTCCTTTCATTTTAAACCACTTCTCCAAGTTCTCACGGGAATCAAAATACAGAAAAAATTATAAAGCTAGACATAAAAATAATATATAAAACAAATAAAAAATAAAATAAACAAAAGAATAAAAACTCTTCGTACTTTATCGGTTTTATAAGAAACCGTAGCCTTTCTTATCTGATCCTCATCCCTATCATTCTCCGCGGTGTTCCCATGGTTTTCTTTGAGGTGAACCGAACCGTCACTCTCATTTGTGTCATTCCCATTAAAAGTATCCGACACATGTGTAATTTCTAGTTCTGACTGGTACGGGGGATGTCCGTAATCCAGCTCTGTTTGTGAGTTGTACGTGTTCGGGGCATGCCCGTAAGAATTGCAAGGGGGATATCTGTACCCTTCACCGTCCCATGTCAGTCCAAATAAAGAGTTGTACGCCTCTTGAGCAAATGTATTCGACGGGTTGGTTTCCTCCTCCCCCCACGGAGGGTGACTCCCGTGTACGTAATATTCTAAAAAAGATAATGGTTAGATATTTCAAATAATAAGTTATAATAAAACATATACTAGTTCAACCTGGTTCGAATCTTCGATATGTGACACCTCATTCAAATCTGGAAGCTTCGGCTTTTGATAATGATCTCCCGAACCCGACATTGTTTTTGAATTAACATGTTTTTGGAATGACGAAGGCTGAAAAATCTCGAGTGTTGGATGAATGAAAGCTCAAAGTTATTTATGATGAAAAATCTAGAGTGTTACCGTTGGACGAAGGGTGAAAGCTCAAAGGTATTTATGATGAAAATCTGGTGCACAAGAGGTCACGGTTTGGCCTCCACATGACGGTTCGCAGCATGAATCCCGACCATTTTGTAAACATCACAGTCTACCTCGTACCTTAAAACTGAACCTCGCACCCTAGAGGTCACGGTTAGGCCAAACCGTGACGGTTTGGTGACCGGTTTTCAACTTTATCAGGCCATTTGTCGTTTTGTTGTCACGAGGTGTCGGAAGACAGACACAGAAACCGTGACCGCAAGGTCTTGCGGTCACGGTTAGGTACCAAAACGTGACCTTTAGCCCTAACCGTGACCTTTTGGTCCGGCCTACCCAAAAAACCCAACGGTGTCCCCATTAGGACCCTTATTTTTTAAGCTACGTCCCCACCTTTTTAATTAAGCGGGTGTTCCACACACATATCATTGCCCAATCATTCATATCGTATGAGCTTCTTTTTTTGCTTTTTTTGCTTTTTTTCTTACAATTTTTAATTTGTTATTTAATATACAAGCTAGTAAGAGTCCTATAAGAATTGGTGACGTTTTAAACTCAATGATTATTTTAATAAAAACGGATGTTTGTTTATATAATTACATTATCTACGAAGTCTTTTACATTATCTACGAATTCTTTGTATATAAAATTAATGACTTTTACAAAATTTTGAATTTTATAAAAATATTCCAAAAGTTGACATGAATGTAACAATAATTGTCATCTAAGCAAAGTGTTACGAGGTGTCGAGGTGTTGAATCTCATATAGGTATTTGGTAAACATGATGACATATTTATTTGAACTAGATTAGATACTCGCATGTTACACGGGTTGAAATAAATAATAAAAAGTTATATAATAGATTAGATATATGTATAATCTAATATATGTTATTGATAACATATTTATAAAATTATTATATAACGCATATTTAAGTTATAATCAATAGTATAAAGAGGAAAAAGAATTTATTATTCATATATATCCATAAACCTTCCTATATATATATTTTTAAAGTATTTTAATTTTAACAATGATTAACTTAAGATTAACTATATTTGAAAAAAAATTCAAGTCTCATTAAAGTACTTTTTAATAAAATGTTATTTATTTATAGAATTAATAAAATGTTATTTATTTATAGAAATAAATTATATTGATTAGTATGGTATTAAATGAGAATTATTAAGAAACTTTTTTTAAATCAAAATTTTACCAAAATTGTAAGTTATTATGTGGTAACACATAAACAATCCTAGGTGACAATAATGTAGACATGCTAGAACTAACCATGTGGTTAATAGTCATTTTGATTTATTGTAGTAGATGTCTAATTTGATCCCTTTATCATTTTGTTGAAATATAAAGTTTTGTACATACCATATTATCAAATTAATAAATTAAATGATATTTGATAGAAGAAACGGATAATGGTCGAACTCAAAGGTATGACACTTATTGGTTTCTTATCAGTCCTTAATCTGGGATTTTATTCTCATTAATAAAACCAAAAGCAAGTAAAACAAACCTTTAAATATCAAGCTTAAAATATCTACAAGTCAGGACTCACTTAAACTCCCATTTTTTTACCGATTGATTAAGGGTATAATTAATAGGTTACATACGTATATTGGCTTTATAAATATTTTGGATGCTTTTCAAGCTTCAGCTCAAATCAGAAGGGTTGTAATTCTGTTTTTATTACACTCAGCTACTTGATTGGTGTTATGTATAAGGTGATTGCATAAGTTTTGACTAAGGGACTGTTTCATTTTAAAGACTCGGTTAGAAGTGGCTGACAGAGTAAGAGTCTTCTCAAATCTGACCGGGTAAGAGGAAAAATAGGCATGGGTCAGTGGCTTCGGACCGGGTCAGACGCAATAGAGTGAGAATCAAACACAATGACTGACCAAAATGTCTGACCGAGTCAGTGGGTCAGACATTTTGACCCGGTCAGAAGCAAATCAAACAGCCCCTAAGTGTCTCAAAATGCATGGCAGGCCTAGAAAATTCCCATGAGACATTGGGCCCGGGGTGAGAACAGAATTAACCCCTATAATACAACATATAAAAATTCTAAATCAAATAACTTGCATATAAAAAAATTATAATATGACAATATCTGGGCTAAATTATTTAAACCGTTAATGGACTCAAGGCTTAATAGATTAAAATAATTAAAAAAGTTATTGAGTTTGTTAATAGGTTTATTAATAGTTTATATAATTCTTTAAGAATACATGTATGTTTATATATATAATACATATGTGGACCCTAGGCATATCATACGTCCACGCCAGTCTTCTTATGCCTAACTTTCTGTAAATTTCTTCAAATACACCAATACATACGCCGTCCACACGCCACAAGGTGTATTATACGCCCCTACCCAGCGTATTATACGTCGGCCTCCCTCAAACGGTGCCTTTTTCGTAACTTTTGATATGTACTTCTTTAGTAATTGTAGTTTCGTATTTTGCTTATTTTGTCTCAAAACAAACATTCTTAAGCTATTAACACCTACTAAACTAAATACAAAAAAGTCATCATGTTTCACAATAATCACAGTGTAAATTCACGCATTTAAGTTAAATAAACATTACGTTTAGCGCACGTGTTTGGCTCTCCTGAGTTTCTATCCACATGTCCCTACCTATTCAGTGATATTTCAATTTCTTGGGAACCACTTGGCATATCATTAATTCACAACCTTTAATTCATTATCTTCATATGAGTTTCTTTTTTCTTCGAAAAATACTATAGAGTTAATAACATGAATGTTCGTTGTGGTAAGATTTTTTTTAAGTTTAGTTTTTAGGTATTATTTATTACAAGTTTTTATAAAGCTTGTAGGGTTATACCAAATTGTCCTATTGTCCCTCACACTAATAGACATTAACTTTATAATTTAAGTGTGTGTGATCAGTGAAATGAAGGATCTAAAACAAAACTTCAAAGGTATCCAAAAAAAAAAAAATTTATGTACATTTATTTAAATAAAATAGAAGACACGTTAAGTTGAAGTTAAACATATACGTATTAAATGATCTTAGATCTCTCATCTTCAACATTTGAAAGCTTGAAATCAAAATAGTGCTGTTTTAATTTTCACTCAGGGGTATCCTAATATATAAAAAGATAAAAGAAAAGATAAAAAAATTGATTTATTATTATTATTATTATTATTATTATTATTATTATTATTATTATTATTATTATTATTATTATTATTATTATTATTATTATTAATGTTATTATTATTATTATTACTACTACTACTATTACTATTACTATTATTATTACTATTTTATTATTATTATTATTATTATTATTATTATTATTATTATTATTATTATTTATTATTATTATTATTATTATTTATTACTATTATTATAAAATATACTATTTCACACTTACTTAACTTCCATTTAACATAAGAACCAATTTGATATAACTTGTCATAGTTAGAGGGGGCACACCGGGGGGGGGGGGGGGGGGGGGGGGGGGGGGCGCGTTGGGGGAGGTCAAAATAAAATTCAACAATTTAAGTCTTGTTTGAATAATAATGAGAACTAGTTTTTTACATGTCGCGCGTTGCGGCAGCGTTTGTGGTATGATAAAGTATAAATTACGATCGGCTTACTCGTTTCCCAACTAAATTTACGTCAAAACGTAAAATAACTCGAATTTTTCCATTGAGTGAAAACAGTTATATTTTACCCAACTATTTTCCAAACAAATTTATGTCGAAACGTAAACAACTAAAAATATACAAAAAAACACGTATGTTGACGTCGTATGCGATGTGATAGAGTATATATCACAAAAATATCCGACTCGTTTCTGAGTTAAATTTACATCGAAACGTATTTATATTGTCAAATTAAACATATTATATTTGACCCAACTCGTTTCAATTTCCCAACTAAATTTATATCGAAACTTTTTTTATACAGTCAATTGAAACGTATTATATTCGATCGGATGCGTTTTAAACAAATACAATAAAAGACAATATATATATATATACACTAGTGGGTGAAACCCGTACGGTGCGGCGGTGTATAAATATTTTTAGTATTTTTTCTTTAGCTGACTCTTTCTTATTATTTCTAACTCTCATTTTGTTTTTTTATTTAATTAATGTGAGATATCATATGTATATTTATATTACTATAGGGATAAATAAACTTGTAAATAACAAATTGTTTATGCATAATCATTGTATCAAATGTAATAAAATTGTTTTTAAGTATCTTAAAAATGGATTAAAATTATAATATTGTTTAAAAATTATATTATATAGTAGTATAGATATAGATAGATTAAGATAACCTTAAATGTAATAGTGATACTTTAAATTTAATTAGAAAATAATAGAGTAGAAGTATTTAAAGCCTTAAAAGAGTATAATATAAACTAGGAAATGAACCCGCGCGTTGCCGCGGGGTTCTTTTTGAATGTCTAACAGACACAAGTGTTAAGTAATCTTATAAATTGACACAATAAAATTATTAGTATTAAAGTTACATTTAGTTTCAAATTTTTAAATACCTTTCCCTATTTAATTTGATTATATATCGTACGTTTGATTATATGTTAAATCGCGAGCGTTATAGCTTTTGTATCGAGCCAGTGGTCTCTTTGGAAGCGGTCTCTACCTATCTGGATAGAGGAAAGACTTGCCACCACCTACCCCTCCAGACCCTGCTCTTGAGTGGGATATACTGGGTTTGTTTGTTTGTTGTTTTTAGTTTCAAATTTTTATTTACCAGAAGTCATCAAAGATCAACAGTTAAAGGTAAAAAAGAATTACCTCGCTCTTTGTATATAGTCTAGTCACTTTTAACCGACCATACCTGAGATCACACTTGATAATATCAGAAATTAGTAAAGATTCTCACTTGATAATAATATAAATTAGCAAAGAGTTTAACTGTTTAAAAGACAAATCAAACAGGTTGATTATATAAAGATTAGCAAAATTTATCTTTACTAAATCAAGTTCTTTATGTTTCAATTTTTTTTTCTCTTTTTCTTGTGGTCTTACTATAACAAAAGTTAGTCTAACATACGTGGGAAATTTTCTTAAATGGGTCAACCGGGTCATAGCAAATAACCTGGTAATTTCATAACCATGCTCGAATCAGAGAAGAACCTGCAAAATAACGCCTTGAATATTAAAAACCACTTGCAATGCAAAGTAACTAACTGAAGGATGGATGCATGCATCAATGTTGATTCCTAAAAGAAATTTATTTTCTTTTAAAAATTGAAACCGCTCAAATAATATTACCTGCCATAAGTATAATGATCCAAGGTTATTTTACTTACCTAACATTAGTACAATAAATCACCAACAAAAATTCTTTTTTGAATAACACCATAAGCACCCTGAATGCAAAAAAGATAATCGCCATTTGCCACCACCTATGCAGCCTGTGTTCATGAATCATAGACTTTCATATAGCATGCTTCATTAGAATAAAGAAAAGAACATAAAAAATTAAAAAATAAAAATAATTAATTAATTAATTACTTAAACAGTAATTGGAAAATACACAAATGCTGAAGAACTTGAGTCAACAACCTGAATAAATTTGTTAAATTGCAATGTTGTGACTCCACAGCCATAGAGCTCCCTACGCATTTGCAATTCCTATCGCTTCAACCGATAATGATATCACATTTAACTAACTGAAAACCAACAAAAAAGATATAACTTATTTAAAGCACTGGAGTTCAAACATAACCCAAATTAACTCTTAAACACAACAAATATACAAAAGCTAAGTAGTAGTGGTGATATCATCTCAACTCCAAAATGAATCATACAGTTTATTGTTGCAAAAGAAATGTATAAAAATGTAGATGTCAATCACCAACACATAAAAGCACTCAATTCTTTTTAGAATGGCTATTACCTACAACTCTTAATCACTAAGTGAGCATAAGTATCACACCTCAACTTGCTTGTTTCAAGAAGAAAGCTCTCAATTCTTTCTAAAAATCCAGATCGAGCAACAATCAAGTCATCTTAGCATTACATCAATATACTATATCAAAAAAAACTACTAAAAATGTTAACATGACCATACGAACTATAAGGGATGAGACTTGACTCCGTATCTCTAAATTCTGGAGTTCAAAAAAAAGTACAACAAATAAATCCCAGTCAGTACAATTTAATTTTAATATATATCCTGATTAAAGGTCCAACTCCATCTTATGATCCTCATAACTACAATCTGAATAATAAAACCATGGATCATCACCATGAAGAGTTGAAGTGTCATGTAGTTTAGTTTTAGCCAAGGGTTGGAATGGTAATAGGTAAAGACAACTGTGCATAAAAAAGAAAAGAATGTCCACTGAAGACGTTGATGAAACAAAATGTTTAAAGACCAAAATAGACTATTTGAATTGCTTCGTTGAAAAGATAGATGTTTTTTTTGCTGGATTAGCAATCCTAAATTTGTGTATCCTTCGATTTGTGTTTAGGACTGCACTCAAAAAAATTAAGCCTGGAGAATCTAAAGCTAAAAACATGATCACACTTTTCAATACAATGCCAATCTTATTATTAACAGAAGCTAAAAGCACCATCTTTTTATTAACATTTAACAGAAGCTAAAAATATAAACCTTTTATGAGAAAGTTCAACTCCTTTTAATATGGTAATGGTATTGATCACCTGCCATATCTTCAACTATGTTAGCTAACTTATGCATCTGTTCCTAAAATTAACTAATCATGTTTTTCATACCATTAAGGTATGTACTAAATTAAAGTACAGATCAAATCATGTATGTGATCACTGATCTTATTAATGGTACTTAACTGGTTGTTAATTTTTAAATTCAATTGTATGCAGCAGCATGTTTTTTGTTTCTTTTGATTTTAGAATCAAGAAACAAATTTCGTCAAAAGCAAATGTAAATACCTGAATTCGAATGATCACAAAGACTGATTATTCTTCATAAGCAGTCTCAAACTCTCAATAGCTAAAGGCAGAGCAATAGCTTGTACAAATTCCATGTTCTTAGGCTTAGAAGCTAACTGTGCAACCCTGTAATCGGCATCAATCACACCAGCCCCAACATCAATCGAATAGTAAAGAAAAGAACCAATAAAACTTGAAGAAACAACCAGAAAAATTAGAGAACAGTTGCCGAAAGTTACTGTTGGAAGGTAATCAGGCAAAAACATAGCTCTGATATCGTAAAGCGAAACAAATATAAATACCACTAGAATCAATCAATACAATAGAAGATCTATATATGTAGGAGTGGAAAATGAAACAGAGATGCAACAAACCCTAACAACTAACTAAAAAGTAACTGCCTAACATAAATTCCAACATATATAGCAGCAATACACACTAATTATTGCCTACCTACAGTCACATGCTGACTGAAAAAATCTACATTCCTAACTTTTGTCTACTAACTGCCATGGATTTCTCTTTTCACCATTGATTATACAAAAGCAGCATGCTAATCGATGCCCTTACAGTTGTAATAGTATATTGTGTATCAAATAAAATACCATCTAGCAGCACTGCCTACTTACAATAACAAAATTTACAGAACCGATTCACTCATTCACAACTGACAGTTGACAATCGGCACGATAATAACCACAAACACAAAAAACGAAAACTAATAGACTGATATTATCTCAAACTTCGGTAAACTGATACAATAACATTAACAATCAAACAAAGCGATACCGATGTCATATACAGAGATGTCATTGAGGAACTTCTTATCGACCAGACCACCAAACACCACGATCTTCGACTTTCCGATGTTGACCGCGGTGTGACCACTGCAATCGCACCATCAAATAGCACAAATCACTACAAAATTCATCCGAAAATGATGGAAAACGTTTAGGTTAGAGGAATTGGGGGAGAAATTGATCGTGTTACCTTCGAGGTTGAGGAAGTGGTCCGGTGAAATCGGCCGGTGAAGCTTGAATCCAGTAATGCATAGCTGTGTTGGAGATGCAAAACGATGAAGAATCAGAGGTTTACGATACAGTGGAATGTGGATTCTCTGTATGAAATCGGAGTCAATTGGTCACAAAACCCTATTACCCTTTACAGAAAAAACTACAAAAATGCTACAAATCTTACCGATTCGAGCATATGTTCCCTCTGGTACTGTCAAGCGACGATGCCGGGTTGTTTGGGGCTTGGATGTCAGGCGACGGTGGCGGGTTGGGGGTTGGATGCGGCGACGATGGGGCGACGATGCGACGATGGGGCGACGATGGCGGTTTGGGGGGGACGATGGCGGGTTGGGGATTGGATGTGGACGACGATGTGCGGCTGCAGATCGACATCCGTGTGACGCTTCTAGTTCCGCTTGTGGCTCTGGTTCTACTTCAAATCGTTCGGGAGTGAAGGAATGAAGGAGCACATATGCAATCGCCAAAGATGGTGAGGGTGGATCGGAGATGGGGAGGCGTTTAGGGCTCGGACATATGCAATCGCCGAAGATGGTGAGGGTGGATCGGAGATGGGGAGGCGTCCAGGGCTCGGAGATGAGGAGATGAGGGACCCCTTTTGTGGGGCACTGTTGCCACCGACAAAAGGGAATAAATAGAATAGAAATAAGTTTTATGACATTACATATTAAAGCTTACAACTCTTCATATATCATTTTAAAAATGATATAAAATTACAAATCTAGTTACGGTTTCTCTATATATATAGTAGTATATATATATATATATATATATATATATAGAGGGAGGTTCCCCTACAAATTAATGTTTGCCTAAGTATGCTAAGAAGTAATCTTAACCTTCTAATTATCTAATTAAGGGCTAAGATCAAAGTGTAGAAAAAATAACTAATCAAGGGTAATTTGGGTATTTTATTACATTACCCACAATTGTTGACTTTTTAAAATTTCCCCCCTATTTTTTAAATGCTAATAACTTTTTCATACGACATTATTTTTTTAAAAAAATTACACCATAAAATCAAGCATTTTTTCTCTTTAATTTGAGTATAGTATTACTATAGTTTTTTAAAAAAAAAAACAAATTATGTGACGTTGTGCTACATTTTTAACGTTTTTGTGCTGCATTTTATAAAACAGCACAAGGCTGTGCTGTATTTCATAAAACAGCAAAAGGCTGTGCTGCATTTCATAAAACAGCACAAGGCTGTGCTGTATTTCATAAAACAGCAAAAGGTTGTGCTGTATTTCATAAAACAGCACAGCCTTGTGCTGTATTTCATAAAACAGCACAGCCTTGTGCTGTATTTCATAAAACAGCACAAGGCTGTGCTGTGTTTCATAAAACAGCACAAGGCTGTGCTGTGTTTCATAAAACAGCACAAGGCTGTGCTGTGTTTCCTAAAACAGCACAAGGCTGTGCTGTGTTTCGTAAAACAGCACAAGGCTGTGCTGTATTTCATAAAACAGCACAAGGCTGTGATGTATTTCATAAAACAGCACAAGTCTGTGCTGTGTTTCATAAAACAGCATAAGGCTGTGCTGCATTTCATAAACCAGCACAAGGCTATGCTGTATTTCATAAACCAGCACAAGGCTGTGCTCTGTTTCAAAAAACAGCACAAGGTTGTGCTGTGTTTCATAAAACAGCACAAAACGCACGAAGCACAATACAGCACACATCAAGAATACAGCACAATACAGCACAAATCAAGAATACAGCACAATACAGCACAAATCAAGAATACAACACAATACAGCACAAATCAAGAATACAGCACAACACAGCACAAATCAAAAATACAGCACAATGAGAGCTTCGACATGCACAAATCAACATGCAGCTTAAATTATAATAGCATAACAACTAAATCAAAGAACCAATCTAGAGAACAATTACTTAACAGCTATGTTCTAACGGCACTGAAGATCAATCAATGCAACTGATATGAGCTTAAAACAACTAGATGAAAGAATCAACACAATGCACAAGAAACCAACAAAATCAACAACTTGAAAGAACCTTCTCTCCAGAAATCTTTAGCATTTAGCTTCAGCAATCGAGAGCACTCTCTATTCAACAAATCAACAACTCGCTGAGACTCCACAGGATCCAAACCCCCTTCTTCAGCACCAAGACCCGCTGCAACGGCCTCGTCCTGTGGCAAGTAATTTACGAAATTGCCACGGCCGTCTTGGGGCTTACGATGCCCAGTGGAACTACTGTTAACATGAGATGAAGATGATTGTTGCTTTCGAAGTGAATCGGAGAGGGTCGGATTCGGATTTGGTTTGGGTATGAATCTCTGTTGTTGTTGGGTTCTGTTGGGTAAGCCTTTGCTGGAGTATCGATGATGGTTCGACATCAAGAAGTTGTTTGTGGGTGATGATCTGTGCTTTGTGTGTGTGTGATGATCTGTGATTTTGTTAGGGTTTTAGGGGATGAAGAAGATGATGGTGATTCCGTAAGAAGCGTCGATTGGGGTCGAAGAAATCTGGTAGGAGAAACGCAGTCGGTAATGGTGATTCCGTAAGAAGATGAAGAAATCTGTGATTTTGTTAGGGTTTTGTTGAATGGGGTTGGGAGGTTGAAAGGATTTGTAATGGATTTGTGCTATATTCTCTATTAAATCCTTCTTAACCTAATATTTGTAATGGACAAAAGTACCCTTAATCACATTTTTAAGTAGTGCCACATGTCAATCAAATATTTCTTCTTAGCATACTTAGGCAAAAATCATTTCTTATTAGAATCTCTACCTATATATATATATATATATATATATATATATATATATATATATATATATATATATATATATATATATATATATATATATATATATATATATATAAAATGTGATGTCAAATTATTATATCATTATTAATTAATGGCATGACTCCTCTTCAGCATCTATCCACATGGCCCTTCTTTTTCGGTGATATTTTAATTTCTTGGGCATATAATTAATTCACAACCTTTAATTCATTATCTTCATATCATATGGCTCTTCTTCAGCCTCTATCCACATGGCCCTTCCTTTTGAGTGATATTTTTAGATCTACGAAACCACTGACGTATCATTTTGAGTTTCTTCTTTCTGGGAAATTTACTATATAGTTAATTACATGCATGAATGCTCGTTGTGGTAAGACTTATTTTTTTATTTTAGTTTTCAAGTATTATTTATTTTAATTTTTACATTATGTTTGTAGGATTATATCAATTTATCCCTAACACTAATATTGTTATATAAAAAGATATTACGTTTTTAAGCTCATATTTCGTTATTGTATCTTTAATGCAGTTTACTGTGTCTTTTTGTTAGTTATTATGTTTTTCTGAATACTATTTTGTTTTTAAAAATGGTGAATTCTACAAAAATATAATAGTGGAATAACGTTGTTGTTTATCTCTGGTATGTAACACATAATAATAAATTATCAACTAATTAATCTAATAAATTAAAAATAAAGACATAATAACACAATGTCTCATTGTATTTTTTTATTGTCATTGTCATCTTAAACACTATGAGTGTTGAAAAATACATAGGTGAATAACTTATTGTATACTTCTAATTGTAAAACACAATGATAGATAACACATTTATATAATCATAAAAAACAATGATAAAAATAACACATTATGTTATCTTCAACACTATTATTTTAAAAAATAAAATGGTGAAACTGTATCATTATGTACTTGTAATTGTAAAGATCAATGATTGATAACAAGTTTATATAATTCACAGAAACAATAACAAAAATAAAACAAAATCATTTAAAACGTAAAACACAATTTTTAATACATATAACAAATTATGTAAACTGCATGACACGATAGATTGATATTTGACACAATGGACGTATAAGACACTATGAGTTGACGTATTGACACAATTACCAAAATGCATCACTTTAAAACAATAAAAGAACATATGTCAAATTTATCATTTTTCTTAAGATTTTTAGATTAAATATATTTTTTTTACTATAACCTACCTTATAATTTATTACTTCATAAGAAGAGTGCACAATGTGACAATACTTTACACTTTTGGAAGTTTGACGTTTGCCTAATATTGTGATTGATTTTAATAATTTTTGAAGTTATTCTTACAAGACTGTTAAGCTACCGGTCCCTTTTTTTGCAAAACCCTAAATAATATATACTGCTACGATGAGTAGGGTATCATATCTACGAGTAACATGTGGTTAGTATTAACTCTATCTTATTTAGCATCCTGTTTTTTCCATTCACCATCCATAACCACACCTTCCGTCATCCACCATCAGTAACCCACACCTTTCCTTGTTCACCCTCAAATTATTTATATATATATATTGTGTGATTTTAAAAATAAATTAAGGGAAGGTAAATACAAAAGTTTTAATTAAAGATCCGAGTTAAACTAAATATGAACTGCTAAAATTAAAAAACAAGAATACCCGAAACACGAGAGTGCAACTATAAAGATGAGAGCATGTAATAACTTTCGGTTTCAGGTCTGGTTATTTGGTTGCAAGACTTAATTTGCGAGATCAATAGTTATATTGCTTATACCACTAGCCTAAAGCCCACCCCATGTACATGCATACCTACATTCGATCATTTAGTAAACTAGGGTATCATGGGCATGATCGAGTGACATAGTAAAAAGTGTTTATCAAATCAACGCAACTACGCAAGGATCGATCACACTATAATAAATCAAAACATAATTAGCATTTAACTAGGTGACATTGATTACAACTTGTTAACTAGATATTCTACATAAAGTTTGATTGGTTACGTACATAACAAACATTGTTTGGCTGACTGACTTTAGGCACTGATTATGTAAATTCTTACGAATTTTTCCCTAAGTCAACTAACGGTGAAATTGACAATTTCATAAGATACTATCACTCCTCTGACAGTTACAAAACCAACCAATATCACAAAAATATCTTACAATTCAATATATACTCAAGTGTCACGTACAAATACAGTGAATCAAAGTTAAACATGAGACAAGATATAGATGTCCCGATAGTGATAACGAGAACAAATTACTCAGTCTTGCCTCAAAACTAGAGATGTTCAAAAAAAACCGGTTCGGGAAAAAAGGGCCTTTGGGCAGCCCAATTATAATTCTATTATCTATAGTTGGCCTGTTAATGATTCGTTATAGAATGCAACATAGTACTAGAGATGCGCATTTTGGGTTTTGGGCCAAACTCAAAAACGGGTCAAATCAGGTACAACCCAATGTTCACTAAGAACAAGCTAGTAAATCCTACTCAAATCAATAAGAATTACGATTTACTAAAATCGACAAAAGAAAAATCTTTGTTTTCATTTACTTAAGTATCACACCACGTAATGTATATGTTACTTTTTTCAATCTAGTACTAACAAGAACTCTAGTTTGCAACCCTTGGTAAGAGTTTCGAGGCACCCTGCGTGGGGTCCCAGAGTAGCCTTACTCACCGAGTGGCGTTCATGATAGAAAAGTTTTTCTACACATATAAAGACAACCGTTTGAAGTTGCTTTTTATCTATATGGTTGTCGAAAAGTTCTAAGAAAACTAATCCATCAGTAACATTGGCGATCAACAAAGTAAATGTTGACAAATCTGTCAACTGGACACACTCTTCCATGAAGAATTGCATTATTTCAACTTAAAGGTTGTGATGTATTGATGATTCTACGCCTATAAAGAATTATGTTTAGATTTTACTCTTGATATGTGATTTTAGCTTGTATCTTCTTTCTTACTTCTGTTTTTGTCAATTTCCTTAATTTATCAGAATACATTAATATAAACTAAATGTTGATTTTGGAAACAAAACCTTATGAATCAAGAAAAGGGTTGAAATGGAAATGAAATGAAAGACAAAGTCACTCGTAGGCTATTGACATCATTCAATTGATTCTCAAGTTCATTGATGTTATGAAATTAGGTCTCAAGAGAAGGCATAGCCCTGAGGGTCAAGTTGTTGAATTCGTGTTTAAAGATGGCGGACCGGGAGCCCTTATTACTAACGAAAATTGTCTTGATGTGATTCCAAGCTGCTAGTGATATAGATTGGTTCACGAACCCAAACAGAGAGATCATCCAGCAGTGGTTTCGTAGATCCGCTGTAGGCCAATTGCATCAATCTTCGACCAAGATAGTAATCACAAAAAAAATTTCTTTACTAATTATAGATGTGTGATCTAGTTTTTATATCTTTATAAGGATTTGAAGTTATATGCCGACTTCTAGAAATTTATTTTTATTTAGTCATGTACCTCAAGTTTTCAGAGGACCTTAAATGCACATTGGGCCTTCGTCATTGATTCCATCATCCATGATTCCATCTATTAAAGCCCATAATCAGCCTGCTTTCTATAAAGCTTTACAGAAATTTAAACATTGGTGGGCCCAAGTTTAGTCTTGACCTCTAATCCTCTATGGCTCTTTGGGTCAGACTTCAGAGTGTCAGACTCGTATTTAATTTTGATTTCTTTTTCTTAAGTCTTCATTATGTGAGTATTTCCATTTTGTCAAGACACCATATCATGTTATGACTTATTATGTTTGCTATATTAAAGTTTAAGTTTTCTAAAACTAGCTTCTACTGGTTTATATCATTATCCGTCTAGCAAAACCATGATTTACCTGATGTCATCGGCTCAGAGGGTATTTTTGAGATACCGAGTCTTCTAATAGCATTTTTTTCACAGTAAAAATATTAGTTATTTATATAACAGAATTACATTACACAATTAGCAATTGTGTCTGGTGGGAAGAGTAACTTGCCATCCATCATATTGGTGGGTAGATTTCCCTATTGAAGAGTAATTAGTGACCCTTCATTTCAGCCATTTGCAACATCCACTTGTTGTAGTTGGATTGTGACATTTGAGTGTCCAAACAAAATCCTTTGTATGAATACGCATAACTAGTTTACAATAATGATTATGATAGATTTTTCGTTTAAATCTTTTAATTTTATACACATTTTCTTTATGCATCCTGCTTCCTTTTGATACCTAACCTACCTACTAAAATTGCCATATGATAGGAGTAATATAGTATTTCAAAAAGTTATCTGCTAGCCAAGCTATGTACAACTAAAAGTTAAGTTTGACCCGATGTAACTTAATTAATCAGGAACAAAGTCCTAGTCTTTATAATATTTTGACATCCTAAATATTTTTTTTGACGACCAACTAATAAAGTCCGGCTACTCGGGGTAACTCAATGGTAAAAGGCGACCTCATATGTCCGTGATCGCAGACAACGCTAGATACCTCAAACCCACCAACACCAAATCCATGGGAAAATCCATCGTCCGAAAGCTCACTGGGTAAAACCTACCTCATCGACAACATATCGCTCCTAGCATTTTGACATTCTAATATTAGTAATCATGTTAAAAGATAATGTTTACATATTATACTTTATAATTAAGGGTAGAGTTATAGTAAAAATGATAATATTGTACTTTATAAGTAAGAAGTATTGTGGGTTTGACTATTGTTCTATTGTTTTAAAAATGATGGCATTTTAATTATTGTGTCAAATATATCAGTTTATTGTGTCATATACGTTTACTGTGTTATAGATTTTACATCATTTGTTATATGTATTCAATATTGTATATTACATTTTAGATCATTTTGTGTTATTATTGTCATTGTTTCTATAATTATATGTATATGTTATCTATCATTATGTTTCATTAGGAGTGTGCAAAAATATACTTTCATTAATATATTTATCAAAACTCATAGTTTTAAAAATAATACAATGTGCTATATTTGTCATTATTTTTAAACATTATATAAACTTGTTGTTATTTACAATTGTGTTTTACAAATAAAAGTACACAATGATTTTATTTCACAAAGTATTTTTTAAAACTTATAGTGTTCAGGATTACACAATGACGATCAAAAACACAATGATACGTTGTATTATTTTGTTATTGTTTTTATGTATAGATTAATTTATTGTTAATTTATTATTATGTTTTACATATTGAAGATACACAATAATGTTATTCCATCATTATACCTTTTTTTAAAACTCATCATTTTATAAAAACATAATAGTATTTAAAAATATAAAATAACTAACAAAAAGACATAATAAACTTACTAAAAGACACAATAACGAGATATGAGCTTAAAAACATAAAAAAAGTTGTTAATATTTTATATAATAATACTGTACTCATTTTAAAGCTTAAAAACACTCGTTTTTATGGTGCAATTTTATAAAAAAATAATATCATAAGTAAAAGTTATGAACGTTTTAAAAAATTAAGGAACTTGTTACAAGTCAACAAAATGATTATTATAAAATACCGGTCTAACATATTTTTTCTTATAAATTGATCTTAACCATTAATTAAGATAATGAATGTTTAAGATTATGTTTAATGCTTTTTAGTTTTAGAGTTATTTGAATTTAAATATTCTTTTAAATAATTAATGCATGACCATACTTCTTGTAAGACATTAAAGAACCCCATCACCCAACAAAACCTAAGCCACTTCAATGCTTTAAGAAAAGAAAAGGTAATAGACATGATATATGTTTCAAAAGCCACTCGAACGCATTAGAAAAAGTTACTCCTTTAGAAAAATTTTATACCCGCAAACGTATACTATATAATGTTACTTTTAAATTTACGGTTCTATATTATTGTCAACAAAAAAACTTGAATCTGCAAACTCAATGTGACAGACATCATTATATATACACTTCAGAATTACTATGATCTTTTAGTAGACCTTATGATGGGCCCAGAATTTTGATCATAATAGATACTTTATTTACTACTATAACTCTTGTGGGCAAAATGGTAATTTTACAAAATCTCTTAAAATTAAGATATGTACCTATGTTCATGCACAAGGTACTACTCACACACGCTCTTTCTCTCTCAGAATAAGGTTTTGGTTTCCTGCCTATTCTGTCTCACGCTCTTTCTCTCTCAGAATAAGGTTTTGGTTTCAGCCTTTACAAGCCCTAAACACCGCAACGGCGGTCGATCATCAACGGCGAGCAGCTCGACATCGAGGTGTACGCGGCGCTGTACAGGTTGTACAGCGGCCGTACCAAGGTTCACCTATCACCCTTCCTATCACCCTTCATCCATCACCGACTCTCCGGCAGTTCACCGGAGCTTCAATTTAAAGCTCCACCGGATGTATAACCAAAAACAACCAACACAGGGACGATACACAGCCAGTCTCATCATGAATCCAGAATCATTCGAAGTCGGTAGGCTAATCGGAAGCTACGGCTTCATGAACGTCACTAGGTAAACCTTACTTCACTAACTATATACTATCGAATCCAATTGTGCAGTTGGTTTGTTGCTTTGAGAAATTTGTTTCTGCAGTTGTTCAGATCACCAATCTCGAGAAATTTGTTTGTTTGTGCAGTTAATTAGTTTGAAACTTAATCGTTTTCGATTTCACCTTTCATTGATTCGTTAGGTTTCTTTAATCTCTCTTCTACTTTGTTCACAATACTTTGTTTCATACTTCGATCTCTTAATCTCTTTATCGTTTATAGATCGGATTCAGATTTCAATTTTAGAAGAAGAATGGTGAGAGGATTGTTGAACAAGCTCGCGACCAAATCGATCAAGGTCGCCGGAAACTGGCAGCAGCAGCAGCTCCGCCGCCTCAACATCCATGAGTATCAGGTTGTGTTTCTTCTCCTTTCACGTGTTTTGAAGCTTTACGTATGTTTCGAAAAGCATCGTGTTTCTGTTGTGTTGTCGTTGTTAAAACGTTAATCTAGCCCTAGATCATACAGCAGGGGAGAAGAAGTGGAATATTGTTTTGAGGTTTTGATTTTGTTTACTACGTATTGAAAAGGAAGACGGATTGCACGGCCATGGTGTTGGTGGTACTGCAGAAGGGATTTGTTGTTTTGTTGTTTAGGGTTACTTCATGCTCAAGCAACATAAGTAGAGTAAGATTATGGTTGTGGTATTAGGTGATGGATAGATCTTACAAGTGATTTTATCTCAAATAGCTTATTATAGTGGATTTAGCTTCTTGTGTTAGACCTGTGGGATGCCTGTATTCTTTGTTTTATCAGCTTATATGATATCTGCCTTCTGCTCTGCTTAATCTCTCATTAGCAGTAGTGCTGTAAGTTAATGATCATTGACTGATTTTAACATTTACATGCCATTCTTTGACTGCTCGGGAGTCACCAAGATTGCTCTATAAAAATATTGTCATTCCCTTGATGCCACACCAGAAGATATATTATATCAAATTAGTTAGGGACTTGGGGTAGGGCTAAAATTTAAACCTAGAGAAATCATGTTTTCATAAGAATAGCTTGATAAATTCAATCAACTATGCTCTTTTATCCTATATTAAGACACATGCCTACATAATATATGTCTCCTTTTCACAAGATGGATACATTCTTATGGTGTCGGTGCATAGTATTACACAAGTTTAGACATACTTTATATGATATGTCTTTAGTCATTTACTCTTAAATGGTTTTTGAACTCAGGGAGCTGAACTGATGAGCAAATACGATATTAATGTTCCGAAAGGTGTTGCTGTTTCTTCTATTGAGGAAGTCAGAAAAGCCATAGGGACGACATTTCCCAATGAAAAGGAGGTAAACTTTGGCATAGTATTTGTTTATTTGCCCTTTTTTTTAGAAACAATGTGAGGTATGTCCTACCTAAATTTTGTGAGTCACTTGTTTGTGGAGTCATATAAGCATCACTGTTTCCTTTTTGGTTCAGTTGGTAATGAAAAGGAGGTAAACTTTGGCATAGTATTTGTTTATTTGCCCTTTTTTTAGAAACAATGTGAGGTATGTCCTACCTAAATTTTGTGAGTCACCTGTTTGTGGAGTCATATAAGCATCACTGTTTCCTTTTTGTTTCAGTTGGTGGTTAAGAGCCAAATCCTTACTGCTGGACGAGGCCTAGGCAAGTTCACAAGCGGTCTTCAAGGTGGTGTTCACATTGTCAAAGTTGAACAGGCAGAAGAGATAGCTGAAATGTCTACTTGAGCCTTTTATGCCATCTTTACTATTTCATTTTATTTCATGCTAAGATTTCATTTTGTTCTCATCAGAGTTTCTTCCAAATGATGATGGTCTTAGTTATGAGGAGGTTCTCTTGCAGCAGGTAATTATAAATCAAGATCATATAGTTTAAAACTTCATGTTTGCTATAGGTACTCAAGCAGCTTTCTTTGCCCCTTGAACTTTCCCTCTCTAATGAGAAAGGAGATCATGTAGGGAAGGCTAAAAGACCATGGGAGATAGTACCTGCTGGCCACAGAATTGGGACCCCTGTGCCATTATTTAAGGAACTGGTATATAAAAATATGTTCTATTTTGATGGTTACATGTGCCATAGTGAGAGTGATGCATCTGACTTACTGTAATTTGTGTGTGTGTGTGTGTGTGTTATTTGTGTGATGTGCAGAAAGATGAAGAGGTGGAGTTCTTTATTTGTGTAGCATGAGTCAGTCACATGTAGTTGCAACAAAGGTTTGACTTTTACAATCTATGTATCAAAAGAACTAAATGTTCTAATCTAGGTGTTCAATTATATTCCAGAGGCTTTTATACGGACACAATATTAATTATTTTGGTTAATGTGGTTTTCATTACTTGATATGTGTTTGTTATTTTAGTTTCTTTTGTTTGCAAGTAGTGGTTGTGTACCACTCTAATGCAAGACTAGAACTCAAGTGATTATAACAAAAGATTACATTGTAATTAATAGTTTACATGATTAGTTCATTTTGCTAGGCGATATAGATTTAAAGGTCATTTAAACAATAAAGCGAAGGATCTAATTTTTGGTGTGCATTGTGTTTATATTGTGTCAATTGATTTGCTGAACTATTAGATGGTATTATGTTTTTCATCAGACGAAACTAACATGCATATAACAAATTTATATTATGAGAGGATTGATAAGCTAACCAATAATCGAGTACCATGTTGTCCTACATAGGCACCGCCGCATCGCGCGGGTCCCTACTAGTACACCCATTATATATAACTACATAAACTATTTACATCATCTTTGATACAGATACATGAGAAGTTATAAAATGTTTTTAAACATTTTGTAGTATTTGAGACTTTTAATACCATCATTCATTAAATATTAAAAAGCAAAACATAAACACCGTATTTTACAAGTCTTTAATACACGATTGTGTTACATTCTTAATTTACATACAAGACCCTAAAAGTTTATATTTCGACCCATCAAACTTAGCTATATCTACACTTTATGTCTTATGCTTATCAATTTATTTTTAGCACACTCATATTTTTTTTTCTAAACATATTGATGTAACGCCTTATTTTTATTTACGTTTTAGTGTGATTTCGTCTAAAACAGAATTCCTACGTCATAATTTACAAGTCATCGATGCACAAACGTACAAGTATTCAAGGTTTAATTTTTAAAGTTTTTTTTTCTAATTTCCCTCCAAGTGTTAACATGAGATTGTTATAAAATTCTTATTTGTACATGTTTATTTTTTTAATATTAATATTGTTAACTCATTGCTATTTTATATTACAACATGACAATGTTTATCAGTTTTCTTATTTTAATTTTTCTAACAATTTTCTTTTTATATATTAAGTTCCATGTATTATCTATGTCTCGCTGTAGCGCACAAGTTTGTAACAGATTTGTTTAGTTTTTTTACCTTCACAATTTTGTTAACTCGATATTAGTTTTTTTTTTCTTTTATAACGTTTTAACATTAATCTTTTGAAGATTTGTGTATATGTAAATATATGTAAATAGTATATTTACACATGTATATCAGTTAATATATGTATAACTGAAAAATTACATTCTTAACTAGTTAAAAAATAGATATCAAATTCGAAATTAGTTTCATTGTTAATGGATGTGTAATTAATAGAAAGTTGGAGAGAGAAAGAGATGAGAGAGAATTAAATAATTAATTTAATTGATTGTAGAGAGAAAAAATAACTGGTTATTAGTTTACTGTTTTTATAAATAATAGAGTTTTGAAAAGAACATACGATATATATATATGTATATATATATATATGTATGTAGATACATGTATACATATATGTATATATATAAGTATATATATGTATGTAGATACATGTATATATATATGTATATATATGTATGTATGTATGTATGTATGTATGTATGTATATCTGTATATATGTATATATATATGTATGTATGTATATATGTATGTATGTATATATGTATGTATATATAATATATGTATGTATATATAGGATCATTACAGAACCACTTTTTATTTTCAAAACTACAGAACCATTGATTTACATAAATGTATATTAAGTCTGGTAATACTTGACCTGTTTTACATATGTGTATATCAGACTTGAACAATAAACTATAAAAAAAACAACTAAAAATTATCAGGTTTACTTACATCTATGTAAACCAATGGTTTATAATTTACATTTATGTAAGTCAATGGTTCTTTTGGTTCTGAAAATAAAAAATGGTTCTGTAATGATTCTGATCCTATATATGTATGTATGTATATATGTATATATATATATGTATGTATGTATGTATGTATGTATGTATGTATGTATGTATGTATGTATGTATGTATGTATATGTATGTATGTATTTATGTATGTATGTATGTGATAAAGAAACAGTTATAAACAGTAACGCAACGTTGACTGTCGAGCAGGGCATGCCATCTTCTATTAAGTATATTTGTTTATATTTTATAGGATTTAGACTCTCGATTTGTTTTCGGTTTATGATTTTCTCTATGATAATTTTTCTACTAATAAAATATACAAACCCAAAAGATGGAAACTTTTTGAAAGTTGAATCACGAGATATGATTATATTCCTACTAATAGATATATGTCTGAAACTATGTGAAGTTTTTAGGCGCTTTGCACGTATATTTAATTTCAAAAACCACTATGACCTCTTCATCTTACTTGTTGTTTTGATACAAAGTATACAAATACGTCTACATATTAAAAACGTGTGTGATGCGTTGCACCTACCTCCAATTCAAAAATATGCGAGTTAATTATAACCAACTCACTATTTTTTTTAATTTTTATTTTTTTGAAAGGCTATATCCAACTGATCACTTGGTTATATATGTATGGACGATGGACTGATGGAGTATAGAGTTTATCAAATTCACCATTCTCCCTCTCTATCACAAAAGTATTGAACTTCCTAGTTGTATCATTTCGATCAATTATGGAAGATATTATGAAAACACTTCCACAACACACTTGTAGCTTTCTGAAACACAGGTTCACCTTGTACAAGTATAAAGACGTGTGGAATCATCAGGAGTTTCTTGAAGGACGAATTTTATCTGAACAAAACTTCAAGGCTCATCCCAATGATGTATTTCTCGCTAGTTATCCCAAAAGTGGCACAACATGGCTAAAAGCCTTGGCATTTGCCATCATAACGCGAGAAAAGTTTGATGATTCCACAAGTCCTTTGCTCACAACCATGCCTCATGATTGCATTCCTCTCCTAGAGAAAGACCTTGAAAAAATTCAAGAAAACCAAAGGAACTCGCTCTACACACCCATCTCGACACACTTTCATTACAAATCCCTACCGGAGTCGGCCCGAACATCAAACTGCAAGATAGTTTACATATACCGGAATATGAAAGATGTCATTGTTTCTTATTACCATTTCCTGAGGCAGATAGTTAAACTATCTGTGGAAGAGGCCCCATTTGAGGAGGCTTTTGATGAGTTTTGTCAGGGTCTTTCAAGTTGTGGACCATATTGGGAACACATCTTGGGATACTGGAAAGCAAGCTTGGAGAAGCCAGACATATTTCTTTTCTTGAAATACGAAGACATGAAAAAGGATCCTGTACCAAGTGTGAAGAAACTTGCGGATTTCATTGGGCATCCCTTTACACCCAAAGAAGAGGAAGCGGGTGTGATAGAAAACATTATAAAGTTATGTAGTTTTGAGAAATTGAGCACCTTAGAAGTAAACAAAAGTGGCATGCATCGTCCCGAAGAAGCTTATTCCATTGAAAACCGGCTTTACTTCAGGAAGGGTAAGGATGGAGATTGAAAGAACTACTTCACTGATGAGATGACTCAGAAAATAGACAAACTGATCGACGAGAAACTGGGTGCCACTGGTTTGGTTCTAAAATGAAAGGCTCAAGATGCTATGCTATTTGAGAGCAAATTAAACTACTTGATTTCAAACTATCTTTCATTTTTCTTGTTTTAAATAATTGAGGCTGGCCTATGTCTCTTTTCGATTCTTTCTTAGTTTGGCTTTATGTTATTTTGTTGCATGTCTTATTAATAATGATTGTTTTCTTTCTTCGAAGATTTGTTAAACCAAATTAATGATAACTTTGACTAACTCTAGTTAAGAGTGTGCATCGTTCGGTTTGATTTTGAGCCTCCACTGACACTGAAAATGATTTTTTTTTTATTTTAGAGTTTTTAGAAACCCATTGGTATCGGATAATTGGTTATAGCTCTTGCATGTGTCGCTTCAATTTTCGATTAATAACCTAAATTTTTTACTTGGTTTAATCTTTGCATATTTTAGTCTCTCAACCAATGGGCTAAAATATAATATAAATGATTGAAAGGTTAACATTTTTCATACATATTATTTAAGAAACATTAAGCATAACGCTACTCTACTTAAATCTTATGCAAACTTATTACTTCACACTCCTCTCTAGTCGCTTAATCATAAAGTTAGCAATCAATCTATTACTTTTCAACACTAACCCCGCCAATTGTTTATTCAACAATAACTCCAGTTGTTAACAATTTGATTATGGAAATTAATTGACTATTGAAAACTATCAAAACAATTAATCAAACAAATAAATATATAAATCAAACTTACCAAAATATTAAGTCTAATCCACATCTAAAGTTAGGTAACATCAGTCGAACAATTTGCTATCAAAAACCCTATACCTGAGAATGATCACGAATGATTTAGTCTTGCATCATCTTGATTATATATTTAATGCTTGATTTGTATCTTTGAAACGTGATCTAGGATGTAATCGGGATTTGTAACCCATACAAAAAATCTTCTTCCGCGAAGTTCGTCTCCAAGCCTCCAGATCTGAAGTCCTTTCCAATACACAAGTTATTGGGGTTAGTACAAGAGTAAAAAATTACAAAAAAACGGAATCACCTAGAGCCCAACGTACCCTACGTTGGTACTAGCGTAGTCTATCCCCCCTCTTCCATCAAAATGCTCAAATCG
The DNA here is from genome assembly GCA_024085815.1 of Flaveria linearis. NCBI lineage: Eukaryota > Viridiplantae > Streptophyta > Magnoliopsida > Asterales > Asteraceae > Flaveria > Flaveria linearis. The sequence goes on from CM044016.1 coordinate 53,653,258, forward strand.
TCAGCGTTACAATGGCAAAACATTGCTGAGTACGCCATTAACGCACCTTAACTAGACACCGATTTTTACTTTTTCTTCCAATCTTCTTCACTTTGCGGGTATTGATCTCATTTCTTGTGTAGTCTTCACCATTACCATCTAAACAAGAAACACACTCAAAGTAACTCTATTTCATGCATGATTATGATTAAAAACTTGTGATTATATGCCATCGAACATGGAAATCATCTACCCATTAACAACTTAGGCGGGTTCGGTGTGATTCTCAAACATGTCAATAAGGTTAGGCGTGAGGGGGGCCTGCGATTACTATATTTAGACCGGAGTATTTCAAATTTATTTTTACTCAAATAACCCTAATCAATCATGCAAATCAACATAGATAAGAGTCGAAATTGAAATTCTTTTTCTAATAACTCGAATGAAATCAAATTTATGCACTGAGTTAACCTAAATATAAACATATATTATAATTGAATATATTATCAAGTCTGATCAAATGATTAAAATTTCAAACAGTGTTCGCAACTAGTGAAATAAGATCACAGACAACCAAATTGAATAAATCCCAATATTGTATATCAAATGAATAATCATGTCTCTAATTGATACTTCATTTAAAGATGATGAGATTAAATAGTGATTTATAGCCCTTTAATGCAACGTGGTACAAGTGCTTTTTGCGTAGGTTAGTCTGCCCTTTAATATGTTATCTTTACATCACTTCTTTCTTCTTTTCACCCGGTACGGGGGGCGAAATTAACTTTTTAATGTGGGGGTGAGGGGGGCGAAGTCGATATATATAAAAAAATTTACACTGTCGGCTAAAAAGTTAACACTATCGTACCAAAAATTAACACTAATGACGAAAAGATCGAGAAGTTGTGATTTACAAAAAAAGGTTGAGTTAGTTTATATAGGAAAATTATTTAAAAATTTGATTATTATTACATTTAAATATACAACAGTAAAAATAATTAAATAGGTGGGCCTCATATGCTTTCAACGGTAACTTCAGGCGCTAGCTGGTTGCCCAACGCCACTCGCTCGCGCCCCTTGCTCACGCTTGGGTGTTGTGGTGTTCGCCACCACGCTACACTGAGTCAGGTTGGGCACCACCACCCAAGCTTCCACGACGCACAATGTTTTTTAATACGAGTTCAAGTCTCGTGATAATGCATGGATTTTTAAGAATATGTTGTTTTATTTTTTTCTTTCTTTTTTAACAGATAAAGATTTCAAGAAACATCATACATCCTTTCTAGCAAGAAGTTAAGAAAGGAGAAAAACATCTACAACAAGAATAGTTTTATACATATACATCACCTAAATTATCACTACACCACATATCCCAGTTTATATTTTTCACCTTGGCTATGTGATACACACGAATTAAGGAGAAGATGATCTCCTTAATGTCTTTCACGACTGTGGACAAAGAGCTTGTGTATGGTGTTTCTGAAAATCCGATGATAAAGACAATAAAATGACGGTAATGATGATACCTAATGGGTTTGGTTATTTGGACACCCCCATTATTTTAAATCAACACCCCAAAATTTATATACGGGTTATATAGCCCCATACATGTCGTATAGGGGAGTCGTATAGCTCTATACGGGGCGTATAACCCCTCTGACAGCCCCCTGATTTTTTCCTCGTTGTCAGTGTCAAAATTTGCGATACGCGCCGTATAGCCCTATATGTGTCGTATAAGGGGGTCATATAGTGCTATATGGGGCGTATAGCTCTCTAACACCCTATAAAATTTCCTCATTTTCAGTGCATTTGACCCTATATACCGCGTATGAACTCATACGTGATGTATATGAATGCCTAAATATTAGAACCCCATCTAATATCAGAATGTTTTTAACACTTGACATTCACACCCATGCACACGTCCATAAATATTATGACACCCATGTGCACAATTAAATCCAACCCTGTATCCAAGGACAGTAAATTTATTGGAAAAAAATTTCCTTTTGACTTTTTCATATATTATTTTCATACACCTTTTAAAAGCCAAGCTGAATATTAATGAGCATCATGTGCAAATCTTCCTTGTGTCTCATAGGCTTATTTTGTTCACTAGCAAATGCTTTTTTTTCTCTTGCTTTTAGTGTCTCAATAATTTTAGCTAGCTAGATATGTGCAGATATTTGTCTTTTTTGTTATGTTTAGAAAAAATACATTTATTTTTTAACACAATGATTCCTTTATAAGTTTTAAAACTTAAAACTTTTAATCAAATTTTGAAAATGTTATTACTACGTATTTATTTTTATCATATCCACGTTTTATTGTAAATTTTAATTAAGGTTGTGACGTTTCGAAGTGAATTCTTACACGATCTTACGCCACTCGACTGGCTCACCTAATTGTGGGTTACGGCAATGTTTCGACTTTAGTTTTTTCACAATCTTGCGTTTGCTGCCGCTTTCAACACGAGAGTTCGCAACAACGTTTTGACATAAGTTATTCTCATGGTTTTACATCCTGTCACAGTGCGAGCGTATGAAACTAGTTTAGTATTAAAAATGTCTATTTTTGTTATATTTGATGCAAGTATGTAACAACTCATTAGTGGTTGCTAAAATGGAATCAAAAGGGCAACTACGTTGAATGGAATGGGAGTGCATCGCTAATATTAATAATAATGATAGTTGTTTGCAAATAACAATAAAAGCTTATAATGTATTATGCATGCTAGTATAGAGACTGTTATATAAATATCAAGTGAATGAAAGAAAAAACTCATTTTTTCCATTCTTTTGTAAAAGAAAAAGTAAATCTATATATCTTTATTTTTTTGTAAAACTGTTGTATAAGTGTCATGTGTCACTCTCTAATGACTTTTTAAAATCTTTTTTTTTTCCTCTCTCTTTCTCATTAATTATACAAATTTCCTATAATTGTTTTGAAGTTTATTATTATTATTTTTTGATCACTCATAAATGATTTTTATAAAGTGTTTAAGATTTAAAAAAGTAGTATTGTTCATAAAATATTTTCATATATTAAACATTTATTTTATTTTTTTATAAAGCATTTTAAAAGCTAATTGTATAATCACTACAAGGAATAAGACCATTAGCGGCGACAGGTGTCGCCGCTATTGGTAGCCGTTTTCGCCGCTATTAGTATTAGCGGCGACATGTCGCCGCTAAAGAGTCGCCGCTAAAGAGTTGTCGCTAATGATTCGTCGCTAATGTGGACTTCGTCGCCGCTAAAGAGTCGCCGCTAAAAGAGTCGCCGCTAATGGTGCCTTTTGCGGCGATAATATTGCCGCTATATAGTGTATTAAAAAATTCCGGTAAGGACTATTAGCGCCGCTAATAGTCAATTTTTCATTTTAATTTTTTTATATTTTTTTTAATTTTCATTTTTATAAACCGAATAAACCTGTGTAAAAATAAACCCAGATTTCCATATTTCCCAACAAGACAAATAACATAAACATACGAATAGTATTAAGAAGTACAATACGAGATTTAACAACACAAATAACATAAACATACAAATTGTTTAACTTCAACTTCAAATGTCGTTAAAATAAACTTAAACTACTTAACCACTATCCTATTCATCGTCCTCGTCCGAATCATCATCTTCATCAGCTTGTTGTGTACCTTTTTAGGAGGCAATAAGTTGCGTAATTTGCGACATAAAGTTTGCATTTTGAAACAAACTTGCGATTTGTGCCTAAAAAACAAAACATACATTATAAGTTGTTATATCATTTTGATCCATTTCAACACACATAATTCAACTTAAATTTACCTATTTTGACCCGTTTAAGATAAACAAACAATGATATAGTTAACACCTTCAAGTTTAAGCAGTTAAAGTTCATTTTTACCCATTTTAACCCATTTTAATTCAAATTAGCGTGGTTTTTACTATATCAAGTGTGTTTGTATCATTTTGATCCATTTCAACCCAAATGTACATAATTCAACTTAAATTTACTTATTTTGACCCATTTAAGATAAACCAACAATGATAAACTTAAAATTTTCAAGTTTAAGCAGTTAAAGCTTATTTTTACCCATTTTAACCCGTTTTAACTCAAATTACCGTGTTTTTAACTATATCAAGTGTGTTTGTATTATTTTGACTCATTTCAACCAAAATGTACATAATTCAACTTAAATTTAGTCATTTTGACCCGTTTAAGATAAACCATCAATGATACACTTAACAACTTCAAGATAAAACGTATATAACTTTAATACCTCTGAAAGTGTCTAGGGTGTTTGTTCCTGTTGATGGACAAACGAAGTCGACCCTGCAGATGAAGACGGTTTACGCCCGATCCCTCTAATGTGTCCGCGACGTTCTCCCAACACCGACTCAAAAATTTCAACCTCGTTCAGTGATGAACAATTTTTATCGTTTTGGGATTGACTTAGCTCATCAAACCGTCCTTTGAGCTGATTCTATATTAATTAACAAGAAGTCATTTAATATATATGTATATATATATATACACACACAAAGGCTTCATCTTTAATATTTCAAAACTCTACTTTATATAAAACTTACATATTGTTGCTCAGCTATCTCCGTATCAAAGGTCCCATCTAACCTGGTATGAGCATTCTGAAATGCCTCAAGTCTGCTCTTATATAAAACTTACATATTATAAGAATGGCCTCCTTAGCTTTCTTCATATCGTCAATTAATAGTGTTCTGGAGTAAAGTTGCTTAAAAATGTACACAAATCAACTATTGGTGTATAAGTATCTTTGGCCAAAAAACCTCTAACACCAATCGGTATCAACCGTTGCATGAGAATATGACAGTCATGAGATTTCAACCCAGTAATGTTAGTATTATTATCTATCACTCTCTTGCTGATATTAGATCCGAATCCATCAGGTAGTTTTAAATTTTTTATAAAGTCACAAAATAACTTTCGATCACTAGTCTTCAATGAGTATTTCGGGTGGGGGCTATACCACTTGCCATTTTTCTTCTCTAACCATTGCCTACTCCGAATATTTAGATTTTTCAAGTCAACCCGTGCGTTTGGTGTATCTTTGCTCTTTTCATTCATTAGAAGAGTACCTAGCAAACTATCACACACATTTTTCTCTATATGCATCACATCTAAGTTGTGTTTTAGCTGTAGTGAAGACCAGTACTCAAGTTCAAAAAATATACTTCGTTTGAACCAATTTAACTCATACTCCTCCCGCTTTGACTTAACACCTCCAAAATCAGGATGTTTCCCCGGTAAACGGTGGCGGAGCCGACTAAGTTGAGTTTCTATGTCAGTATCACTAAATTGTTTCGGAGGGGCTCTTATCTCGGGTTCCCCATTGAAGTCCAAATTTGTTCTCCATTCATGGTCTGCATCTAAAAACCGACGGTGACTAACATAAACGACTTTATTTGTGACACGCATTGAAGGAGTGTCTTCGTTACAAGTCGGGCATGCTTTGTAGCCCTGCCCGCTCCAACCTGATAGACTACTACGAGCCAAAAAGTCGTTTATAGTCCATAACAAAGCCGCCCTCATTGTGAAAAATGTGTTTGTCACCATGTCTTTAGTACGTACGCCCGACACCCACAACTGCTTAAGCTCATCCATCAATGGCCTAAGAAAAACATCCATATCCTTCCCGGGAGATTTAGGACCAGGAATCAACAATGACAACATGAATGATGTCTCCTTCATGCATAGCCATGGCGGCAGATTGTATGTCGTGAGTATAACAGATCACGTGCTATGAGCCGAACTCATGTTACCAAATGGATTGAAACCGTCAGCTGCAAGTCCTAGGCGGACGTTTCGGGGTTCTCTCGAGAAGGTAGGGTACTTTATATCAAAATCTTTCCATGAAGAACTATCAACAGGATGACGCATCGTACCATCTTCTGATCGTCCGGTATTATGCCAAATCATATCTTTTGCAGTGTGCCTTGAAGAATACAAGCGGCGTAGCCTGGGGGTTAAAGGAAACCATCGTAACACCTTGTGAGGTAACTTTTTGCCCTTTGTATTTGTATCGACCCACCGACTCTCGTTACAAACTGGACAATTTTGTAACAATAGGTTTTCTGCCCAGAAAAGAGCACAATCATATTTGCACACGTGCATCGACTCATATGCTAAACTAATCTTCTTTAATGTCTACTTGGCTACATAGTGAGAAAAGGGAATTTTGTTACCTTCAGGATGTGAAGACTGCAACAACTCAAGGAGCTCATCAAATGAGCTATTGGTCCATTTATTTTTCACCTTAATATTCATAAGCTTTGCTAAAAAGCCAAGAGAAGAAAACTTAGTACAACCAGGATATAATTCTGATTGAACTTCCTATAACAAGTCCTTAAAATCATCACGGACACCACTACTCTCTTCCATAACGTCTTCGATAACGTCAGCCATTTCGTTTGTTGGCTCAACATCATTTACAACTACAACTCCAGGAATTAAACTTTCACCATGATAGATCCAATCCTTGTACGTCCGACACATGCCCCATATTTCTAAATGATATTTCATTTTAACCCATCCTAATAATTGAGTATTCTGACATTTCCTACACGGGCATCTAATCAGGCCATATTTGTCGATATGTTTTTCATTCATATCGATAAAAGAGCTGAGTCCTTACTGATACTCGGGTGATCTACGGTTCGGATTAAGAATCCAACTTTTATCGACAAACATGATTACAGCACTGCAATATAATTTACGATTTAAATGGAGGAATATAATCATGGGGATTAGAAGCCAATTTCTAATAATGAACAACGATTAAAAGTCAATTTATTCTTGTTATTCATCATACGTAATTATAAGTTTCCTATACTTTCAACTAATTATAACCAACTAAATAACAAAACACCCAAATACATATAGTTCAAATATTAAGCAAAACTAAAAGTGAATATCAACAAACTTAGTTTCTCATCCTTACAAGAAATATTACTTCTAATCCTAATCTAAATAGTTCAAAAGTTAACCATTTACATCGTTAATATGATTTTAACAAATATATATATCAACTAATCAACACTTAAATCATAAAATATATGTTATCTCATCCAAAATAACAATAATCAAACAAATAATTTTATCAATTAATTTAGTACAACTAATTTGTCCATTTCTAATACAAGTCTCCTATACTTTTAACTAATTATAACCAACTAATAACAAAATACCCAAATACATATAGTTCAAATACTAAACAAAACTTAAAGAATATATCAACAAATTTAGTTTCTCATTCTAAATATGGTTTCAACAAATATTACTTTTAATCCTAATCTAATTAGTTCAAAACTTAACTATCAACATCTTTAATATAGTTTTAACAAATATATATATATATCAACTAATCAAAACTTAAATCATCCATATATGTTATCTCATCCTAATATGGTTTTAACAATAAACTCAATCACAACCTAAAGCCTTTACATTTATAAAACAAAAAATAAAAAAATAAAAAAATACCGAATCTAGAATCTTTTGCAGTAGCGGCGACGGTGGCCTAAGCTTGGTTTTTGGCAGGTGGTACGCGACGATGGTCGGCAGTGGTGGCAGATCTGGAGGTTTCCTTCGGTAGCTCCGGTCGGTGGCTGTTGTGGGTTGTGGGTGGCCGGCTGTAGTAGAGGCTGTGGTGGGGGTGGGTGGTGGCTGCGCGGCTGTCGATCGGTGGGTGGTGGCTGCGCGGCTGTCGATCGGTGGGTGGTGGCTAGGCCGGAGGTGGTGGTGGGCGGTGGTGGCTGCGGTCGGATGTAGTGAGGTGGTGTGTAGGGAGGAGGTGGTGGCCGGAGGAGGTGGTCGCCGGAGGAGGTGGTGAAAGGGTAGGTCGCCGGATTGAGGAGGGTGAAGGGAAAAGTGGAGGAAAAGTGAAGGGAAAGGGCAGCAGAACCCGCGTATAGGTGAGAAGGTATTAGCGGCGACGCGTCGCCGCTAAAGGCGTCGCCGCTAATAACTAAAGGTACGATTAAACACGCGCCGTCAGATCAAAGTGTTTATGAACGGCTAGATGCGGTTCATTTAATGAACGGTGGATCGTCACTCATTAGCGGCGACAAGTCGCCGCTATTGGTGTCGCCGCTAACGGCGTCGCTGCTAAAAGGCCTTGTCGCCGCTAAAGAGGTCGCCGCTATTGCCAGCTTTTCTTGTGGTGAATTCTTATAGAATATGTAATAAAAACTATACAATATTTCACAAAATATGTAATATGACTGAGATTATAGCTATACATTTAAATAACCCGTGTAATACAAGGGGTTTCTAACCTAATGGAAGTATAAAAAAAGTTCTTTTCCAACATATAAATGGGCTTTCAGGGCGCATTAATGAAAAGGGTGTAAGCAATGGCGGAGGATTGAAGGGGGCGGGGGGGCCGCCGCTGTCACACCCCGACCGACGGCGGAATCATCGGAGCGGACGAGGGAATGATTGATTGTTCATAACACATGGTTGTCTAATAGTGGAAATAATATTAAAATCAGATTACATGATAATATAAGTTCAACATACACAAATACAACAATTGAAACCACAAATAGTAACTGTCTTTTATTTTAACTAAGTCCGGGTCTTAAATGAGCAGGTAGAAGTCCACTATCTTGCTTAACCTGAAATCATGTGAGAAAATAAAGTCAGCTAACGAATTAGCTGGTGAGTAGTCATAGTTTTGAATATACATATAGATTGATTGATTGATTGAGAATAATTCAATTCACAAGGTAACGTTAAGACTTATATTGCAATAGTAAAACATATAGATAAACCGACACAATAACAACCCCTTGACTTGACACTTGCATATAATAGACTCCACACATAAACCATAGATTGACTCTTGCCTCTGGCACAATCACCACTCGACTATTCATATGGGGTGGGTTTGTATAATCACCACTCGTAAGCCATGTGGGGTGGATTATCCCAAACCAGTAGATCTACATTGTTGCCAGGATTGATTGATTGATTGAATTAGGGTTTTATTGTCGTCCAGTTTAGCATAGTATGTTCACGTAATTGCAAGTAATAACATAACCTGTCTTGAATTGAATTTAGAATGAAACAACATTAGAATATCATGATTGAATATATTGTATCACATGATTTCCCCCAAATAGGAAATGATATAAAAAGGGGATATGAATACTCACATGATTGATGAGATTTGAATTTGGACGTGATAGTTTAGACACCTACGATTTCCTTATGATTAACCTAAGGAACGGTGCCTTGAATTAGAATAATAATAATATGAGAAATGGGGAATAGGTTGGGTTTCCGTTGAGATTGGGTTTTGAATGGTAGTTTAAATAAACTAATTTTATTTCATTTGTTTGTCTTGAAATATAATAAATTCATTTCAAATAATTATATAGAAATAAATCTACCAATATACTTGAACATTTGATTGATTGTTAAAGTGCCGGAAGAATAAATAATTAATTTTTATTAATTAATCATATGATAATCAATTAAAATTCTAATTATTTAAGTGACTCAAAAGTGATAAAAATAATTTGGAAGGATCTAGGTTGATTTTTAGTGATTTTATAAATTATCAACCTATAATATTAAAGTTTGAAATATTAAAGAATGAAAATGATAATTATTAATAAGTAAATAATTATTGGTCAAAGGAATAATTGATCTGAAAAATAAATTTGTTCGTTTTTGAACAATTAAAACGTTTTATGTTTTATAAAAGAAATAATAGTTTTAAAATAAATTATATTGTTTATATTGTTTTATGTGTTATTGTTTTATAAAATTTAAAGAAAAATTGCAGAAGATGATTTTGATGTTTTAAAAATAAACAAGTTTATAAAAATGATTTTTATAGTTTTTAAGAATTTTTTTGTAATTTATAAAGGCTTAAAACAAAGCAAAAAAAATGTTTGAGGTTGCCCGGGGTCGAACCCGGGACCTCTTGGTTGGAATGTGGTCAGCAAACCGGTGGAACAAAGGCTTATAGCCGCGGGGGTTTTAGGTTCCAATTGGTTTTAAACACAGTTTCAGTTAACCCTCAAACCAAGTGAACCCTAGTTCGAATCCGGGCCAAATTGAGCCCCAATTCGATTTAATAGCATTTGAAGTCATGGGGCTTTTGTTCCCCATGACAAATCGAGTATGTATGTATAATCAATTACCTGAATTGAAACTTAAATCGATACGAATGGAGTAGAAACAAGCCGCGGCACAGTGGGTGATCGTTTGATGCTCAAATGACGTTTATAATCAAATTAAATTGGTAGGAAGCTTTAGATGTTGATCGAGATCAAATGCTCCTTATCAATTTCAGTTAAAATCGAGCGGAGATGGGTTTTTAGTAGTGTTGCAGGTCGCGGTTTTAAGAGGTAATCGAACGATGTGTGTGTGTTCGTTTTAGATTAAATTGGATATGGGGATCGATTAGTGATAGTTATACAATTGTTTCTGCTGATTCAATTTAATTAATTTGAGTGTTTAGTGCGATCTGTGGACTGACAAAAGGTCCGACACGCGTGGCTCGGGTTCTTCATCGCGTGCGTTCGAATTTGGAATTGTTTAGTTGGCACGCGTTCGAATCTCCCACATGGATGTGTCGGGAGCGTCTGTTTGGTCAGAAGTCGCGTGATTGTGGCTTTTGAAGCTCGCCGGAGGAGTTGCCGGAGAAACAGAGGTGCGACGGGGAAGGCTGTGGTTTAAAAAAAATTTACATGTTTGGCCCCTGTAGTTTGATTGTTTATTAATTTATGCTATAAGTTTAGTAATTAAGTTTTAGAAATGACATTTAGCCCCCCCCCCCTTATACTTATAATTTTGACTTCCAAGTCTTACCATTTTATTATTATTATTATTATTATTATTATTATTATTATTATTATTAATATCATCATCATATATTATTATTATTATTATTATTATTATTATTATTATTATTATTATGATTATTATTATTATTAAAATCTTTGAATTAACATCAACGTATTGTTAAAATTTTATTTATCGAAAGTACATGATGTTACAGTCTCCCCTGCTTTAGGAAATTTCGTCCCGAAATTTTAATCACGAGGAGGCTGAAACGAAGAGATGAGGATACTTGGATTTCATTTGGTCCTCGCGTTCCCAGGTGAACTCTGGTCCACGTTTAGACTCCCAACGAACTTTGACGATTGGTATTCGGCTACGTTTGAGTTGTTTGACTTCCCGATCCATAATTTCCACAGGTTTCTCAATAAAGTGCATGGATTCATCAATCTGGACTTCGTCGAGTGGAATGTGGAGATTTTCATCGGCAAAACATTTCTTGAGATTTGAAACATGAAACGTTGGATGTATATTGCTGAGTTCTTGGGGTAGTTCAAGCTTGTAGGCCACTTTCCCAATTCGCTCGAGCACTTTGAATGGACCCACGTAACGAGGTGCTAGCTTCCCTTTCTTTCCAAAGCGAATCACTCCCTTCCAAGGTGATACCTTAAGAAGTACGAGATCACCGACATTGTATTCCATGGGCTTACGTCTTTTATCAGCATAATGCTTTTGACGATTCCTAGCAGCCACCAAGTTATCACGGATCTTATGAATTTTGTCTGTTGTTTCTTGTATCAATTCCGGACCAGTAATCTGTGATTCACCAACTTCAGACCAACAGATGGGAGATCGACACTTTCGGCCATACAAGGCCTCAAATGGTGCCATCTGGATGCTGGTATGGTAACTGTTATTGTAAGAGAATTCGATCAACGGAAGGTGAGAATCCCACGATCCACTGAAATCAATGACACAAGCCCGGAGCATATCCTCGAGGGTTTGTATCGTTCTTTCAGTCTGACCGTCGGTTTGCGGGTGATAGGCTGTGCTAAGATTTAGTTGAGTCCCAAGGGCTGATTGAAGACTTTTCCAGAAATGAGAGATGAAACGACCATCGCGATCAGAGATAATATCTAAAGGTACACCATGCCGACTGACTATTTCATTGATGTAGATGCGAGCCAATTTCTCGACTCGATAATCTTCCCGAATTGGAATGAAATGAGCCGACTTAGTCAACCGATCAATGATAACCCAGATACTATCGTGACCACTAGCGGTACGAGGCAGCTTGGTGATGAAATCCATGGATATGCTTTCCCATTTCCATAATGGAACCTCGGGTTGTATGAGTAATCCAGAGGGACGTTGATGCTCGGCTTTGACTTTGAACATGTGAGGCATTTAGATACATACAAGGCTATATCCTTCTTCATGCCGGGCCACCAATATTGGTTCCGAAGATTCATGAACATCTTATCTGCTCCCGGATGAATAGAATAACGAGCCTTATGAGCCTCATCCATGATGGTTGTTCGAAGATTATCGCGATTCGGAATCCAAAGTCGATTTAGAAAGTACAGTAGTCCGTTCGACTTGATTTCCAATTGGAGTTCAGCACCGCATGACATTTCCTCATACATGTTGCCCTCGGTGACTGATTCGTGTTGAGCTTCGAGTATACGGGTCAAGAGGTCGGTTTGGATGGTAACACTTTGAAGCATAACTTGACCCTTACGACTTAATGCATCGGCTACGACATTAGCTTTACCGGGGTGGTAACGAATCTCACAGTCGTAGTCATTGAGTAGTTCGACCCATCGTCGTTGCCTCATGTTAAGCTCCTTCTGGTTGAAGATGTACTGGAGACTCTTATGATCGGTGAATACAACACATTTAGTGCCATAGAGATAGTGTCTCCAGATTTTGAGTGCGAATACGACAGCTCCCAATTCAAGATCGTGCGTCGTATAATTTTTCTCATGAATCTTCAATTGTCTTGAGGCATAAGCTATAACTTTGCCTCGCTGCATGAGAACGCACCCTAGACCTTGTTTTGAAGCGTCACAATAGACAACAAAATCGTCGTTTCCATCAGGAAGTGTTAGAATCGGCGCCTCACACAACTTTTGCTTGAGGGTTTGAAATGCTTTTTCTTGATCAGGCCCCCAAGAAAAAGGCTTATCCTTGTGGGTCAAAGCAGTGAGTGGCACAGCAATCTTAGAGAAGTTAGGAATAAAACGTCGATAATATCCGGCTAGTCCAAGAAATGAACGAACCTCTGTAGGAGTCTTAGGTTCTCCCCATTTCTTTACTGCCTCGATCTTTGCGGGATCAACGTGAATTCCTTTGCTGTTTACTATGTGACCAAGAAATTGAACCTCATTAAGCCAGAATTCACACTTTGAGAATTTGGCGTAGAGTTTCTCTTTCCTCAGAAGTTCGAGTATTAGACGAAGGTGGTTCTCGTGATCGGATTTGGATTTGGAGTATATCAAGATATCGTCGATGAATACGATCACGAATTTGTCTAGGTATGGTCGGCACACGCGATTCATTAAATCCATGAATACTGCCGGTGCGTTGGTTAACCCGAATGGCATCACTGTAAACTCGTAATGGCCATATCTCGTTCGGAAAGCGGTTTTTGGGATATCATCATCGTGCACACGGAGTTGGTGATAACCAGAACGAAGATCGATCTTTGAGAAATGAGTGGCTCCTTGAAGCTGATCAAACAGATCGTCGATTCTGGGTAATGGGTAACGATTCTTGATTGTGAGTTTGTTGAGTTCTCGATAGTCGATACACATACGAAAAGAACCATCCTTTTTCTTCACGAATAAGACTGGGGCTCCCCACGGTGATGAGCTCGGGCGAATGAATCCTTTGTCTGACAGTTCTTGCAATTGGCTAGCAAGTTCTTGCATTTCGGAAGGCGCGAGACGATAAGGTGATTTTGCCACGGGAGTTGCACCAGGCACAAGGTCGATCCTGAATTCAACTTGACGAACGGGAGGAAGACCGGTTAGGTCTTCGGGAAAGACTTCGGGAAATTCTCGAATAACCGGAATGTCTTCAATCTTCTTAGGGTTCTTATCCGTTTTCACGATATGAGCTAAGAAAGCCACGTAATGCTTGCGGAGGTACTTTTGGGCTTTAGTGCAAGTCATGAGTTTAAGTCCTTTGGAAAACTTTTCCCCGTAAATATTTAAGACACTTCCAGATGCGCGAGGGATCCGGATGATTTTCTCGAAACAGACGACTTCAGCATGGTTCTTTGACAACCAATCCATGCCTATAATGACGTCAAAACTTCCAAGTGGCATCGGTATAAGATCGACAGGGAATTCGTGTTCACTAAGTTTAAGGGTACAATTTTGGATGACAGAATCAATTGTGACGGATTTTCCATCAGCTATTTCTACTGTAAACGGTTTCCCTAACTTAGTTCGGGTATTAACAAGCAAAGGTTCAAATTCTAAGGATACAAAACTTTTATCGGCACCGGAATCAAATAAAATTGAAGCATATTGATGATCGATTAGGAACGTACCATTCACCACATCATTGGCAGCCTGAGCTTGTTGGGCATTGATGTTAAAAGCACGCCCTTGTGCTGCGGGTACGGCATTAACGAGCTGAGGACATCGGTTACGGAAATGAGTTGGATCACCGCATTGATAACATGCATGAACTTGAGCAATTGCAGGAGGGTTTTGTTGGACTGGCGCATTTACCAATACCTTAGCAGCATTCCTGCATATGTTGAATGTATGGCCAAAACGACCACAACTGGTGCACTGACGACACTTAGCACTAGTAGGATGATGATACTTGCAGATGTTGCATTGTGGAAATGGCCCGGTGTATGGTTTCTTTGTTGGGGCTTGATTATTCATGGTTGGTTGATAGGTCGGTGCGACTTGGTTGATTGGAACAGCAGGGGTAACTACAGCAAAGTTTTGAGAGTTAGCCTTCCTCTTCCGGTTCCTGGAAGTTTCAGGCTT